>OY292405.1:4591277-5191277 GCA_958496205.1 Idaea biselata | reverse complement strand
TGGTCTCACTACACGGGATGCAGAAGATCGTGCGAAGTGGAGATGTAAAAGTAGGAAAGCGGACCCCGGGCTCTCGAGAGGGATCCACCTGGGAACATCACTCGGATGATTAAGAAAGCGTTTATAAAAGCGTTTAAGCGCATCTATAGCACAGACATGGATTTAAAATCTATAGAGTATAGACTAAAGCACTATTTATGCTAGACCGGGCCGTGTCGGTGCCGGGGTGGGGACGTGCTAATTTTGTATGAAGACAGCTTTGGTTTTGCATGTTGTCCGTGCCGCGTCCGTGCTGTCTGCATACAAAAGTAGCCCGTCCCCGCCCCGGCCCGGACACTGCCCGGTCTAACATAAATCATGCTTAATACCTCATTATAACTAAACAGAAAAATTCTTAAAATTAATTAACAGAGCACCGAAATGAAGTTGAAAAATTGATTAAAGCTCCGGGGCGACCGCAGCGCGCCTCTCTAAGAGAGGGTGCCTCCACGGAAACGTAGAAGTTTCCCCGAGGGTAGGGGGTGAGGGGTGTGGCGCGAAGACGACTCGGACCAGGCGGGGAATTTAGAAGGATTTTTATAGTGTTTTATTGTTGTAGGTGTGAGTTTTTAAAGGCTTTTTTGTATTTGGGTTAGGTATCTATAGCTATATTATCTATTTATCTACACCAACTAATATTATCTTCTACACTTATATTATAAAGAGAAAATATTTGTATTTTTGTGTTTCGTATGTTTGTAATGAATAAACTTAAAAACTACTGGACCGATCCCGATATTCCCACGGGATCTGGACTTACGCGGGTGAAACCAATCTATCTATACATATAAAAGAAAGTCGTGTTAGTTACACTATTTATAACTCAAGAACGGCTCAACCGATTTGGCTGAAAATTGGTGGTGAGGTAGCTTAGAAACCTTAGCTTTTTGTTCTTAAGGCGGAACAAAGTTCGCCGGGTCAGCTAGTAAATAGTGCATAAATTCAGTAACATCACACAGCGCCATCCAACCCCGTGGTAAGCTTGTGTTACGGTCACAATACAACTGATATAATACAGCCGCAGCAGAAGTGCACTAAATCTGGTAAAATAAAAAAAAACTCACTTCAAAACCGGAAAATACGAAATATCGTAAAAAACGTCTGAAGTCTGAAGTCTGAAGTCGGGCGGATAAATTACAAACAGATCCTTCGTAAATCTGCACGACTTTAGACGACACAAATTGATGGAACACCTGAAACCATCTTCTCGTCAAAAAACTCATCAATGACTGTTGCAGTTACAATAATTTAGTCTAGTGGCAGTCGAAAATGCACCAAAAAGTGTAAATTTTTTTTTTAATAATTCAAAGTCAGACTTAAAAAAAAAGGCCAAAATAATCTTTCCTACATACAGTGCAACCGCCTTATCTGTTATGTAATCTGAAGTCGGGCAGTTTTACTGGTTGAGTCCAGCCAGATTGTAGTTTGGCGGGCCGACTTTAGCTAAATTACATAACAGATAAGTCGGTTGCACAACAGTGCACTACAGTGTAGGAGAGGTTATTTGTCATTTTTTTCGGGCTTAAAGTTTTTAAAAGTTTTTTACTTCTTGGATATTTTTTTCCTTGAAAACCAGAGCATTTCACAACCAACATTTTTCCATGTCGGCTAAAACGCAAGCACGCCGGCAATGTAATTACGCGGAGGTCGCAGAAACTGAATGTAATCTCAACGCCATCTTGTTGCAATTCTAAATTCAAATGAAGCCAACATCTGCATAATAACGCCAAGTGCCAACATGTAAATGTTAACCGGTTTTTAATTGCTCGGTTTGGTAACAACTGATTGGTTGTCTTTGATTTTGAGGTTGTCTCATTGATTGGCGGATTTGAATTTGGAACGCATTTGAATTTGGATTAGTTTTAAGATTACGACTTGAAGAATTTGTAGATTTTGATGTCAATATACCTACTATCTGAGTAATTAAAAAACATATGGAAATTATATTTTGGTATTTAATTTATTCTTCTTTTGCCTTCATTTTAATTTAAGTTTTGTTTACACGATTAGGTAACTTTTACAACACATAAAAAGAAATTGGACAAGTCGTTAAAAACAAAGATTTTAATTTAGTTATTTTTTTCCAAAACATTGGGTTTTCCTGTACATACATTTTGATTGGTAATTAAACTGTATTGGTAACTAGCAGCTTTCCGTGGTTTCTCGATCCCGCGGGTTTTTCCAAAATCCCTTTCTTGAAGATCCATACACACCACAAAGAACACACACTTAAAATTTCATTCTCTAGGGCCAGCGGTTTGGGTTCCGCGTTGATAAAATGAGGTGTTGTCTTGGTTGAGTCTATCAGCCAAGACATTGAATTTAAAACAGGTTTACCTAATTAAAATATAGTTTATAATAGGTACCAATTAAACGAGAAATAATATTTTTTTACTACGACGCGACGCGCGACGTCGCAACTCGAGGTAGCTACCGCGCGGTTATGAGTAAGTATTTAGCTTATCAATGCTTCGCCTTAAAGCAGGGTCATAATACCCGACGCATAGAGTGCAACTATAAGCGATATTGTTTTCCAAGACATCAACCCTAGGAGGATTGGTGTCAGGCAGGCGGACGGCCGTAAAAAAATATTGCCAAATCTATTTGCACAAGATATATGTACCTAGTCAATGAAGACTTACCTACTGTGCAACCCCAAATAAATAAAGAAAGAAATTCGGGGTCTAGCGGACCCCGGGCTCCCGAGAGGGATGAACCGGGAACATCGCTCGGACGAGAGAGTTTTCTAAGACAAAGATAATCTTGGAACATAATAGCTCAAGAGAATAATTTAAGAAAATATTTTAACGAACCAAATTCAATACGTGAGAGTTTCGTATAGTAGAGTAGAGAGTAGGTTATAGAGTACACAACTCTACAGCGGAACTCTTGATAACTTACCTCCTGTGCGACCGCAAATAAAAAAAAACAATTTGGGGTTTAGCGGACCCCGGCATCCCGGATGCATCCGAAAACATCGCTCGGATGAGAGAGTTTTCTAAGACAACAAAACTCTTAGAACAAGATAATAATTTAAGAAAATATTTTAACGAACCAAATTCAATACGTGAGAGTTCCGTATAGTAGAGTAGAGAGAGTACACAACTCTACAGCGGAACTCTTGAAACAAAGGAAGGTAATTGAAAATTCTATCAAAACTTGCGAACGAAGCCGGAGAGTTTCGAGACGGCTGTGTTCGGTAGAGATGGGATCTTACTCTATCGATGTCTTTTAATTTAAACACGTTTTGGATCGGAGATTTTTATCTATCAACACTTGTATTATAAAGAGGAAAGATTTGTATTTGTGTGTGTGTGTTTGTAATGAATAAACTCAAAAACTACCTACTTGACCAATTTTATCACTATTTAGTTAGAAAAAGGCGCTTTTAATGTTACATATATTTGTATTTCACAGAGTAATTTTCAGAATGTATGTCCTGTTTTGACATCCTAAATAAAGGTATGATATATAGCGACAAAAATCTGAATTTGGTCATCAACTCTTGATGCTGACTGTACCTACCTACCTACATATCGATCGTTTATTTGTATCGACATCTAAACCTCGTTTTATCGATAAAGTAAAGTAACTGACCATCACTATAGCATGACGAATGAAATGGCTTCAAGTTAAGTCCCGCGTTGCCTCTTGTTTGACAATCATAAGTTGATGGTGCCTTTATTATGCTTTCGTCTTATTTCGGAACCTCTGGTGATGAGTAAAGATGTACGCTCATCGCAACATCCTTACTCATCATCGGTGGCGTAAACTTTACTTTCGTTAGGTCAGCGCATGCCCTAATATGTGCTGATCTAAGACAATATCCTTACTCATTATCGAAATAATATGCGTTCACGTAAGACAACATCTTTACTTCATCGGCGACGTTTCGCCAACGCTGTAGCGATGAAAACTTCGTCCCGACAGCGTCGTCTTTGGCAATTATCGTTAGGTCAGCGCATACCCTAATAGTCCAAGATCTTTAACTGTCGTTAACTTAACTGTCGTTAGATCAGAGCATACCATAATATGTGCTGTCCTAAGACAACAACTTACTCGTCATCGGCGACGTTTTGCCAACGTTTTTGCGACAAAAACTTAATTCTCGTTAGGTCAGCGCATACCCTAATAATTCAAGACCCTTAACTGTCGTTAGGTCAGCGCATATAAACGATGACCTAACGAGAGTTAATTTGAGTTCTTAAGATAGTAAAATTTTCTTATCCTACTTTGTGGTCACTTTCGCAGAAATTAACTTTCACAAAATGTCACTTTCGTAAAACGTTCCTTTCGCAAAAAGTGACGTTCGCAGAATATCACTTTCGCCTAATATTACTTTCCCAGATTGTCATTTCATATTTTTACCACTTTTGGGCATAACCCGTCACGCGTAGCATTTTTTCTAAAACAAAAGACGATGGAAATTTAAACAAAAGACAATAGGTAGGTAGGTACCTAAAATATTAACCCCACCTATACAGGCTTTATTAAACTACATAAAACAGTGTGATTGCCTTTGACATTACGCGAGTGGCAAGTTTTAATAGAAATTTAAATTAGTACCGCGTTTGAAGCGCTCTTGGATCGCTTTTAACTTCTGTATTGTTTCGGGTTTCGCGTGAATATTTCGTGAGCGAAGATTCTAGAAGGAAACTGTGGCTGTCTTGGAACATTTTGACCTTGGTACTGAACTTTAGGAAAACAAGATAATTATGCTTAAGAGGACAGTCTACCTACTCTTTTCTACGTACAAACTTTACAAATGTAGTCGACTGTTTCCTCCCTGGATAAAGATAATAGAAAAAATATGTTTATGCCATAAAACCTATATCAGCCACGAATTTTTTTACTTTCTTTCTATACTAATTAGAAAATGGAAGAAATCAAAACGTAGGGGCATGGTCATGGCTGATATAGGAGTTATGGCATAAAAATATTTTTTCTAATATCTTTACCCAGCAAGGAAACAGTCGACTACGTTTTTAAAATTTGTATGGAGAAAGGAGTAGTTAAGTTGTCCTCTTATAGTGCGTTTCATCTTTAAATTCCTATGCCGTTATGATGGTAGCAAAACAAAAAAGTCTTGTCTTAATATATTGAATGTGCTATACCCTAAACCTTGAATTCAGGAAGATTCGTTCATTCATTCTTCAAATACAAATCTCCCCAAATTCAAGATAGCACGTTCAATTTTTTGTTTTTTGCACTTTTTCGTTTTGCTGCCAACATAACGGCATAGGAATTTAAAGATGAAACGCACTCTAGTCCTGTAGTTGGTTTAAGCAATGACTGTCAAAGTAACAGGTCAATTTTATGGTTCGACTTCAAAAAAGGAGGCGGTTCTCAATTCGATCCGTATATGGAACCTTGTCTTTGTGCAAAAATATAAATATCTTATAATTATTGTATCGATTGATAGTGTTGTAAATAGAGATCATCTTGGAAACAAACATAGATAGGTAGTCAATCAAGAAAAATGAAGTCCTTCGACTTGCAATAAAATTGCCTATTTTGCTTTTAATGTGTTACCTACTATTATTGGTCGTGGAGGTTTGAACAAACCCTAAACTTAAATGTAACCAGACTAGGTGGGCCCTAACCTGGGTACATTTAAGTTGAGGGAACCATTAAGAAAAGTAATAAGTTAGCATTTTTTATGTTATTTTTATATAGGTTTTACTGAATTTCTTAAATTTCAAGTTCTAATTTCAAAACTTTAAACAACAAATTAGTTTTCGAATGTTGTAGTTCTGTATTTAAATTTTAATTGAATTCCAAGTTCAAACGAACGAAATCTAGCGAAGCAATTCAAAGAAATAAAGTTTTAATGAATTTTCTTTAAGTAAATACCTTAACTTTGTATAAATCGCTTCAAGTTTCACATTGTGAAATATTTTAGTTTCGAATTTTGCTTTAGTTTCTTGTATATTTTCGACTTTGGCAAAGTCAAAGTTAAGTCAGTGTTAAATTTGAGACAGTAACAACTATAATAATTTTAAAGTGATATAAAGCTAATGTTTGTATTAGCACTTGACCGGATTTTTTTATGGTCAATTCTAGAAATAGACTGTAAACCAGTCATGTGCCATAATAAAATTCTATATTCTTTTTCCAAATCTTAAATCAAAAATGTAAACAAAGAACTGTCAATATCAAACGAAGTCTAACCTAATATAGTAAATAAAGAGCTGTCACTTTCAAATAATTAATTAAATAAATAATAAAGACATTTTTCGGTTTGAATCGCGTGGTTTTTATTCATTCGATTCAAACCGAAAAATGTCTTTAATTTCAATACAACATCGCGAAAACAGAAGAAGAATCTAAATAAATAATATTCTGAAATAGAGTAAAAGATGCGCCTGTTTAAAGATAAATTACCTTTAATATGAATAAGAGCGAGACGTATTTATTTTAAGTGAAAACGAGAAAGTCCTTAACATTTCACTTTTTTAAGCCGTAAGTTAGCAAACTGAATTAATAAAGTTATACCTACCTATTCAAAAACTTTTACAGTAATTATTTTTATATCTATAATATTAACTCCTGGCAACACCAACGTAGCTAATTTATTTCCAGTTGACGTATCTCTCTCTGGTATCTACCTACTTATTTTTTTTACTTCTTCTATACTAAGATTATAAAGAGGTAACGTTGGTTACATGTTTGTATGTAAGTATGTAGGTAGGTAATCTCCGAAGCAACTGGACCGATTCCAATAATTCATCCACCAAGAGAAAACTACAATATCGAGGAGTATAATATATGCTACTTTTGATCACGATATTCCCACAGTATCAGGACTTACGCGGGTTAAATCTAGGGATACTGCTTGTAAGTGATAAAAAAGCAAACTGAATTAATAAAATTATACCTACCTATCTTACCTATTCAAAAACTTTTTCTACAATAATTATATATCTCAATGAACTCCTGGCAACACCACCGCGCGCACCTACTGCGGAAACTTTCAGAACTACTGGATATAAATTACAAACATTAATCCAAGTAAATACCATTAAAGTTCAAAAGATGTTTAAAGTTCCACCTTTCGTTACTCAAGTCGGGTAATCCCCCTTCTCCCCACTCCCAGTAAGACGAGAAATATTTACATAAATTTACAAATTTCGCAGCAAAATAAAATTGGACAGGGTTGTCGGATTGAGTCCGATACGACAATTTTTTTTAACTGTTTTTACTTGGGATAGGTAGGGATGGATAAATTCCAAAAATGCCGCTTACGGTGTTAAGGTCACTTTTTACGAGAACCGCCTAGTGACGTAGGGAACAAATGTCTTACTATGGTGCCTCCACCCGGCCGCGTGGAAGACCCAAGAAGTGCTGGCTTGACGTCGGATCGGATATGCGTGGGAATGGCCACACTACGCGGAATGTCGAAGTCGTGAGAAGTGGAGACGTAAAAGTAGGAAAGTGGACCCCGGGCTCTCGAGAGGGATGCAACCGGGAACATCGTGAGGATGATGAGAATTGAATTTGAACTCGGTCACCTGGTGCGAAGGGCCGATGAGGTCGACAGTGTAACATGTGTAACATGCTTGCCTAGGAGAAATCTAAATGTCGATGAGTTCAAATCATAATACGATGAGTGTTTAATTTAATAAAAAAAACTATGTCGAGTCAAAATCTAAATAAATATGTGATACCGATTTTGTTTTTATTAAATTTATGAGTCTAAATCATAGGTACACAAAATGCGAAAATAATTGTTGGTTAATTAAGGTTTTATCTACCCAATAGAAAAACGTTAAATAACGTATTTTTGACACTGTCATAGAATAGCAATCATGAATATTACTCTAATTACGTTTCCTCAAGTTAGGGTCTTGATAAAGTATTTTATAAGTAATTTGTAACAAGTCTAGTATTTCATTTTCATTATATTTATAAATAGCAGCGTTTTACGGTTTCACTCGCATAAATGCCAATCCCATGAGAACTTTGAAAAAATCATTTATAGTGGATATCACAAAGACCGCACCCTCCAAATTTTTGCTCTCTATTACGGTTTAGATTGTACGTAGTGTACGTTGATCCAACATCAGTCAGTTAAGACAAAGTATAAGACATAGGACGGCTAAGAGATAGACAATAACACCTTAGCGTATGAAAATCCATCAGTGCCAACCCTAACCGCTAGAAGCATAGTTCGCGCGGGTCCACCCCCCTCCGTAGTTATAGTCGGAAAGGGGGTGGAGGGGGGCCGTTTTTCATGTTTAATTTTAACTTCGCAAAACTGGCGTTTTAATAAACGCGCCCTGTCTTTCGCGTTCTGAATTTTATGCTTGGCCAGCAACCTTTTTGGTGTTTTGAAAATTTTCAAATGAGAATTTCGTTTTAATGCGACGCTGGAGACGCGCGGAGTAAAGTTTTATTGTGTATAAATTAGTTTTTGTGCGGCGGTTTCGGAGGATTTGAATTTTTTATTTGTTTCAGGTTTTTTGGGTGTGGCTGGCGGAATTTGAGGGCGGGATAGTGGCAATGGTTTTATGATCATCATCATCGTCCGAGTGATGTTCCCGGTTGTATCCCTCTCGAGAGCCCGGGGTTCGCTTTCCTATTTTTACGTCTCCACTTCGCACGATCTTCGGCATCCCGCCTAGTGAGGCCATTTGCACGCATATCCGATCTTTCGACGTCAAGCCAGCACTTCTTGGGTCTTCCCAATCTGCCGCGGCCGGGCGGAGGCACCATAGCAAGACATTTGTTTACCACGTAACTAGCCGGTTGTGTAATATTGGCCAGTTTTGGAAGGTAACTGGAAGAGAAGGAGGGAAAGAGAAAGCGAATCTCATGAGCCTCTGTCGTAAACGTAGATTTCGTAGAGAAAGCGAAAGAGGGAAAAATGGAGGAGTTTCTAACGTTTCGCCCCTTTGATAAATTTTGTATCGGATCTGTCCCGAAGTTCTTCTACCCTAAAAAAATGGACCAGTTGTCTACTATGAACAATATTTTATGACGTGCTCCAGTTGAGTTTCAAAACAATTACAGGCAATCCGAGTTTAGGTGCCGAAAGAAAAACAATACAAAATTTAATAATTATGTAAATGACTAGAAATACCTATGGTACCTACCTACATAGGTTTTTTTTACGATACTTTCAAATCGTGTTTTTAAGTGGCTGAAACCGCGAGGCGCAACAAGTTAATAAGTAGGTAATTGAAACCAGAATTATAAAGCTATAATTTTAACTTAAAATGCGAAATAGATGGGTAAAACGTGAATTGTCAATTTGGTAGTAAAAACCTGAGTAAATATCTGTATTTACCGACCCAGATTAGGAATCTTGTACCTACTAACTAACAGCAACGCACAGCTCAAACAATTGAACGTATCGGGCTGAAAATTTTCGATCGTCTTTCGATCCTACCTACGCGCTACGGTACCTTTCGGTACCTACTTAAAAATAATGACTAAGTTTATGTAACGTTTGTGTCTGTCTGTAACTTTGAAACATCATGTCACAGTAAAAGAAGAAACGATACATAGTTTATCTTAGCTGTTTATAAATAAAATGCTTTGTCCTGACTGACTGACTAATTATCGCACAGCCTAAACCGCGTATAGTGAGAGCTGAAAATTAGAGAGTGTGTTTTTACACGATGTAGGCATCCAATAAGAAAGGATTTTTTTAAAATTCCCCCGGGATGGAAGGTTATGCGAGTCAAACCGCGGAACACAGCTAGTAATAGTATATTAGCCTGCAATCAGCTACATTCAAGTTAAAACACAAACGTAAACTCCAACATTAAACAAGAGAATGCTATATTAAAAGCCGAACGCCATCAAAATGGGTAATTGCTAGATTAGAACCCTAAGATTCCTGTATTTCTATCCGCCATGAACAAAACACCACAGAGCAGCAACAATCCATATACTCAACCTGAAAAAACACAGAAAACCAAACATAATACTGCAATTTAACTGCTCTGTACCGTTTTTATAAGCCTCTACTTTCCATCCCTCCCTGAGTAGTCACAGAGTAAAATCATTGCCTACGTTTTGATGTACGAATTCTCCGAATTCAAATTTCTTGCCTTTAAGTTTGCTGCTCTGTAAGGTTTTTTGAACGTGATGCACATACGTCATGAGAAAGGTTGCAAAGGTCTCAAGATTACGCGATTATATCGGCTTTTTGTAAACTCATGTTGCGTAGGGTTTAACTGTATCTTGAATTTAAATAGATTAATTAACTATTTGTTGTATAAATAATAAATAGCTATATCACATACCTAAAACTA
The DNA here is from genome assembly GCA_958496205.1 of Idaea biselata. Classification (NCBI taxonomy): domain Eukaryota; kingdom Metazoa; phylum Arthropoda; class Insecta; order Lepidoptera; family Geometridae; genus Idaea; species Idaea biselata. Next base: position 5,180,976 of record OY292405.1, on the reverse strand, counting down.
GGCTTGTAATATGGATATATAAAAAATAGACGAATTAAAAAAATGGTTATTGTATTAGTACCTAGACCTCTTTGGAAACTTTTGCATGTTAGGTACTCGGCAGGCTATAAATCAAATTGAATCAATGTAATTTTGAGGAAGTCGAAAAATTAAAGTGCTATTACAGTTAGTTTTTAAATCAAAAAGATATTCGAAAAGATTGAACCCTAACTAAGAGGCACCTAAAAAGCCACGACACATCGGGTTTTTTAAATGGCAAAATTAAACATGATTCTAAGACGCAAAAAGTCTGTAATATGTAGGTATTAGGAGGATAGTCTCCATTATCTTTCTCCATACAAACGTAGTTTAAATTTACCTCCCTGGATAAAGACATTAGATTATGCCATAAAACCTATATCTGTCACGACAATGCATCTACCTTTTTATTTTTTTTTATGTTCTAATAAAAATAAATAATAAAAAATGAAAAAATAATAAAATGAAAAAAATAAAAAGGTAGTAGATGCATAGTCATGCATGTAGGGTTGCCAGGCCCAAAAATGAAAAAGCCTGACACAGATTCATATTTAGCAGGACATTTTGCCCCAAAAGCCTGACACATTAATTTTTTATCTGGCACAATGTATCAGGCTTTATCTTTATTTGCTTAAAAAAGAACCTATGTACTTTTATGAATTACAAAAGTTTAGGTACCTTTAACCACCAAGCGTAAAGCATGATTAATGCTAGACCGGGCCATGTCCGGGCCGGGCTACTTTTGTATGAAGACACCTTTTGTTTTGCATGTTGTCCGTGCCGCGTCCGTGCTGTCTTCATACAAAAGTACCCCGTCCCCGCCCCGGCCCGGACACGACCCGGTCTAGCATAAATCATGCTTTAATGCGTAATGAAATGAATGAATAATTATTTATTAATTATGTATTTTTGAAAGCGCGACTGAATTCGCCTCAGTTTGTACGAAGGTTTATGCGTGTCCGCATGACTCTGACGAGGTTGACCAAAAACCTAACAAAAGCCGGACAGGCCGGACTTGTATATATTTGGCCGGACACGACTGTAAAAAGCCGGACATGTCCGGCTAAAGCCGGACATCTGGCAACCCTACATGCATAACAGATATAAGTTTTATGGCATAAACATATTTGCTCTAATGTCTTTATCCAGGGAGGAAAATTTAAACTACGTTTGTATGGAGAAAGAGAATGGAGACTATCCTCTTAAGTAAAAGCTCATAGCTCAAAAAAAAAGTAGGCATGTAAAATTAACCACTTTCAACTTAAAAAAATCTTAGCAATTATTTTTAGAAGTGTTTATTTACAGTTTTAGAATAGGTAGTTCAGATCACCATTAGTTGCGGGTTAGAGTCTCGCCGAATACAAAATTTTCGAAAGCATTTTTTTCAAAAAACCTAAAAAAAAATATCTATTTAAACTTTCACGACGAGACGTCCATAAAAAAGCGATCCACCCCTGAGAGGTTGAACACCTACATCTACATCTATAAATCTATATGACGTCATTAAGAAAACGGGGCGATCGTCTTGAATACACCCGTCTCTCTCACCCGCACGGGAAACCGACCTGCAGACAGAGACGGCACATGTCTTCGTGGGGGGTACCTCACAATGGAGAAAAGACGAAGGAAATTAAATAATACTTTGTCGTTTAAATTGAAAGGGGGGAGGGGGGAGTTTGGAAAATTTTCGAGGGTTAGAGGTAAAAAGGTATTGATTTTAGTTGGAGATTAGGGGACTGTCTTTAATGGGGCCGAAGGCTTTGTGAGGAACTTTTTGCCTTTATTCTTGTGTCAAATGAAAATACGTTAGGTATTAGGTATTGGATTTTAAGATTAAATAAAGTTAGATTTGTCTTCGGTTTTCGCGATGCTTATATTTATCTTTACTACCTTTTTTTTTTTAATTTCAGTCTACAATCAGACATATTGGTTTTTTGTATTTGACATTTTTCTTCAGAAAGATGTGTCAAATCGTAGTCTACAATTACGAAGTATATTTTGTAATTGGGTTTTAATATTAAAATAAACTTAGATTGTTCTTCCGTTTTCACGATGTTTATGTATATTTAGATAACTAGCTGTGTCTTGCTGTTTCACCCGCATAAGTTCCGAACCCTTTGGAGTTTTGAAAAATCCTGTCTTATTGGATGCCTACATCACATTAACAACACACTTTCCAAATTTCAGCTCTCTATTATCAGCGGTTTAGGCTGTGCGATGATCAGTCAGTCAGGACAAAGCCTTTTATAGATAGCTATAGATAGGTTTAGGTTTTAGGTTTAAAGAAATTTATTCTCAAAAAAGACATTACTGTCACTTACATGAGAACATAATTAAAATAAAATTTATACATTCGTCGGGTCGCATAAACAAACAGTATTTTTAAATTATAAATGAAGGTAGATAGGTAATGGTATTCGTATCACATAATTATCAAACAAAAAAGCAACTTCACACTACTTGTAGATGATGTTTTAACTAGTATTTCACACTATAATCATTAAACCAAGTCAACTCCATCGTCAAAATCACAAGACCAGAATTGCATTACTATTTATTGTTAACAATTTTTAGGTGTTATGATGTGTTGTGCAAGTTGTTTTTTGAATAAGCTTAACGATTGTATGTTTTTTATCTGTGAGGGTAATTTATTATATAAAGATAGATAATAATATACCTACTTCACAACATAGTATAAAACAAATTTAAGTTAGGTAGGTACTTTAAGTTTAAGGTACTTCCCACTATCCCGCTGGCTTATTCCCAATCGGGCCACTCCTTCAATTGTTTTACTGTTTTGCTTCCATACATTGAGTTCCAATCGGGCCAAAACAAAATTAGATATGTATGCTATGATTTTAAAACTACGCAACGAAGTATGCAGGTTTTTTTAATAGAGTGATTCAAGAGAAAGGTTTATAGGAGCGAGTCGCTAGTACTAGTATTAAAAGTGCGATTGTAACTCCGTCTATCTGTCTGTTTCACGCAGAACTGATTTTATGAATTTTGATACCGAAGGGACCTTGTAGAAGGACAAAGGGTAGATCCCGATATTTCAGCGAGATCGAGACAGCGACGGGGGTAAAACCGCGGGGCGCAGCTAGTTTGAAAATGAAACTCATTTTGAACCGACTACGGAGAAGCCAAAATGAAGGGTAATGGTTTTTTATAGTATAGTATAGTATCTACCTAACTTCAAAATATGCCACTATGCTTATCATATTGTGAAATGTACCTAATCTAAACACACCCATCATAACGTATTATACCTATACTTTCTGTAGGTTTATCTTATTATTATCTACTAGCAGATTCCCGCGGTTTCACTCGCGTAAGTCCCGATCCCGTGGGAATATCGGGATCAAAAGTGTTACGTTAAGTGCTATGTTACTCAGGGTGAATGTAGCTTTCTAATGGTGAAAGAAATTTTGAAATCGGTCCAGTAGTTTCGGAGATTACCCCCAATATACATACATACATACATACATGTTACCAACGTTACCTCTTTATAATATTAGTATAGAAGTATAGATATAAGTAGGTACCTATGTTTATGTCGAACCAAACTCATATATTTACCTACCTACACTATAATATTACCAAATAAATTTCAAACAACTTAAAATAGGTAACAAAAAGTCAGAATAAAATCAATTACATATTTGCATTCGAAAATTAAACAATTTTATTTCTCTTTTATAATACCTATGAAAAAGTAAAATTTGCCAGCAGGTAATACCGAATGAATAAACTTTAAAAATAGCTGCGCATAAAATTTTACTACGAAGCGGGACAGTCAGCCATTTTGTTCCGTCTCTATTTTAAATCAAGAATTAAAATTTCAAAACTTGTTCTATTTTCAAATCTCGCTCTATTGTCAAAAGCGTTGAAAATGGCTGAACTAGCACCCCTACCATGTAATACGTTACGTATGTCTTTAAAAATAAACCTGATGTTTTTTTTTAAACTAGAAAGCGCCTCGCGGTTACCCGCGTTTGTCCCAAACCCTCCTGATTGATCCCGGATAAAATTTTAGGTAACTATATTCTAAATTGGTTTAGTAGTTTTTTGCGTGAAAGAGAAACAAAGTCACATACATAATTTTTATACAAATACGTATTTGCAAATATTAGGATTTGATTTTCAACCACGATCTTTCTTTGCGTGCTTCGGAAATCACGTTAAGCAGGTGGTCCCGTTTGTAATCTCTACCATGATAACTTAGTTGCTCTACAAACAGGAGACCTCGCGAAAATGTATAAGGTGAACCTATTCGCGAGGTCTACTGTTATATTGGAAGGATCAAGTCCGGAGATATAAAGTCCCCATTTGTGAGAGATATACCCTACCAATTAAAAATTCCCCAGGACACATAAGATTCTAAATAAGTACTTATAGAACTTGTATTCCCACGTTTCATCAAAATTGGTGAAAAACTATCTTTAGAGGAGTACCTACCAACTTACTATAACATACCTATACAAACACGGCAAATTATAAATATTTTAAAGGAACAAAATATTTTCAAAAACACAACGCATGTTCGATGGACAGAGGGATTCGAAGCAACAACGTATGTTCGATGGACAGAGGGATTCGAAGCAACAACGTATGTTCGATGGACAGAGGGATTCGAAGCAACAACGCATCTTTACTCAATCCGGGAGTACTGACTTTACCAATTTAATTAGTCTACCTGCATCAGTGACTCATACGTCGAATCTAAGCATCCGTATTGTTCAATATTATACAACTTAGGCATTGGCAAATTATGCCCAACCTTGAAGCAGAAACGCTTCGCTTCATCGCTCGGCCAAATATAGAAAAGAAATGTTTTTAGGTACATCTACATACATTACTTATCATCAAAATTATTTAAAAACTTGCCGTTTTGGCACAACTAGTAAAAATAATATCACCCTTATTTTTTTATTCAGGGGGGTTCAAAAATCCAGTAGGTACAAATGTAGGGTTAAATCCGGTTCTATTTTTAAAATAGTATCAATCAGTCGATTTTGTTTAAAAACTAGATATTTGAAAATCGAGTTTCTTTTGTAATTCGAACACGTGCTTTATTGAATTTCGAACTGGTTATTTTAATAACCGGTTTTTGAGAAAAGAAAATAGGTCAAATAATGCCCAATTTATTTAATAGGTACTAATAAAGAATTACTTTAAATATTAGAAAAAAAAAATATTATTTCATAACTTGTATGTTATTAAATTCATAAAAGAAATGTCCCAGGGAGAAAATATTGAATTTTTCTCTTTTATCTCTTTTAATTAGTTACAGTACACCACCTAGAGCTCAAGAACGGCTAAACCGATTTGGTTAAAAATTGGTAGGAAGGTAGCGTAGAACTGAGAGAAGGCTATAGAATACTTTTGCTCCCATAAATCCCGCGGGATCGGGACTTACGTTACGCGGATAAAATCGAGGGGCGCAGCTAGTATATAAATAATTTTTTTTTTCATGACGTTACACACAGCGCAATCTAGCCCCAAACCAAGCACTAGGCTTGTACTATGGGTACTAGCCAACAGTATGTGTATATACCTATGTATGTAATGTATCCTACATTACATACATAGGTATATGGCAAGTACAGAAGCTCTTCCCTCTCTTTCCCTCCTAAAGACAGAGGTACAACGTTACACAAAGCGAAGACGTTGAAAATAAAGGTGCCTGCTTGCTTACCCCTGCTCTTTTATCTCACAGAAAACGCCAACCCATTTTAATTATAGTACGGAACAGCATAAAAGCAGTTTATCGCTTCCCCCCTTTCGTAGGTGGGAGGGGGAGGGGGCAAGAAGCAGAGATTTTATAGCTCAGTGCCGTCGCGAGGCTTTTAATAGCTTATTTGCCCGGCCTTTGTTAGGGGGTGGCCACCCCTGACGCTTTGTATTGCCAATTTTATTCTACCCGAAGAATGATAGCGATAAGGGTATCGATAAGTTTTAATGGCCGACTTTAAGATTATCGCTTTTTGGTGGAAAGGTACCCACTAGTTTATATTAGGCTGGATTCGACCGGACTGGAGTAAGCGATTGTTTCGTGAAATCGTCTTTTGTTTGAGAAGTCGAGCTTTTTAATCGAAAAATGACGATTTATGCTGAGAATTGTTATTCATTGCTTATTGTTGCTTGGTCTAAACCTTAGTCGTTTTAGTTTGAGAATTAGGTAAACAGTATGTTACGAAATTGGTGTCCGACCATGAAGAGGGTTGTTCTAGGCGTCTAGACGTCTAACAACTTTTGTTCTACGACTTTTGGAAATTCGAAATATTTTTTTTTGAAAATCAGCTTTTTCTTGTAGTTAGAGGTCGTGAAACTATCTTTCTACCTTATGTAGTAGGTGGTGTGTATGAACATCAAAGACGAAGATCAAAGACATTAGAAATCTGAACTAAATATACACGTATATACTTACTTAGATATATAAGCTTGCTTTAAAACAAAAAATCAGCCAAGTGTGAGTCGGATTCGAGCAATAAGAGTGCCGTACCATTATCACAAAAAAAAAATCGTTTGTTGTGGGAGTTCCACGAGGTTTTAAACGGGCCCAAAACACCATCTGTGACACCCAAAAATGCGTCATCTGTGAAAATTTTAACAGTCTAGTCTATCACGGTTCATGAGAGAGGTAGAACACGGTGACAGACCAACAGACAGATAATGGAGTCTTAGTAAAAAGTTCTCGTGTGTACCCTTTGTCCCTTATTAATAAACGTGGAGTAAGGTCGGAGTAGTAAGAACACGGTTTATCTTTTTCGTGACAAGAACTTTCAAAGTTGTCAGACGGAAATAAAATGTGGTAAAATTACTCCGACCTTACTCCACGTTTATTAACAAAACATTCAAAATTAAAAGATACAACTCAGATTGAACAATGCATTAAACACAGAACTGGACTGGTCTCTATCAGAGACTAGAAGGAGAAAGGTCGCCTGATAGTGATCCATTTAAAACTCGTCTCTGACAGATGAGACCAGCCAGTTCCAAACGTCTAACTGTTCGGGAAATTACTCACACACCTCTAAAAAAGATAGAAAATTCGTCGTTGTTAGAATACCCACCATCTAGATAATCTAAGGTTGTAAGACTGAACGAAATTCTAGAACAATTGAATTCCTAAACCGTCAGAATACTCGGGTAATCTACATACTTATCCGCCATTTCCGATCGAACCGTAGACGCCATCTTGTACAAAACACAAAGATGCTGAATGGTGAAATTTTCTTGTGTAATTTTCACGCTTTTCCGCCCTCCCCCTACCACCCTCACAATTTGCACTTGTGCCTCGTTTACATGAGAGATAACGCTTGCCTACCAAGACTTAAACGTAGACTAGACTAAGTATACGGTTGGCGGGGTCATTATTTGGATGGGCGACCAATAATTTGTGTGGCAAAAGATAATTTTCTCTAGCTCCTCCGTGCTTCGGAAGTCACGTTAAGCAGTTGGTCCCGGTTGTTATCTCAGATAGCAGTCGTTAGGTCTAGTTAGAGACCCAAAAATCTAGCATTACACATAATATAGAAAAAAAAAATACCAGGAGAAATGCATCATCAAAATTTCGGGTTCGTTCCGTTTCCCCCCAATTCCGTTTCCCCCTGTTTCGATTCCCCCCGAAAAATATTTATTATAGGTACCTATGTATTTTGGTGATTTGTACAGTCAACAGTTAAAGTTCGAAGAGTGTCAACTGGTCAAGTCCTTTTTTTTAATATAACAAAAGACGATCGGAGTAGAAACAAAAGACGATCGAAACGAAAACAAAAGACGATCGTTACGAAAACAAAAGACGATCGAAATGGAAAAAAAAAGACGATCGAAATGGAAACAAAAGACGATCGAAACGAAAACAAAAGACGATCGAAAGGAAAAAAAGACGATCGAAATGGAAACAAAAGACGATCAAAATTGAAACAAAAGACTATCGAAATGGAATTAAAAGACGATCGAAATAGAATTAAAAGACGATCGAAATGGAAACAGAAGACGATCGAAACGAAAACAAAAAACGATCGAAATGAAAAAAAGACGATCGAAATGGAAAAAAAAGACGATCGAAATGGAAACAAAAGACGATCGAAATGGAATTCAAAGACGATCGAAATGGAATTAAAAGACGATCGAAATGGAAACAAAAGACGATCGAAACGAAAACAAAAGACGATCGAAATGGAATTAAAAGACGATCGAAATAGAATTAAAAGACGATCGAAATGGAAACAGAAGACGATCGAAACGAAAACAAAAAACGATCGAAATGAAAAAAAGACGATCGAAATGGAAAAAAAAGACGATCGAAATGGAAACAAAAGACGATCGAAATGGAATTCAAAGACGATCGAAATGGAATTAAAAGACGATCGAAATGGAAACAAAAGACGATCGAAACGAAAACAAAAGACGATCGAAATGGAATTAAAAGACGATCGAAATGGAAACAAAAGACGATCGAAACGAAAACAAAAGACGATTGAAACGAAAACAAAAGACGATCGAAATGGAAACAAAAGACGATCGAAACGAAAACAAAAGATGATAGAAACGAAAACAAAAGACGATCGAAATGGAAACAAAAGACGATCGAAACTAAAAAAAGATAACCAGAGTAGAAACAAATTTTGACAGACAGATCTTATAGTGTATATTATAGGGTATATTATATTAACTTATATTTGGGTTTAAAACCACAAATAATTTGTTTAAAGACATTTGACAAAATTGGTCAATTTCTCCCATTACAAGATTCAAACCTGTGCCCCTGTGTTGCTTGCCGGGCAAGTGCGCTCTCCTTCTGAATAATATTTTCTTGAAATAATGCCTTCAGCAATTAAAACAAAAAATAAATAATTATTATTATAACACACTAGCTGACCCGGCAAACGTTGTTTTGCCTTATAAATTATAGATAATTAAATTTTTCCTGAATTTTCTTTGCTATAAACCTCACGGAGCCCGAGACCTTTCCAACGAATGCAAAACCGTGGAAATCGGTTAGTGCGTTCTGGAGTTATAGCGTCAGGAAGGAAAACCCGACTTATTTTTATATAGTAGATAATGTTAGAGTTTTCAAGTCGCCCTAAGGCCTCTACAGTGCTGTGGTGTGTCTCACAAGACACACCACTACATAGGTTTGTGTTTTCTTACAAAGTTATTTTAATAATAAAATATTTTTTTGTTAGTTTGTTGTGTTTGTGTTTTTGTTGCAAAGAATATTATTTTGTTTTCTTTACCCATTTTTTTTCCTTAATTTTCAATATTTTTTTTATTCAGACGTGTCGGGTAGTTTTAGACTTCTGCGCAATCAGCTTTTTTCTTCGACTTTTGGAAATTCGAACTTTTTTCTTTAAAAATCCGGGGGGTTCTGAAAATTATTTAAAGGCACATGACTTAGTACACAGCAAGAAAATATTGCACCTTTTTGTAACAATTATGAAAACTGGGGTGAATACGAAGTATTTTTTTACCCTCGTCGCGTCGTATGGAGATGCACGACTCGACTCGCCCGTCAAGTTACTACTAAACAACTAAACACTCCATAAAGCGAATGTAGTGAGAACGCGGCACCACCACCAGTTTCTTGGGAACCCCACGGTTACGTGCCCCGAATGAAGAATTGTTTAATTTAGTTATGTTCTAGAGACCGTCTTATACTGGTTTTTGTTTCGAATTTAGAATTTATAGACTTGTAAATTTTTAATTGTAGGTAGGTGGCCTAATTTTTGTTTTAGATTATTAAACTTTTTTCACGACGTTGCATATTTACGTAGTAAGTAACTCATAGTAGGGCGGATAACCTAAAGCCTTTGTTATATAAATATATTTTAACACTACTCGACGCTAGATTGCTAATTTACCAATGGTAGCAATTCTGCTGTCTGCTGTGTTCTGCTCTAAACTAGATTTTTCTTCTGTGTTCGCGATGTTGTATTGAAATTAAAGACATTTTTCGATTTAAATTGCATGAACACCACGTGATTAAAACCGAAAAAAGTCTTTAATTTCAGCTCTAAACTAATCAATTTAGAATAAAAAAACTCGAAAAACTGCAATTCTCCTATTTCTCATTTGGCACACCGGTCGCTTATCAAGGAAAGTGGGGATTATGCCAATTTGTATTTTGAAAATTGGCATAATCCCTACTGGTGTGGACCTTTTAGTGGGGATCATGACAGTAAACCGTCGCGACTTGTCGGCCGCGCGAGCCGATACTTTGCATTGCGGAGCTACCCAAACCGTAAACTTTATTATTCACGTATTTACGTACCAACTCATGGTAGGGGTACTGTAAACACAATGATGATTAAAATTTAGACCTGTCATTTTTAGTTTAGTTTAGGTAGGGAAACAGCAGAATTTCTACCAATACCACAGATTTCATAATTTGATTTTTTTATGCTCTAGGCGTATCTACTGACTAGAAATATTTTTAAGGAAAAATAATCTTCAAAAAAAAAAAACTCGCGCTGTAATTCGCGTGGACTAGTTCGTTAAGGCGCTGGGGGTTCTGACCCAGAGTCACCCTCGGGACGAGTTCGACCCTCGCCGCGAGTGAATTTTTTAAGATTTTATTTTTTTTATACCTATTTATTTTTCCTTCAAAATATTTCTTCTAACACCAAACATCTTGAAACTGGAAAAAAAGATAAGTCTACTCGAATAAATTCAAAGGCAAAATAAAAGCTACTATATTCCCAATAAACAGACACAAATTTCGACATCCAAATTTCAATCTTAACTTAAATTAGTTCAAAAAGGTCGATTCTAATCGAAATTACTAAACGAAATTCTTGAAATAACGAGCCAATAACTTAGGAATATCTTTATGAGATAACAAAGACTGGTAATAAATAGCTAATGCTGTCAATACATACATAACTAGCAAACTTATCTACTAGATGTTATATATACGCCTCGGGGCACACAAGCGGGGAAATTTAAGGGAGATTTCAGATTGGGCTGATTTGACGGTGCGTTTTTTTGGCGTTTTAGTTAAAAAACTTGTTTGAAATGGCTGATTTACGGCCGAATACAGATACGCTACTCAAAATTTAAGTTCACTAAATCAAACAAGCAGTTCTCAAACTCAAAAATTCTCATATAAATTTTAAACTTAAAAGCTGGTTATGTGGCATTTCTAAATTCGGCTATTAGAATTGAAAAGATGCCTGCTAGGAATAATCGAGAAGAAGCTCACGGGTGGTTTGGTTCCCAAAGTAAGCGTTGAATTAATTTAATAACATAGTAATGTGTGCTTAAAAAAAAGCATTTTGTACCACGGGAACCTCCGCCGTTGCAGCCGGGGATATGCAATCTCCGAAGCACCAGAATATAGGCGTCTATCATTTAAAACTAGCCGACTTGGCAAAGTTCTGCCTTCGAGACAAAAACATATTATCGTATATGGGTCTCTTGCTTCTAAGCTACGTCCCGACCAATTTTCAGCCAAATCGATATTCAGCTGATCTTGAGTTTTATATAATATAATAGTGTAACTAACACGACTTTCTTATATATAGGTTTTACGACACCCACGGAAAGAGATGGGGTAACCTTATAGGGTTACCCCATCTCTTTCCGTTTTCCCTTACATTTGACGTAGAAGCGTTACCTAGTCGAATGTGAAGTCCCCATAACGTTCCCGTAATGAGCCCCGGCACAACTTTCTGCAGAGCCGCGAAAGTAGCACGGAAAACTTTAACAGCGTCTTCGGTGTATACCGCGATTTACTAGTCTTGATACTTGATACTCATTTATTGAATTTATGAGAAAAATAACTATACTTACCGATACGAACATCAGACGTATTATTTTATTTATTTTGGTAAGTTGAATAACAAATTACTAAATATATTTTGGGTTGTGATTTAAAAATACTGTTACTTAAGTGGTTTTTTTTGTTACATTTTACGGGGTCGTCATCGTGAATTATTGGGTACTTATTTTCTTACCTTTCATTTCAACTATGTAACAATAGTCTTAGCCGCGAAGCGACTAAGTTTTGGGCCCTGTAGCCGGGTCTAAAACGACATGGCCGTCGTAAAAGGCGACCAAAAGGATTTTTCTTGGTGGGAGCTTCGGCCTCGGCGCGGCTTCGGCACCGGTCTAAATCGTGGCACCAAGAGGACTCGTCGGTGTCCTAATACGTTGGCCAGTGCAGCCACTAAGGAAGACGTGTCGGATCTTGTTCCACTGCCGTCTTCCTTCTTCTAGATGAGTATGTTACATCTTAGACCACATCACCATTTACCGTCAGGTGAGATAGTGGTCAAACGCTCATCTACCTACCGTGTGTTAAAAAGTGTTTTTTTTAATCCAAAATAACCCTTATTTTGTAATCCAGTTACGTATTTGTATGATCTTTTTATAAAGAACCTGTTAAGAACTAGTTTCTTGAGAAGGGTCGAAAATGACCCATCATGCAAACAGGTTTCTATTCTTAGAGGGTTAAGATAGTACTGGACATCGGACAATGGTCACCGTGGGAAACACAATCCCCGTTGTGTCCCTAAATGATTATTGTTTAAGAAAATGTTTGATTCGAATTTTAAATAAAAAAAACATTGACCTAGGTATGTAGTTATTATTAAGAAGGTATCTAGATTAAAATAATGTGCCTATTTTTAATTTTTAGCTAAGTAAGCATTTTCATTTAGTAAGTATCTAAATATTAGGTAGTCTTAATTTTTAATCGAATGCCATGCAGTCTAATATGTAGCACGCGCAATAATGTATTTTTTTTTTAATTTATTCACATAATTTTTGTCAAGTCAGAAAAAAAAAACGTTTTTTTTTCAAATTTCTTGGTAACAACCAGTTAAAGCATTATTCCAATATCAGAAAACCACTGAACTTTTAAGATTTAAAAACAGTTCGATTTATCTTCTTATTAACATTACAAATGCGAAACAAAACGGTCAACCCTTTCCCACGCTGACCGCTGTCCAGTATCGTCTTGGGGTCACTTCCGACCCCTCATTACAATGATAAAAACTTGTTTCTGAAGAATTTTAAGAAAACCTGTTTTCCTTCCCATCGTTCGTAATCTTAGAACTCTTTATTTGTTATATTGTCACCAAAACATCGTTATAAATTTTGCGATCGAAAGATCTTTTTGAAGTCACACAGTAATAAGAACGGGCGACAGAAAAGAAAGGTCGGGAGTTTTTTTTTTAATTTAAATTAAAAGCGGCCGTGTGCCCACTATCATACCAAGTGGTAAGGATCAAGTGAACTAAGATGTAGCATGCTTAACTAAAACATATCTGTTTTGCTAGTGACTAAAATGAGATAATACAAAAAATATGCGATGCGATGAACAACATGTACATTACTAATGTATTATGGACCATGTGACAAAATATTTATATGTGACAAATTATTAATATTTATCTATGGTAATAACTATGATTTTGAACACATTTTTTCGGTTTTAATCGCGTTGTTCTTATTATATTAAAAAAAACTTCAACTTCTGACGTTTCGAGATCTTTACAGACCTCTTGCTCTAGGGAAGGCAAAACTACCTAATATTCTAATCTAATCTAAGACGTGTCCAAAGAAACCTCAGAATAGAAAATTATTACATAACCCAATAACCAAGATGATGTATTCCGCACACACCGCGTCTGAGATAAATTTCGGAGCGTCAGTGAAATTTTAATAACTAATTTTCTTGTAGGACTTGAGCCCGCGGCGTTCGCGACTCTGCATCGTGGCGTGGGGTGAATTAGACCCCGCGCGGCGTTGGGGGCGTTATGTACCCTATTGTTGTTGCAGGGTTAGCAGTGAAGAAGTTACTTTGGTATTTTTGGAATTTGATTCTTGAGCTCGGGAAGTATTTTGAGATTTACTTTAGTATCCTTCCTACTCTCTTAATTTATAAAGATGAATATTGTAGGTGAATCAGGACAAAATTCAAAATACCTACTACGAAGACGATAGGTAGGTACTTACTGAAGTATGTCTATTTAGTTCTAGCAACTAAAAACAAATTGGGATTTTTTCTATTACCTATATTGATTAAAATTTCTTTTTTTTTATAATACAATTAACTAATTCACCTAAAAATTTGCACGCCAATTCTTTTGTGAAATTTGTGGAACTAACATTAATTTTGACAACCATTGTGTACCATTAAGTAAAATCAAAAGGTAGATGCATGCATAGTCAATAATAGTCATGGCAGATATAGGTTTTATGGCATAAACATATTTGCTCTAATGTCTTTATCCAGGGAGGAAAACGTCCACTACGTTTGTATGGAGAAAGAGAATGGAGACTGTCCTCTTAAGAACATCTGCCTCAGTCGCAAAAAGAATGAAGAGATGCGGTCCTTAATTTCATCACGTCAGAACAAGCCCCTGTGGCGAAATTGGTAAGCGCGCGACACGGAATGTCGAGGTTGCAGGTTCAAGTCCTGTCCAGTGCACATTATTGATAAGCATTTCATCAAATAATCAACACTTTAAGAAATTTAGAAATAGTTTTTAGAACCAAGGTACATTTTCGCGGGTCTTAATCGGATATTATTATTTATTTTCTTACCTCAACGTTTCAACCATGTTACAATAGTCTTGGTCGCGAGGGGATGGTCTTGGTCTTGTCTCCTCGCGACCAAGACCACTGTAACACGGTTGAATCGTCGAGATAAGAAAATAAATAATAATACGCGATTAAGACCCGGGAAAATGTAACTATGATAACAAATCGTGTGAATTTAAAAAGCTTATTAGAACCAAGTTTTATTTAACTTTCTTAATTCACTAAAAAACTTAAGAAACCACCACATAAAGGGTGTCTTAAAAACGTAGCCAATCCCTCCCGTCCGTCATACAAGGCCCTCCCACCGCCTCCCGCTCCATTTATCCACATTAATATAACTTGAGTCGTGATAAATTGCTACCGTACCCGGGCCTACATTTTCTTAGACGAATTTTGCGGGCACATACAGGATGGTACGATTGTTTAATTCAATTTATGTTGGTTTTGGGTTTTGATTAAAATATTCTTGTTTGTTTTTGGGTATAGTGTCTTTTGATAAAATTTTATTGGACTTAGAAAGAGTTTATCAAGAAATGGAGTTATGTAATTTGATTTTTTAATGCTCTAGGCTTGTCTACTAGAAATATTTTTGCGATGCGATGAATTTAAGAATTTTTGTATGTAGTGAATTTTTAAAGATGTATTTTTACTTTGAAATATGTCTAGAAACGGAGTGTTGGAAGACCCCCTAGTTGGTGGAGCGACGATATTGTAGCTCTGTTTGTGGCGTCGCGCGTCGTATGGGGGAGGCCTCTATGTTCAGCAGTGGACGGATAAAGGCTGAGATGATGATGATGATGAGATCGACTATACAATACCATTAAATAAATAAAGTTTTATTTTTATAGTGTTTATGTGTAATCCACATTAAGCTATTCCAAAATTGGATGCTCACGACGGTAAGTGATGCTATAGTCTATGATGTAGCGCGCTCATCTAGAAGAACGAAAATGGCAGTTGAACAAGATACCATCCAGTTTCCTATGGTTTTATAGAACTCAATGATCACGACGGGATACCTATTCTAAAATTAAAATAAATTTAGGTATTTTATATAATACTAGCTGACCCGACAGACGTTGTCCTGTCGTTTAATATAAAAAAATAAAATTCATCAAAATCGGTTTAGCATTTTTTCTTTCATAAGAACCTTCTCCTGACAATAGCAAACACAACAAAAAAAGAATTATCGAAATATGTGTAAAAGTTTAAGTGTGATGCCGTGACCAAGGGAAATAGGGATTGATTTTTATATAATAGAAGAAGATAGAAGAAGACTAGCTTCGTCCCACGGTTTTACCCGCATAAGTCCCGATCCCACGAGAATATCGGGATAAAAAGTAGCCTATGTGTTATTCCAGATCTCCAGGTATCTACATACCAAGTTTCATGGTAATCGGTTTAGCGGTTTTTACGTAATTGAGTAACAAGCACACATTTATACATAGGTACATACTCACAAACTTTCAGCTTTATAATATTAGTAGGAAGTGGGACAGGATAGGATATTCACTCGCATTGATCACTTCGTCGTGTCTCAAAAACAAAGTCAAGAATAGTGGTTCAAAACGCACCCTTCGACGAGCAGCAACCACAAGAAACTCATTAATTTGGAAAACCGAACCATCCTGTACATCATTTTCTCAGGCAAGTAATTAACGACGGGGGCCTTTTCATTGGCAAAAAACGTTTCTCCTCACGTTGTATGAGAACCGCACGTCTCGCACAGCCGACAGTAGGTGTATACCTACAGGGTATCTATATGTTGTATTATAGGTACAAAATAATGGTGTGCTAGCTGCGCTTCCTAGTTTCCCCTGTAACAAAAATTCCCATCTTATGATATTTTTTGTGTAAGACAAATTTATGGGTTTCATTCATAGTCAACAAGAAGCCCTTATATCTAGTTTTGTAAGTCCGTCTATCTGTCCTACTTAGAGACACACTTATAGTACCTACTAAGAAGTTGTTATTTTGCATGAGCAGACATAATATTGATCAAGCCGCTATAACATTAAAAATAATTTAATATAGGTACATTTTTAGGTTATATCTTTCTTCTTTCTAATATATAAAATTTCCATGTCACAATGTTAGTTACCGTACTCCTCCGAAACGGCGCGACCGATTTTTACCAAATTTTATATGCGTATTCAGTAGGTCTGAGAATCGGCTACTATCTATAATTTATAAGGCAAAACAACGTTTGCCGGGTCAGCTAGTATGTATGTAAAATGGGGCGATGTTTTACCTACTTCTAAAACCGATGTAATTGGAATGCTGTATTCGGATGTACCTACCTAGATACTAGGTATTATCATTTTTAGGGTTCCGTACCCAAAGGGTAAAAACGGGACCCTATTACTGAGACTTCGCTGTTTGTCCGTCTGTCTGTCTGTCCGTCTGTCACCAGGCTGTATCTCATGAACCGTAATAGCTAGAAGCTTGAAATTTTCACAGAAGATGTATTTCGGTAGCCGCTACAACAAAAAACAACAAACTGAAAACAAAATAAAACAAATATTTAAGAGGGGCTCCCATACAACAAACGTGTTTCAAAAACTACAAGCGAATTTTAGTACAATTTGAGGTCGCTTCTGATTGGTCGAAGTCAAATCTGATTGGTCATGGAATTTAAAATGGCTGCCCTGTCTGCCAAATATACCAGTCTGCCTTCACTTACCAAAGAGTTTCTTATTTGTTTTGGATTTTCTTTGTGCCAAAGTTTTTTTTTTCAATTTTTTTTTGAGAGGTGCGGTCGTACGATGGGAGTAAGAATCGAAACTGAATATTTCACATTTTCCTATCAAATTTAATTGGTTGTTGTTAATCATTTTAGGGTTCCGTACCCAATTGGGATAGTGGTACGGAACCCTTCGTGCGCGAGTGTCGCACATGTTTTTCTCCTGTATGTTAAAGTGAGTTGTTGAGTGTTAGATTTTCCGACATTTATTCCAAGGGTCTTGTGTTGGAATTTCGATCGACCGCGCAACCACAAGTAATGGAGATAGGGCATGGCGGAACTATTTTTTTTTTTTCTTAAAAAAAAAATGTGTGGTATTTAATCACTCTTAAGGTGTAACATAAAGGAGTAAATAGAAAATACGGAGTAAATAGAAAATAATTCAAAAAAATACTTCATACTTACATCTTAAACTCAGACTTACAGACAGGTAGGTAGGTACAAACTTATTTTACATTAGTTAGTAGCGTTCGAAAATTTACGATGTGAAAGCAAATGTATACTTCCTATTTTATGTTAAGTGAATCTTTATTAAAGGGTTTGATGAATTCTTGCCGAGACGATGTTGAAAAAGAGGTCTATCTAGGGTGGGTGGTGAAGGTCTGAGGTCTGAGTCCACTCACTATAGGTACAGTCACCGTCATAAGTGGGTGACCATTCAGAAACTAATAATCTCTATACTTACATCCTAATTTTGGGGTGTCAATATTTTATTTCCTAATTTAGGGTCCGACCGAAAATTTTCTTCAACATTTTGAACCAAATTTTAAATTTTGAACATCAGAAATTATCGTTCGAAGTTCAGTAGGTCTACGAGACCGACATTCTGACGATCTCTGTGATGCGTCGGGCGAATGCACGACTTCAATATACTCTGTTTTTCGGGTAGTAACAATTATAATTGCAGAATTAAAGATAAAGATATATCACCATGTAAAAAGGTAAACAAATAAATAAATAGTTTCTTACCAAAAAAGATTACAAAAGGTTATTAAGAGAATAGTCTCCATTCTCTTTCTCCATACAAACGTAGTTTAAATTTTTCTCCCTGGATAAAAACATTAGAGCAAATATGTCTATGCCATAAAACTTATATCTGTCATGTCATGACTGTGCATCTACCTTTTTATTTTATTCATTTTATATTTTTTTTATTTTTTATTATTATTTTAATTTATAATACCTTTTCTAATTAAACTTTTTTAATTACAAAATAAAAAAAAATAAAAAGGTAGGTAGATGCATTGTCATGACAGATATAGGTTTTATGGCATAAACATATTTGCTCTAATGTCTTTATCCAGAAAGGAAAATGTAAACTACGTTTGTATGGAGAATCAGACCTTGAACTAGGAACAAGGTCCTGCATGGCTACTGCACTTACCGATAATTTCTGACTTTCGAAATTCAAATTGGTTTGAAACTGCTGAAGAAAATTTAAAGTTTATCGGTCGACTGATGATTCCTACATGACGAAATAAACTAGGGCCTCTGTATCTCGAGAACTAAAGACCATTACAAAAGATGAAAAATGAGAATTGAATAGTAAAAAAAAAAACAATTGATAAAATGATTTTTGAATATTGTTTGTCGTGAAAACAATCACGTTAGTTTAAAATCATATACAATTTACTCCTAATTACAAGTAACCTTTAATTATTTCTTAATTAAAGGTTACTTGTAATTAGGAGTAATTTCTTAAGCAATTCCCTCTAAAGAAATAACTCATGTAAATAATTCGATCACACCATCTTCCCTTTATCTTCGAGATATCTCAAAACTCTTATAAGTGCGAATAATAATTACGCGGGGTGGGGCCCCGGGGGGGAGGGGGTTTCGTTAGCGGGGCCCTAATGCTGGCAGACATTAATCATTCCTTTCATAAAGAGTGGGGCCCCGTAGATAAATAAGTGTAGTATGTGTTTTCTTAGGCTACCCCTTCTTGAGGAGGTGTTGAGTTAGTGTGGATACGACTGTCTTTTTAATTTAATTATTGTAGGTTACAGTATTTAATAAAATTCACAAAACAGAGTGGGAAACCGAAGATTGAAAACGTACACGTATCTCTGGCTTGCTCAGCGCGACTCAATATGACAGAAACTGACATAGTATTTTCCAACTTTGGTTTCGGGTTGGAGGCTGTGAATGTAAATTTAATTATTTCTTAAGGAATTCCTTCTAAAGAAATAACTCATCTAAATAATTCGATCACACCATCTTCCCTTTATCTAATTTCTGTAATTCAAAATTCTGACTCACCTACATATCAACGCAGAGCCCAAAACGCTGGTCCTAGAGACATAAAATTTAGAGAGTGTGTTATTTGTGGTGTGTATGGATCCACTAAGAAAAGGATTTTGGAAAATCCCCCGGGATTGGGACTTACTCTTATTAGTGATTTTTAACGTCAACGAAAATGCGATTACCACATTGCTTAGAATTGACTATAAATAGAAGTGTTAGACGTACCTATAGGGTGAGAAAATACGGGCAACAAAATGAAAAAGCTAAGGTTCAAAACAATTACCGACCTACCTAACTATTTTATTTTAGTCGTATCCACATTATACCTTTTACAATTTCCTGAGCGTAGCAAGGCGGCGCTGCCACATAATTATTCATCTTAAATTGCACGTGTGTATGTACGTGTTAGCGTACATGTATGTATGTAAGAACTCGGAAATGTACGCTTCTCAAATTACGTCTTTTGTAAGAAAACTTTCTACCTTCCCCTTAATAAATTCATTAGGGAACTTTTAATTTAGGTATATAGAAGTTACGAAGTTACTCGGGTACTTCTGGATGCTATTTATATTGTTTTAGAATAAGACTTGCCAAAATTATGTGCTTTTTTACGCCTCTACGTGTGGCTTAAAGCTGGGTTCCCACAGCGAGCGTAGCGGTGTCATTACTGATAACTTACATAGTTACTACGACTGTTTCGGACTATTTCGCGATATGATAATTATGTTCTTCTCATCTGAGCGATTTCCCGGTTGCATCTTTGTTGGGAGCCCGGGCCGCTAAAACCCCAAGTTATTTGGGGGTAGGTAGGTATGTCATTATCCCCTACTGCAAATATAGATGTGGCCATATTTTTACGGCTGGCTTGCTTAACACCGACCCTCCTGGGGACCAAGCAGCCGTTTACGACACCCACAGGAAGAGATGGAGTAACCTATTCTATGCCTGGGATACACTGACTATGCCGGGAATACACATACTCTATCGATATGAAAATTATCGTCTGATATGAAAAGACTTGGCTCTACTCGTGGTGGGAACATTGCTTTATTCTTAACTAGGTGACCCGGCGGACTTTGTTCCGCCTTAGAGGTAAAATTTTATGTCCGTTTCCTGATTCTAAACTACCTCTGCACCAATTTTTAACCAAATCGGTTCAGTCGTTCTTGATAGTGTGACTAACACGACATTCATATATATAGACTAGCAGTGTCCCGCGGTTTCACCGTGCAGGTGCAGGTGAACAGGAACTTCTTACGGAGCTGAACGTCTTGAACGTGCTAAATCTTGGACCACATTGTCATTTACCACATGAAGTGGCAGCAGTCAAGCGGTATAACCGCTGCTGTAATCGTCTGTCAGTTTTCACAGTTTTGTATGATATTTTTGATAGAAGTTAAGCTAACACTTCAAAAGCTTTAGCGAAAGTCTGCCAAATTTCCAGAAATTATTGAATCGTTTTCGAGAAAAATCTAACAAAGCTGAATCGATGTTAAAGCGATTTAGATATAGAATACGTAGATACCCTGACCTCCAAAATGTATTATAGGTATGTACGTGTATGATCTTATACCTACCTACTCTTTAAAAACAGAGGAAGTATAAATTGTAGGTATATATTACCCGATATACGTGGAATTATAAAAAAAAAAATATTGCAGGACGTTGCACACAAACTAAGCCAACTAGGCTTGTACTATGGTTACCAGACAGCGGGTTTTTTTTTGTAGATACATCCCCACCCAGAACCAGAAAAGAACATTTGTCGTCAGCATAAATACTTGTCCCTGGCGAAACTTATTGTTGACTTACCACCACCTGTATACAACAATCTATATTATGAATAAATGATTTGATTTGATTTGAGGATTTCTTCAGTCTATCCCAAAGAAGAGACCTGCAAAGGTCTCGAAACGTTGAGCATTGAAACAATGCTAAAACTAAATAATACGACGCAATCAAAACCAAAAAAATGTGTTTAATTTCAATTCAAGATCACGAAAACGGAAAAAAAAACTAAATTAAAATATCTTTTACGATATCTTTTAGTAATACGAAAGATACAAAATAACACTATAGATACCGAAGTCAACTTTACCTAACAAAATACCTACCCACCTGTACACAAAGAAACACCAGTCTTTCTTACCCGTCTTCCTCGGGATTTAATTAAAATGTGCCCACCTCCCTCCCTAGGGGTGGAATGAAGAAATATAGCAGAGGGGGGGATACCCCCAAGTTTTTGGGTTAGAACAAACAATGTATTAACATATTATTTAAATATCCAAACTATTTTCTTGTAGGTAACATCGTTGTTTACTTCAAGTGTATCTATACACAGATAAGTATATTTTGTTGAGATAGGTAGGTATTTGTGTTGGATTTATTTTATGTCAAACTAGCTGACCCGGCAAACGTTGTTTTGCCTTATAAATTATAGATAATTAAATTTTTCCTGAATTTTCTGCTATAAAGCTCACGGAGCCCGAGACCTTTCCAACGAATGCAAAACCGTGGAAATCGGTTCGTGCGTTCTGGAGTTATAGCGTCAGGAAGGAAAACCCGACTTATTTTTATATAGTAGATTTGCTGTGACATGTGTGTTAGAAATTTGAGTTTGTGATCAAGATTGGGATTAAATAAAAATCGCTATCGTAGCGGTATCGTTGCGTTTTTATGTATCGAAATCACTTTGTTGTATGGGAGCCCCTCTTAAATATTTGTTTTTTTTTTGTTTTTTTGTTGTTGTAGCGGCTACCGAAATACATCATCTCAGTCGCATCGGTCTCAGTAAATAGGGTCCCGTTTTTACCATTTGGATACGGAACCCTAAAAAGGATAGATATACATACTTAGGTAACGTTGTTGTGTACTTTCAAGTGTATCTATAGGTAGTTAGTGTATTTTGTTGAGATAGGTATTTCTGTTGGCTTAATTTATGTCAAATTTTCTGTAGAAATTCAAGTTTGTGATCAAGATTGGGATTAGAAAAAGGATAGATTTATATATATTTCAAGTCCTAACTGACTGACTGTTAAACAGTCATGTTAGGTTAGGTATACCTAAAAAGCTGGTTCTAGAAACATAAAATTAGGAGATAGATAGAAATCTTTATTTGCACAACATAAACAGAGAAAAAACAAAAAACAGATACACAAAAGTAATTAATAATCAAGCTTAAAAGCGTGAGTGTATTCTTTGAGATAAAATCCGGAAAAAATAGTTCAATTTCTCTTTCAATATAAACACTAGACTCGGACTCGTCCTTGTTCCGATCCGTAGACCGGTGCAGCCACTTAAGGAGACGAGATTTCAATCCAACTTCGCGAAAACAGAAGAAAATCTACCGTGTTATTTCTTTAGTGACACAGTCACTAAAGACATAACGATTAAGATGAATCGATTGACGTGTCATCAAAATCGGTCCATCCAAAATGGAATAAACATACATACATAGACTGCTAAACAAATAACCCTTCTTTGCGTCGCGCTGTCAGGTAAAAACTGATTAAATTAGTCTGTGTATTACTCACAAACACACACGTAATGAAAACCACAGACAAACAGTAGGAAGCAGTAACCATCCATTGAGTGGTTGCGGTTTAAAAAACCATATAATTGCAACACACGGTTAACGAAAAGGTAATCAGAACCTAGCCAATGGTTATCACGATAAAACGACCGGATAGTGTAATGTGGAGACGGATTATTTTTTATTTATTTATTTAGAGATATCCACAGCTACATACACAAAGTAAAATAAAAATAAATAAAACATAAAGCCAAGAACGGACATCACGAGTAAAAACAAACTAATGATGAATAAAAACACCTGACAAACGTAAAAAATAATAATAAACTTTGAAATTTTTGAAATCATTAACCTACCTAAATAAAAGAGAATTTACCTATAACTACAATGAAACAAATATTTCTTAATTTAATTTGACAATTAAAGAAAACAACCATACGAAATTACAATTTACTAATAGACATAATTTAAAAAAACTTGAGAGGTGTCAAGGGACACCCGGATAGAACGAAGTTCCAAGCAAAAAAAAAGTGTCGTTACAACTTTTGGTCTTATTTTTTTCCGTCTAACCCCCTTTCGCAACGCGCGTAAGGAACTTCGTTCCAATAAATCAAATACCTAGGTACCTATACCTACCTAAAAAGACTTAAAAATCCAAGGTCAGCTACTTCAATTTAGAGCAATTTAGTTCAATTTGTAAGCCAATAAAAGCCAGAAAATCTAATATTTATCCCTCCTTTTCCGCCCGAGGTTAAAACCAAAACATCATCCACACTAGCCGAGCTCCAAAAAGACAGTCTCACAATAAATCACAGAGGCTGCGCAAGGCACTTAAAAATCCATTTTCCAGTTCATCCCTGCAATCAAGACTCAGGGGTGCCATACGTGAAAAAAGAACACAATTTTAGGGTGTTTTTTGCCTGAAACGTTTTAATTTACCCGCCTTAGGGAGCTTGGCTTTTTGCTCGATTGGATTAATTTAGGGAAATTGGCGTGGGAATTATTTTTTAGGGAAATTATTTGGCTTTGGATTTTTAAGCTTTCATATATGCTTCTGTAAATTTATGGAAAGAGTACCTACCTATATTAAAAACAATATTATTATGCTACTGAACTATTAATGCTTTTTTAAGGGTTCCGCACCCAAAGATTAAAAACGGGATCCTTTACTAAAACTCCACAGTCCGTCTGTGTGTTTATCTTTTCACAGATGATGGATTTTTATGTTGCCGCTATAACAACAAATAAGTAGATCCTAAAAACAGAATAAAATAAATATTTAGGTGAATCTTTCATAAGAAGTGTTTTTTTTTTGTGATAATGGTACGAAACTCTTCGTGCGCACTCCGACTCGCACTTGGCTAGTGCTTTATAATTAATAATTTTATTATTTAAAATGTCTATTAAACCTATGCAACTCAATTAAAACTTGATAGCTAGTTTAGCTAATTCAACGACTAAAACGTCTCAACCTCGCTTCAACATTGTTTGAATTTTCTCGAACGAGGTTCAGCAATTGTTCGTAGTTTTCCAAAATAACTAACACTTTAAAAGCTATAATGAAACTGATAAAATTTACAAAAAAAAAACAATGATTACAATGATGGGGCGTTGTTCAGACCGTATTAAAATAAATGCTCAGTTCTAATTTTAAAATATCGAAAAATTTAGCATAATAAAATTATATAAATCTTTTTTTTAAAAAATCTTATTCGAACTACAAACCACTCTACGCTGTAGCTACTCGCCACCAGATGTCGCTGTTCAAGCCATTAGTTCCTGTACCAACCACCGCACACCGCAGCGCTGCCGTCGTCGCTCCCTCGAAAAAATCTAATAAAAACATCCATTTGACCCGAATCCAATAAGCTTTGAAAAAACATTAAAAAACTCGACCCTCTCACTTACAAGCCAATGAAGCGAGCAAATAAGCGAAAAATCCGAATGTGGAAAAAAAGATAAATTGAAAATGCGGGATAAAAGTTGGAAAAAAGGGGAAAAGGGAAAAGAAAAAAACGTCACTCGTTGATGTTCAGCCGTGCGAGATGTAATTTCAAAAGGTCGGAAAAATACTGAATATTGTAGCGTGGTGGTTTTAGGGTTCCGTGATAAAATAAACTTTAAAACAATAAAAAAAAACCTTTTGCTGTATTATTCTCGTTTTAATGAAGTACCTACCTAGTTGTCAGTACAATAGCCTTATTAATAAACGTGGAATAAAGTCGGATTAGTGAGAACATGCTTTGTCTTTTACTGTGACAAGAACATTCAACGTTGGCAGACAGAAACAATAAGTACCTACGTAGTACAATATTTACTCCGACTTTACTCCAGGTTCATTCATTTCGGTTTTTGGTTTAAATCTAAATTAAGACTAAAAGTTATGTATAGGTATGAGATTTTCCATTGTCCTTATGTAGGTACATTGTACAAACTTTCCACCTAGGAAACATTAACAAGAACATTTCAATTATTTCAATATGTTGTCTTATTGGATTATAAAGTTTACATAATTATATAGTACCTATTACAGTGTAACATTAAAAATAATAAAACAAAAAAGCTACATTCTGTCTAAGTTTTTTCAAACATAATATTTTGTTTTAAAAAGTCTCAAGGTACTTATGTGCCCACTTATGAAAAATTAGTCATCTAGAATTAGAATCACGAAAACCGAAAAAAGTAGTCTTTTTATTGTTGTATCTTACCTACCTAATTTAACATCCTACAATAATTCTTGTCCATCCAAAGGTTGCCTGGAAGAGATCGCTTTTAGCGATAAAGCCGCCCATTGTACCTATTCAGGTAAAATTAGCTGTACCTAAGTTTTGTTTTTTTTTGTGTTTATGTGTTTTAAGTGTTTTGTAAAAATTTTGGTGCAATAAAGTTTTTATCTATTTTAAAAAAAAAATCCAAGTTCCTAAATTCGAAAAAAAAACATTTTTTTAAAGAATATCCTACGGAACCATACTTTCATTGAGTAAAATAAACCCGTCCGTCCGTGCGTACCTACTCACGTCTGTCAACCATCGACGATCATCGCTCGCTCTGTAAACAACACTTTTGTTTCGTATTTGCTTGTCTAAGCGAGTTATACGATTTTTTATTGTCTATACTTTTTCTTCTGTTTCGCGATGTTGTATTGGAATTAACGACATTTTTCGCATTTTTTCACTGTCTATAGGTACTTCTTTAGCTATACTAATCCTTACTAATATTATAAATGTGAATGTAACTATGTCTGTCTGTTACGCTTTCACTCATTAATCGTGCCGGTTAAGCAACGCTTGGCGCGGTCATTAGGTTGGATGGGTAACCAATAATTTGTGCGGCATAAAATCACTTTCTTGACCTTTAGCTTCGAGCTGTCATGAAAACTCTAACACTAGGTGAGCCACACTACTATACAAGAAAAGAAGATAATGACGTTTTAAGAGGATAGTCTCCATTCTCTTTCTCCATACAAACGTAGTTTACATTTTCCTCCCTGGATAAAGACATTAGAGCAAATATGTTTATGCCATAAAACCTATATCTGTCATGACAATGCATCTACCTTTTTATTTTTTTTATTTTCTAATTAAAATAATAATAAAAAATAAAAAAATTAAAAGGTAGATGCATAGTCATGACAGATATAAGTTTTGTGGCATAAACATTTATTTGCTCTAATGTCTTTATCCAGGGAGGAAAATTTAAACTACGTTTGTCTGGAGAAAGAGAATGGAGACTATCCTCTTAATTGTTAAATAGTTTAAAATATAAGGTCCCTTCTTTTATGCTTCTTCTAATGTGAAAAGTTATAACTAGATGGCGCTACACAACCAGAGGATATTATCTTTTAAGCGAAAATACTTAATTGCTTTTTTAATAAAAAAAAACGAATTCGTTACAATTACTAATTATAAAAAAATATTTTGTAATAAATAAGAGGTTACTAAGAAATGAAGTCAAAATTTAATTTAACAGTTTCTGCTACTCGATACGAGATGGCGCAACGAGTAGGTACAGTAAGCTCATTAAATGAGTTAAATAAATTAAATTTTAATTCTTAGAAGAATCCTACGTGCTATTCGATTTCTGCTGTCTTTAAATCAAACTCGCACACATTACCGTTTGCAAAAGTTGATCGGAACTGAGAATTATTTCAGACATTTTTATTTAAGCGAGATGCCGACGCCAGTGGACTAATTGGTTAAGAGGACAGTCTACCTACTCTTTCTCCATACAAACGTAGTCGACTGTTTCCTCCCTGGATAAAGACATTAGAGCAAATATGTTTATGCCATAACCTTATATCAGCCAAGACTATGCCCCTACGTTTTTTTTTTCAAAGATAAAGATATTAGAGAAATATATTTTCTAATATCTTTATCCAGGGAGGAAACAGTCGACTACATTTGTAAAGTTTGTATGAAGAAAATAGAAGGTAGACTGTCCCTTTAAGTCGTTGCTACCGAATTAAGTAAAGATTCGTTGTTGGTTCGGATTCCGCTTAGGGTCGACTTTGATTGTGTTGTGATTTTGTAGCTCTCTAAAAAATCTAGCTTTTAATTTGTAGCGTTTCAGTGTTTAGATGCTAGTTACTTAGATTAGGTGCCTATGATTAAAAATAAACCGACATTGAAAAATAATAATCCAATCTATTCAAATTAGAATTTATAATAATTAAAAGCCAAATTAAAAATATCGTCTCTACAAAACGAATTAACAGTCCGATTCACGCAAAAAAAATGGTCTGAAATCCATCGAGACGTGACTAAACGTGATACAGCGACGCAGACAGTTCATAAAAACAAATTACATTTTTATACACATACCTGTTAACTCAATTTCAATACACTGCAGTGCAACTGATTTGTATCAGTTCATCATCATCTGAGCGATGTTCCCGGTTGCATCCCTCTCGGGAGCCCGGGGTCCGCTTTCCTACTTTTACGACTCCACTTCGCATGATCTTCGGCATCCCGCGTAGTGAGGCCATTTGCACGCATATCAGTTATTGAACAGCCTTGTTAATAAATATGGAATGAGGCCGGAGTAATTTTACCACTTTTTGTTTCTGTCTGTCAACTTTGAAAGTTCTTGTCACGGAAAAAGACAAAGCATGTTCTTAATACTCCGACCTATATTCCGTTTATTAATAAGGCTACATGTATTTAAATTACCTTCTGAAGCACGGACCGGGACTAACTAGTTTATTTATTTATCTCTGATAGCAATCTTTAGGCCAAGTTAGAGGCAATAAGGCGACCTGAAAACTTGAATACTATACGGAAGAAGAAGATAGAATAAGATTTATCTTCATAATCCTGAAGGTTTAGGTTTTTATTACAATTAAGCATACACTTATTAATTTTCTTTCTCAACATGACGTGCAATGCAACACACAAACTACGTGCCGCTGCAACGTTGCAGAGTGTCTCGCGACAAGTTCCGTAACCAAATGTAACATTGCATTGTCGCTCGGCATTTTCATGTGGTTGTAGAGCAACGTATTCTGCCATAACGTTACTCCGTTTTCATCTAGTGTTTAAAAACAATATATAATGTATCTTTTTTTTTCTTTTAAAAATAATGTATAGAAGAATACTTAATTCTGTTATTATTGAAACAGCAACATTCGCACAACTTTAAGTGTAGGTTATTGTACCTTATTATTATTTAGCGTGTCAGATCCAAATAATTGGAACGAAAGTGTATAAAGTCCAAACCTTTTCTCCAGTCTAATGGAAAATCAAAATTGAAATAAAACTCTGTCTACTTAATAAACTTCGAGTGTATAATTTAATATTTTAGATAATTTTACTTACCTACCTAAGACGGCTCAAAGCGACTGATGAGCATAATCTTCTAATCTTCTATCTAATATATAAAATTTCCATGTCACAATGTTAGTTACCGTACTCCTCCGAAACGGCAAGACCGATTTTTATAAAATTTTATATGCGTATTCAGTAGGTCTGAGAATCGGCTACTATCTATAATTTATAAGGCAAAACAACGTTTGCCGGGTCAGCTAGTAATAATATAATTTATCTACATAAGACAACCTAAATACTTTTTTTAAAGCGCGGCGTCCCGAGCAGGTAGGGTACCTACTTTGAAAACTTATATTAGAAGGAGTAGGTTTTCCCATCACAGCACCTGCGAGCACGTTTTCTACACCTACTTCACTAAATCTGCAACGTGTCTCATCACAATGATTTTTTTCAACAAGGCAATGTTAAAATATATGATTATACCTATTAGTGTTTTTCACAATAATCAGATTAGTTGATGGTAACCCCTAATTTATTAACAATGATTAACAGACGTATAAACTATGTATCTATCGTTTGTGTTTTACTGTCAGATTTCAGATTAATTTATTGCTTTCATGAGTATTACAGGTGACATAATTAAATCAAGTACATACATGATACCCGTAGGGCTTAGCAAACAATATTATTGTCGTAATTAGTATTTTGGATTTTATATTGAACATGGAGCGGTCTCTTTGTCAGAATTTTTATTAGTAGCAGCGATGTTTCAACTGAATTTGAACATATAAAGTTAATGTAGGTAGATTACAAAATTAGAAAAGTATGTCATATCTGTTTGTCATTATAATATTCGTCAAGATTATAATAACATTTAGCAACAAGCATGCATTTTAATTTATTAATAAATTTATTAGTGTTGTTTTCTGTTCGTAAGTCATTAGGTAGTTTATTAAATACTTTTATTGCGGTAGCGTAAGGACTATTTCCATACATCTGTAGGCGGCTAGAAGGAAATTTAAATTGGTTTACCTGGTTTCTTCTAGGGGCAAACAGTCTTTTTGGCTTTGCCTCATCAAAGATATCAGAGTGTTTTCTAATAAATTTGCATAGCTCTAATATATACATGCTTGTCACTGTTAGGATACGTAGGTCGGTGAAGTGTGGTCTACATGAGTCTATATTTACAATTATACGTATCAACTTTTTTTGCATTATTAGTACGTCTTGCACATCTGTACCATTACCCCACAAGATGATACCGTAATTCAGCCAGGAGTGTGCGTATGCGTAATATGGTGTTAGAGCGGTTTGCTTGTTCGTGCTTACTTTTAACTCGTACAGGGCATAAGAAAATCTTGATAATTTCGATTTTAAGGATTCAATGTGCGCTTTCCAATTTAGGTGAGAGTCTATTGTTATGCCCAGTAAATTGCATGTGTTTACTTTATTTAGTTGTACAATTCCTATTTGTGGATTTACGTTTAAGTTACATTTTTGGTAAGGTAGAAACTCTATTATCTTTGTTTTTGAAAAGTTAATTTTAAGATTGTGTGCTTCTAACCAGTTGAGGACAGTATTAAAAGTTCGTTTTAGTTTGTTCATAAATTCCGTTGAGTTCTCATATTCAAACAGGAGAGATACGTCGTCTGCAAAAAGTACGCAATTTGTTGGTATATTTTTAGGAAGTTGGTTTATATATATTAGAAATAGGATGCATCCCAGAACGCTTCCGAAGAGAAGAGAGAAGAGAAGAACAGTTTAAAGTTTTAGAGTCATAAATGAGTCATCGAAAACTTTCTATTTTATTTGTACTTGCGTTATAGTAATCTACTTGAACGTGCTGTAGTCGATTCTGAAGATAGGATTTCAGCCATTCATACGCAATGCCTCTGATTCCCAAATTATAAATTTTAGACAGCAGAATATCGAATCGAACCCTATCATATGCTTTTGTCATGTCTAGTAATATGCCGACGGCATACTTCTTTTTATTGATGAATGAATACGCTTGTTGAATGAACTTGTAAACTGCTAAGGTTGTCGATTTGTTTTTTTCATTTATTAAGTTATTCTTTTCTAAATAGGCATACAAGCGGTTTGTCATTGCTCGTTCAAAGACTTTAGAAATGGAGGGCAGGATAGATATTGGTCGGTAGTTCGAGGTTTTTGTTTTCTCACCTTTTTTATGTGCAGGTTTTATGATGGAGATTTTTAACATGTCAGGAAAAGTACCCTCTGTAAAAGATTGGTTTATTAGCCACGCGAGAGGTTGTGCTAGTTCGGCGGCGCATTTTCGTATCACTGTAGAAGGAATTTCATCTACGCCAAAACTACGCTTATTCTTCATGTTTAGTATAATGGCTGTTATTTCGGACTCATCCACTGGTTTTAAATATATACTAAGCACAGGTGGATTTTCGTTTAAAAACATATTTGAATGTCTTGTTTGATTTGTTTTATCTGGGCTAGCCTCACCGACTGCAGCAATAGAGTTGTTAAAAATATTTGCCACTTTGATTGGTGATTCTATCTTTTGGTTATTTGAGTGTAGAGTTATGTTTTTATGTTTTTTATTGATGTTTTTACCATTTTTTGTTTTTATTATATTCCACATAGTTCTGATTTTGTTGTCCGAATTTGTCATTTCTTTTATGAATTGCTGTTTTTTTGACATATTAATACATTTCTTTAAAATTCTTCTGTAACATTTAAAGTGTTTTTTGATTATTCTATTGCCAGTTTGGTTTAAAATTATACGAAGCAATCGTTTGTGCTTACATTAACGTTTTATACCTGTTGTTAGCCATTTAGTATTTTGGGTATTATTAGTATTTTTAAAATGTTTGATTGGAAAACTCATTTTTACTATATCTTGTAGCTTATTATGAAAAATATTATAATTGTCATTCATAGAATTGTATTCATGTAGGAGTAATTCGTTCCATTTGATTAAACTGATTTTCGATTTAAATAATTGTATTTGATGATTTGTAAATGTCCTTTTTTTAATTAATTGGAACTTGTTATTAGTAATAGGGTCAATGTCAATATGTATAAATACACCATGGTGGTCAGATAAGCCTAGATTACGCACTTCTGTTTGGACATGCTTAAAGTTAGTGTACACAAGATCTATACAAGTAGAGGTTGTAGTACATACCCTCGTTGCAGTCCTCACTTGACGTACGAAGTTGTTAGTTGGTTAGCTGTCACATATAGGTAGTTTTAAAGTTGACAGGCAGAAACAAATGAATAGTTTTATTTCAAGTCAACATTGCGAAAACAAAAGAATAATCTTATCTGAGCACGACGACGTATTCTCTAATTAATAATGACTAAATCGTCTCAAAGTCGTTTCACTATCGTTAGGTTTTTCAACAGTTTCTGAAAGTTTTGAAGAATATCGCTAAAGCTTTTGACGTGTTAGTAAGGTCTTGCAATTACGAACAATAATAACTGCTACAACGTTTTCGAGAAAACTCTGCGACGATGTTAAGACGATTTAGGTAATAGTTTACCTATTACTTAGATTACGTGTCCTGTTAATCATCGTTTATTAATAAGGGGATTAATCTTTAAAAAACTCCACCACAGTGGTAATAATTCAACAAACAGACAAAACATTCCATACCTCTCAATTATATCTGCTTACTTAATATTATGATGTATGAAATTGGAAAAAAATCTCTTCGAAACATTGTAACCAAAAACCCGGAAAATGGGAAATACCAAAAAATAATTACTGGCAACCCCGGACTCTGATACATTTCCATTAATATTAAAAACTTTAATGAAAAAAATATTAAAAAGGTACCCTCAAAATTTTATCCTTTTTTCCATTAGACGTATTCTCGGGAGCAGAGGAAGGAACGGAGTGGTTTAGTTATACAAACTTTATTTTGCTTATGAAAAATGTGGTGTTTAAAAATGTGCATAATTCAAATGAAGAATTAATGACATTTGGAGTTTTTTAAACAATAATTATGACTTTTAAATTGAAAAACAATAACTGTTCAACTTTATAAGTAATAGACTAGCTCCCTTACTTATAAATATGACTAAGTTTATGTTACTGTATCATGAAGTTATTATATGTATACCTACGTATTAAACTAAACCACTTATTATCACTCACGTCACTTATTTATTTAGAAAATTTACAAAATCTATTTTTGGACTTGTACAAAATTGATTCTTGTAAATACAATACATACGATTTATATATAATACACCTAGAACCAGAAACAAGCTTTTGTAGCCAGTATAAATACTTACTTATCTCCGGTGGGAATCGAACCCGCAACCTCCTTCCCAGACCCGGGAGTTCGCCCGACGTGCCATATAGGCTGTCAAATCATTAACGACAAAAAAAAATAGTATAATTGTCTACTCTATGTATTTTTTCATCTTAAACTAAGTACAGTCAACTCCAAAATACAACATTATGACACACCCTTTTAAGATGTCATGTTTTTACGCGAAAAACATGTTCTTTTCACTTTTCTCGTTGGTAATGTAAAAGTTACCCTGTTTCACTTTGTGTTTAACTTTTATATTCTGAAAATTTTCTGTAGCTTTTAGCGAACCCTGTGTATATTGCGAATGGTTGTTTTTTCTTATAAGAAATTATCTGTTGTACAAAATTGTATAAAAGATCTATTGGCATTTATTTTGGCTCAGAAACAACCGCTGCATTTAAAAATAATACGAATGTAAGCCCTATGTTGTTGGTGATCATAAAATATAGGTATTAAGCTTTTGAAACTAGATTTTAACAAAACCAATTGGAATTGATTCTAGAAGATCAAGATCATTTCTTTTTTCTCGTTTTCAAATAAGAATCTCTGTCGGGCTACGGTGAAATAGAAAACAGACTGACTTGACATTTCTCTTACAAATTAATTATAACGAACTACACCGTTTTTAGAAACGTACTTACATTATTATTATTTTTCAGTTGTTATCAAGGCTTGACCAAAGATGTCGTATACAGCAGAATTTCTATGCATAAATAGTAAAACAATAAAAAAACAAGGTTTTTTAAATCTAAAATACTAAATTACTAACACTTTGTATCTTTCATGTGATAATGTTAATTAGGGAAAAAATATATTCATGCATATTGAATTTGAACAAAAGTTTTCCTGATTAATTTTCAAAGTGTTTTCTACACTTGGATGACTGATTAATTGATTATTTAAAGAAATTATTTCCAAAAATTCCTATCCAAAATCAATTCCTGCTTTCCAAAAGTCCTGTCGGGTGCAAATTTTTGGAAAGTATTTCTTCAAATAATCAAAAGTTTTTTTTTTCTAAAACACACTAACACTTTTCTCAGCACCTGTACCTCAATACTTTTCTTTCCATAGGCAAAAATAAATATTTTAATCTGTGGGTGTAACTTCGGATCCTCTCCCAATTATAAGAGGGTGGCGTCCTTTCCACCCTTAGGAGGGCTTTAACGGTATCAAGTAGGTATTTTTTTATATTTCTGCTTGGGTATAAGGAATTGTTCAGTAAACAGTTCGGCCATTTTGGAAAAAGAATTTCGGTTGTTAAATTTTATTTTTGTAATCTTAAATAGGTTATAAAAGTGAAGTGTTTGGAGGTTATTGGTGGAATTGTGAAGGTGGATTTACACCAAACGAACCAAAAGCTAGAGCTAGAACAAAGAGCATTTTCAGAATTTTCTAAGTAGGTATAGAATCTTTACGAACGTAGATAAACAGAATAAAGAATGAATGCTCTATATCTGTTAACATTAAAATAATTTGATAGTGGTGATAGAATGAGCATTCGCTCGTTTGGTGTAAATCCACCTTTATTAAAAATACATTTTTGACCCCTAAATCTCACTTGTTTGTTGGTAAGTGATGATATTATGGTCTATAATGTAGCTCGTACCTAGGAAAATGAAGACGACAGTGGATCAAGCCCGACCCGTCTCACGCTCAAGCTGGACAAGGTCCTTTTTAAAGGGTATGAAAAATACTTACTTATTTATAGGAAAAATGCATTTTCAAAAATTCAGTCGCGGCAATCGAACTTGAACTAGCGTCTTTGGATCTGTACCCTGTTTAGTTCTGTTAGTCTTTTAAAGATGTGTTTTTTCTTTAAAATATAATATTTCAATAGTCAATCAATATTTATTAAGTATTTAGGTAGGTACTAGTTAAGCCCTGCAGTTACACTCGCGTAAGTCCCGAACCCGCGGGAATATCTAAATAAAAATTATCTAATGTGTCAATCCAGAGCTCCTGTGATCTGCATACCAATTTTCATTGCCATAGGTTAATTATTTATTTCTTGAATAAATAACAAACATACTTAACATAACTTAATAACTTGTTTACTTACTTTCATACGTATTTACACACAAACTGTCACAAATATAGCGTGTTCCGAGAAGGAGTATTAAGCCGAAAGGTGGTTGTTCTAGACGTCTAGGCGAACCACTTTTGTTCTACGACTTTTGAAAATTCGTTTTTTTTTTGCGAAAATTTTGAAGTTGGTTCACTGAAAACACAGCTGTTTTTGAAAATAAAGGCAGTTAATGTTTAGATTGTAATGGCCCTAACTAAATAAAAGAATACCATAAGGCCAATGACCTCAAACTTTAAGAAACAGCTGATTTTCACGTAAACTTTAAACTCAACATTTTCGAAAACTACCACGAAAATCCAAGTGTTTTAAACCAATAGTTGTTCGCCAAGACCTCTAGAACAACCCCCTTTCGATTTAATTCCCTCTTCTCGGAACATTCTGTATAATATTAGTAGGAACAATTCATGCCTAGTTCAGTACTTCAAAGCCAAAAACAATGTTAGAAAAAAGCTCATCAAAACTTTAAATTAACTGCAACGGAAAACGAAACAGAACATAATCAGGAAAATTCACTTGTCTACTTACTTCGATCTCCCTCAACCTCCCCTGCAATATACTGGAGAAAAATACACCCTTTCCACCCCTAACGGGCAATTTTTGAAGGGATTTTCTTTTACCTGCTAATGTAGGCACTTTGAAGAAGGGTGGTTTCACTTGAACGATTTTTAGGTGAGGGTTGTTATGGGGTAGTTATTTTCAGTTCTTGCGTTTAAATATATTCTAAAAATAATACTTGTACATTGGAATAAAATATAGAAATACAGTTCCGGTGGAGGAAAACATCGTGGAGTGTGTTGTTCAAGGTTGTTTGGGAAAAAATCGTTTAACTTCTAAGCTTTCTGTTGTTTTAGCCGACTGTGGCTGAAAAGAGGTGTTATGACAATGTCTCCAACCGAATTGTTAATGTGGAACTTAAGATTTTATTAGGTATGGACCCATTTTGTTCGATGTAAGCATTTTAGCCCAAGTCTCTAACAGTAGTTTACCTACTAATTGTGCCCGGTGGGTTGACCCGCGTAGTTCCTGTTTCTATGAGAATACCGGGGTATTCCATGTGCTAATCCTGGTTATAAACTGTGTGCTAAATTTCAGCCCAATCCGTTCAGCCGTTTTTGCGTAATTGACACACAAACATCCATACAAATAGGTATCCATACAAATACCTATCTAAACTTTTGCATTCATAATTTCAGTGGAATAGTAAGATAAAATAGTATAGGTTCTTACCTACCTTTATTTCATCCGCCTAGGAGAAAAAATATGTTTGTAAAATTTATTAGTAGTATACCTACTACATACATAAGATGAAAGATATTTGAATTTGCTTTAAACTAACTTCTTCCGTTTTCTTCGATATGCGCGATGTTGAATTGAGATTCAACTCATTTTTCGATTTTTATAATCCAGTAGTCTCCACCACGCAAAACGTATGCAATGACCTTGAAACTACGCGAATGAAACCTAAAAAATGACTTTAATTATAACATAACAAACTTCCAACTACGAACTACGGGTAAGTAACCCAAATATAAAAATATCGTGCCTTAACAAAGCGTTCATCATAAAACCATAAGGGTAGCTAGGTGGGTACTCGAAGGGTAGGTATACTTACATACAAAGAAGGGGTATATTTTTGTGATAAGGCAGATTTATAGAAACGAGTCTTTGCCGGAGGCTTGCGGTGTCTGCCCCCGCTGTTTTAAAGCTCTCAAGTGTAGAGATGGACTCTTAGATATATTAATAACTAGCTGCGTCCCGCGTTTTCACCCGCGTAAGTCTCGATCTGGTGCGGATATCAGGATCAAAAGTAGCCTATGTTACTCAAGGTGAATGTAGCTTTCTAATGGTGAAAGAATTTTTTAAATTGGTTTAGAAGTTTTTGAGTATATAGGTACATAACAAACATACAGACGCACACACACACACAAATACAAATCTTTGCTCTTAATTATATTAGTGTAGCTTGGTATCATTGGTGGTCGTGTTGGTCTATACTTCGTTTTTTAATTTAAGACTACGATCTGACGTTTAGGTTTTTTGTATTTGACATTTTTTCTTCAGGAAGATGTGTCAAATCATAGTCTACAGTTAAAGAATGAAGTATGTATAGTAGTAGTTACCCCGACTTTCATTCCGAGGTTCGTGGGTTCGAATCCTGGCTGTCGGTGTACCAAAGTATTTCTCTTTAAAAAATGTAATGTGTGCTATTAATATCGCTCTTACGGTGAAGGAAAACAACGTGAGGAAACCGATACGTCATGGGACTCACCACGATGCAAAGGCATGATAGATTCGCCAATTCGGAGTAGGTTTCCGTGGCGTTGTAATGCCTAACCCTAAGAGGAGCCTATTATATAGACCATTTCCACTCTAAAATCCTATTTTTATTCACCGAGAACAGTGAGTAGAAAGGCCTTTTTAGAACACAATAATATATTCGACCTCCATCTCAATGTTTATTATACAACCTCCTTGCGCAAAAAAAAAACTTGATACAAACTTCTTGCAAAGAATACTGGACATGCGATTCGAATTCTTTTGTATTATTATTATGCAACTCTTGAATAAAGTTTGGATTTGCATCGAGAGCCATGAATCACTCGCGTCGCTCAGGATTCTAGCATGAATCTTAGTCGTTAGAATCCTTCACTTGCTCGTGATTCATCTTTGGCCCTCGCTTAAAATCCGTCCTTTATTCACTAATTACAGAATATAGTTTACTTAATGTAAACGCCCAACCCAACATTGCCCAAGATAAGTATTTACACTACATTATTGTGATTGTGCAAAAAATAAGTAAATAGGTTTAAGAAATGAATCCACTTCCACCCTAGCCCATCTCTTCCCATCCCTTTGTCTTGCTTCGCGCTCACCGTATTTTTTCCCCATTACATTTTCATTTTATTTCATATTTCTCCTTCACCCTCTAGGGGTGGTATAATAAAATTTTTCCCTTTTCTCCCGTCTCTTTTATTTATGGCAATGGTTACAGAGAATATGTTTTTCCTACATTTCGGTAATGAGCCAAATTATTGGGGATGTTTTTCAGATTGCAGCCATATTTTTTTATGCTTTCTTTCCCTTTTGGGACTGTTTTGAGGAGATAAGTGTCGTGTTTCATACAGTTGAGTTCTTTTACGTTTTTCTGATGTTTGCGTTATTATTTGTTAACTTCCTAGGGGTGTTTTTATGGAAATTTGTTGTTTCTTGTCTTTTTGAGATCTTGTGGTGCGGTGGGTGAATGTTCGGGTGCGTTGAAGACGGTTGTAGGTTCGATTCTTACCGTAGAAGAAAGTCTTAACACTTAGGTATGTTTTGCTACCTATGCATATTTCTAATAAGGAACAAAGTAAAAAAGAGCTGTCGCTTTCAAATTTATTTGAAAGCGACAGCTCTTTTTTACTTTGTTCCTTATAATATGACAGTTCTTTGTTTACGCTTATAATCTAAGTTTCTAAAATAGAGTATATAACATATCTTATTAGAAATATGCATAGGTAGCAAAACATACCTAAGTGTTAAGACTTTAAATGTCTATGATTTTTGTTTACATTTTTGATCTAAGTTTCTGAAATAGGGTATAAGTAAAGATAAGTATACATACGTACAATTAATAAAGTAGGTACTAGTCGTATCCCGCGATTTCACTCGCATAAGTTTCTATTAAAATATTTTTTATTTACTTACTTATTTATCAAAATAAATAGATTTTCTCTTTTTAGAGAAATAAAGAGGTTTTCTCTTTTTAGATTTCATTTAATCTTTGTAGATTAAATGAAATCTAAAAAGAGAAAACCAATACTAAAGTAAATAAAAAAACATTTTTTAACTACTAAAGGCGCTGTTCACATCTGTACCAACACTAAATAATGTTAGGTAAGTACAACTAAGTTGGCAACATTGAAAATTTACGATTTTTGTCGGGGGAGCACTATCTTAATGTACTGCTGTATTTTTGGCTTTTTGTTCCTTCGTGCTATAATTCACACTCGTAATGGTGGCAACATTGTTTTGTTTCGAATTATTAAGTATAGTTTAGTATTTATTTGTTAAAATAGAACTATTTTTATTAGAAGTAAGTTTTTTTAAACGACGACCGCCGTGGCACTTTGTGCATAATGTCCGACTGCAATGTATAAAAGATTGCGGGTTCGATTCCCACCAGGTGCAAGTATTTTATGGTCTGGGAGTTTTCTGCGATTAATAATATGTAGTATGTATTTAACTTAGAGTATATCCGTTGTCTAGTACCCATAGTACAATACTAGTGCTTAGTTTGGGGCTAGATTACGCTGCGTGTAACGTCGTGCATTTTTTTACCGACTTCCCAAAAATTTACAATAGTTGGATGTCAATTCGTCTGCTTTGAAGTTAGACTAAAAATATTGGATCAACTGTTTTCATCATCATCAACAACAACAGAAATAGGTAATCTTCATTTAATTAACGTAACGTTGGTACTTTCTAGGTTTCATTATTATACCATTAGTTTTACATTATAAAACTTTTATAGGTGCACAAAAATAAAATTTAACAGATTGCGTAATAAAACTAACTTAAAAAAAATCAATTGACATATACAGTCAAAAGAATTTAAACTTTTCAAATAAAAGACAGCCGAAATTTGAAAATACAATAAAAAATAACAATAAAACATAAACACACGAAAATTCCAAATTCAAAACAAAAAACCGATCTAAAAAGCATTGTAAAAACTCCTTGCGGTTCCCCACACAATCACATCGGCAGTTATATTTTTATAAGACATTGTGTAATCAAAATAATGTATTCTTTTTTCAAACTAACGACAATTCGAAATTCGAATTAAAAGAAAACAAAAACAATCAATTAAAGAAAAAAATAATCATAAAAAATAAACCCACGAAAATTCCAAATTTAAAACAAAAAACCGATCTAAAATAGCATTGTAAAAACTCCTTGCGGTTCCCCACACAATCACATCGGCGCTTGTGTTTGTAAAAGACATCGTGCGGACAGGGAATTTGAGTATGTGTGCGTGCTAGCCGGTGCCTCCATTGGGCACGGAGCTATTTCTTTATTGATCCATATTTCTTCTTCTTTGAGACTGGCCGGGGAGACTCTCCCCTACCTCCCCTTTTCGAGGTGTTTTTCTACAGTTTTAATGAAAGAAGGACGAGGAAGGAGCGTGGGGAGAAACACGGTTATTAATGCTTTTTAAGCCGAGTAATTTTCGCCTCTAATGTTTTACGTTTTTGCGGTATTTTTTTTGTGTGGTTTGGGAGTGAGAATTACCTAATTTTGTGTTTTTAACCGACTTTAAAAAAAAGAGGAGGTTCTCAATTCGACCCGTATATTGTATGTATGTATGTATGTGGATATGTCCGCGCCGTATGAAGTCCGATTTCGATAATTCTTTTTTTTATTTTTTTTAGTGTTTTTATTTTTGTGTAGTGGTGTGGTGAGCCTAGTTTTAATGCCTTATTAATAAACGTGGAATAGTGTCGGAATAATTTTAACACTTTTCGTTTTTGTCTGTCAACTTTAAAAGTTCTTGTCACAGAAAAAGACAAAA
Organism: Idaea biselata; assembly: GCA_958496205.1. NCBI lineage: Eukaryota > Metazoa > Arthropoda > Insecta > Lepidoptera > Geometridae > Idaea > Idaea biselata. The sequence goes on along the minus strand of OY292405.1, from coordinate 5,140,180 downwards.
CATGTTGTCACTACTTCGACCTTACTTCACGTTTATTAATAAGGCTATTAGAGTTTTAGGTCGTCTAAAGCATCTAACTTGACCTAACGACTGCTATCATCATCACACTATTTTAAAAACGCCTATTTAGTTAGTTAGAGCCTATATTGTGGTTAATATCGGGATCAAAAGTAGCCTATGTTACTTCTCGATAATGTAGCTTCCTATTGGTGAAAGAATTTTTGAAATCAGTCCAGTAGTTTCAAAGCCAATTCGTTGCAAACAAACAAATAAATATTTCCTCTATAAAGAGCAATATGCATAAGTGTAGATATAGATAGTATATTATACATAGAAGTATAGATATAGCTAGTAGAGTAAAGTCAGGTAAGATCGGGTACGGGGGAAGACCGTATAACTCAAATATCTTCCAAAATAGGTGATATATTTAGTGTTAGCACAAAAGCAATTTACCCCGCAGCGATTGATCTTCGAAGGTTTGTCATGTCAAAGTAGATATGCTTTGTCGAACTAAAAGTGATCGAATTATGTACAGTCGAAACAATGTTTTGTCGATTTATATGTATTCGAAGTAAGTATCGTGTCGAAGTAAACAACTGTCGAAGTTCAGGAGTACACCCGATCTGTAGCACCCGGCAGTTGCAATGGTACTATTTTGGGAGATATTTGAGTCATACGGTCTTCCCCACTATCCGGTCTTACCTGACTCTAATACACAACACAACTAAACGTCTCCATTATGATCATCATATAACCACAGATTACTTAGCAACCCCTTCTTGATGACGTCACGATTCTTTCATAACAGCAAAACGGAACCAGTATAACTAGATCCTTCTAATGTCTTAAAGAAAGTCTGTCTGTGTTGAGAAGCTTCGGCCGCGGATTTTTAGAGGAGGCCTAAGTCGTACCGTCAAGTAGACTGATGCAGCCACTATAGAAGAGGGGTTGGATCCAATCTTTTTCTTGATGAGCGTGCGACATCTTAGACCATAACCATCACTTACCATCTCATCTCATGTCCTAGGACTCACAACGGTCCGAAGACATGGGATATTCAGTGTTTTCTATGTATCATATTATGTATGTATTTACAAAAAAAGTATAATAATATGTAGTATATCCGTTGTCTAGTACCCATAGTACAAGCCTAGTGCTTAGTTTGGGGCTAGATTGCGCTGTGTGTAACGTCGTGCAATATTTTTTTTTTTTTTTTTTTTTTATCTCATCTAAGGTGAGATAGTGGTCAAATGATCATCTATCGTGTAAAAACGGCATCATTGCCTAAGAGCGGTCTCTTCCAGGCAACCTGAAACAGGAAATATGAGTTTAATTATAATCTAACATCGCGAAAACTTTCTCAAGCTCCTCCGTGCTTCGGAAGGGAAGTTAAGCAGTTGGTCCCGGTTGTTATCTATACTAATATTATAAAGAGGTAACGTTGGTAATATGTATGTATGTATGTATATTGGGGGTAATCTCCGAAACTACTAGACCGATTTCAAAATTTTTTTCACCATTAGAAAGCTACATTTACCCTGAGTAACATAGGCTTTTGATCCCGATATTCCCACGGAATCGGGACATACGCGGGTGAGACGGCGGGAATCTGTCTCTGATAACAGTCGTAAGGTCAAGTTAGAAGCCTAAGGGCGACCTGACAACTCTAACACTAGGTGTGCCACACCACTAAACGAAAAGAAAGGAAGAATCGCGAAAATAGAAGAAAAATCTAAGTTTTATTTATTTAAGTTTCTGTGGCTTGTCTTATGAAGATAAATAAACTGCTTTTTTTAAACAATGCTTTCAATACTTTAGTACACGGCGGAATTCGAACCCGCGACTATTGGTAATCCGAACCAACGCGTTTGACCGTTTCGCCACGGGTAGGTAGCCCTCCCGATATAGGCCGAAATTTTAAGAAAGCACCTCCTCGTGTTCTTGCGAGTAATGCTTCGTAGAAAAATAACCTGTGGCCCTCGGGCCTGCCGCGGTAAAGCTATTGCATAGCATTTTTATCAACTTATGCAAATAGAATTATTTGTTTATTTTGTACCAAGTACCAGGCGGAGTGGGGGGTGTTAGGTTCTATTTTCGTTACGGAATTTCTTCATTCGGTCGCCGTGCTCAAAGCCCGCGATAAAAGCTATGCAATAGCTTAAAAGCAGTATTTCCTAAGTGTGGTTTTAACACTAACAAATTTTAATAATAGTTACATTTTCCCTGGTCTTTATCGCGTATTATTTATTTTCTTACCTCGACGTTTCAACCATGTAACAATGGTATTGGTCGCGAGAGGATGTAACTAAGTTAACAAATTAAACAAATTGTGAATTTAAAAAGTTAACTAACAGAATAATGTTTATAAGATACTTAAATAAAATTATTTTCTCTCAAGTAAAACTGCAAACCATAGTTTCCTCTTCTAACCAACAAATATGACAGTCCAAATTATTCTGGTCGAAATTGTTTTGTTTAGTTCAAAGTAAATGACGCAAAAAGACTTAAGAAATTTATGGAGAACGTTAAAATGGGTCGGTTATTGTTCTTAAGATGAATTGTAAGACATTTCTTTATTGTTTATTACTTCGGTCTTCTCTACTGTCTTTGTTTTGGGGTTGTGGTAATTTTCACTTCGGAGGGGTTGAGTTTTTGATGGAAATCTGTAGTTAGAATCTGGGAATAAGAATGTAAGCAAAGACTATAATATAGTATCCAAATTGTATTGCAGAAAGTTGCGGGTTCGATTCCCAAATGCAAGTTTTTTCTTTTTTGTTTATTTATTCTTAAAAAATATATTTATTAAGCTATTGCATAGCTTTTATCGCGGGCTTTGAGCGCGGCCACCGAATCAAGAAATTCCGAAACGAAAATAAAACCTAACACCCTCCACTCCGCCTACCATATTGCCATGGTACACAATAAATAAATAATTATAATAACATAAGTTGATAAAAATGCTATGCAATAGCTTTACCGCGGCAGTCCCCGAGTGCCACACGTTTTTTTTTTTCTGGTCAGGGTGTTTTCTATGTACCTATCCCATGTATGTACTATTTACAAAAACAAAATATAAATATGTAGTAGGTAGGTACCTATATCCGGCGTCTTAACCCATAGTACAAGTCCAGTGCTTATATAGTTTGATGCTAGATTGCGCTGTGTGTAACGTCGTGCATTATTTATTTATTCATTACATTAAATTTGACTGCAAATATTATTAAGAGCCTGAACTGTCCCACTGCAGGGCAAAAGCTTCTCTACCTTCCTTCCATTTGATTCGGTCTAGAGCTACTGCAAAACTAAACCTTGAGAGGATAGTCTCCATTCTCTTTCTCCATACAAACGTAGTTTACATTTTCCTCCCTGGGTAAAGACATTAGAGCAAATATTATGTTTATGCCATAAAACCTATATCTGTCATGACAATGCATCTACCTTTTTATTTTTTTAAATTTTCTAATTAAAATAATAATAAAAAATAATAAAATGAAAAAAATAAAAAGGTAGATGCATAGTCATGCTCATGACAGATATAAGTTTTATGGCATAAACGTATTTGTTCTAATGTCTTTATCCAGGGAGGATAATGTAAGCTACGTTTGTATGGAGAATGAGAATGGAGACTATCCTCTTAATAAAATTAAATCTATTCAAAGTAAACACAATAAATATCTACCATAAAAAAATCTATTGACTAAGTCCATTACAGCCAAAAGTGGCCAAATTTATAATTAGTAATATTGTATATTTGTACCTAGCTACAGAGGTAGGTAGGTACCTCCAACAAAAGGTATACCATCAGATTCGATACCGGGGTTCGCGGGGGACTCCTGAAGAAATATGTAAAACAGCTAAGAACCCGCGCTAACTCACCAGGGACGGATTTTAACACAATTTTATAAATTTCTATTAATTTTTGTATGTAGCTCAAGGCTATTTTGTTTAGAAAATGCATAAATTTATTAATTTAACGAGCCTTAATCGTAAACAATCAGAGGAGAATATAGCATTGGAAGTTTTCACGGCACGAAGCGTGAACTTGCGTAGTCTAGTTGGTATAGACGTTGGGGTACTGACCCAAAGACGCGAGTTCAAGCCTCGCCGCAAGTAAAAAATTTTAAAATTTTCTAAACTATATTTTTAGATTTTTCTTCTGTTTTCGCGATGTTGTATTGAAATTAAAGACATTTTTCGTTTTGAATCCCGTGGTGTTTGTTACTTTTAGTATTGTTGCAACGCTCAACGTTTCGAGACCTTTCCCTTCTTCAGGATAGACTGAGATGTGATTTGTCATTCTAAAGATATAATTTACAATATTTTATAAAACTTTTTAAATTTACACGATTTGTTAACATAGTTACATTTACCCGGTTCTTTATCGCGTATTGTTAGTTATTTTCTTACCTCGACGTTTCAACCATGTTACAATGGGTCTTTGTCGACAGGGGACAACCCTCGCCTCGCTAATACGCGATAAAGACCCGGGTAAATGTAGCTAATATTTTTATTATCTTACAAAAATTAATTAAATTATATGGTAGTGCGAGAGCTTATAATATGGTGTATTGAATTTAGAGACATTTTTTGGTTTTAATCGCGTGATGTTTATTAGTTTTAGCATTGTTTCAACGTCTTTAATTTCAATACAACATCGCGAAAACATAAGTAAAATCTAAATGTTGTGTTGTTTTAATTTTTGTTACCTACGTTAAATATTCATTTTTTTTTTAATTTTTAGGGTTCCGAACCCAGAGGGTAAAAACGGGACTCTATTACTGAGACTCCGCTGTTTGTCCGTCCGTCAGGCTGCCACCAGGCTGTACCTCATAAACCGTCATCTAGACAGTTGAAATTTTCACAGAAGATGTTTTTATGTAGCCGCGATAACTACAAATACTAAAAAAAAGTGGCTCACCTTGTGTTAGAGTTTTCAGGTCACTCTAAAGCCTCTAACTTGACCTAACGACTGCTATCAGAGATAACAACCGGGACCAACTGCTTAACATGCCTTCCGAACTTAACATGCACTGAGGAGCTACTGAAAATGATTTTTTTGCCACATTTATATTTATAGACAAATCGAGTAATTACTCAGGCTAAGTAAAATCTCTGTCACATTCGCGTAGACGTTGAAAATCACTGAGAAGAGTGAGACAAATGGATTACTAAGCCCAAGTAATTACTCGACTTTTCTATAAATACGGGAGATAGTACCGTCACCCTTCCAAGAAATGACCACGCCAGGCGTTGCTTAACCCGCCCGATTATACAACTTATATCTATTATTAGGCTTCTCTCTCATCCAAGCGATGTTCCCGGTTGCATCCCTCTCGGGAGCCCGGGGTCCGCTTAACTCCAAATATTTGGGGTCGGCGCAGTAGGTAAGTCATCATTGACCATACCTTTTGGCAATATTTTTACGGTTGGCCGCCTGCCTGACACCAACCCTTCTAGGGACCAAGAAGTTTATCCGCCACCGAGCGGGGAGGACTTAAGTTTTGCTAGTCCTCCCTAAATCCCTTAGTCGCCTTTTACGACACTCTCGGGAAGAGATGGAGAACCCTATTCTACGCCGGGGATACACGGCGTAGAATAGGGTTACCCCATTAGGCTTAAAGACAATAAATTAAATCGAAACTCGAATAAAACAGTTGTTTTTATTACCATTTCAGTTTAATGTCTAAGAAAATCTAGATCTAGTCGTAAATCTGCTGTTAACCTAGATCGGTTGCTTCGATTACATGAATCGTTTTCATTTTAGTTTTCTAGCCTAGGGACAATAATGTGTTATATAAAAGTAGTTTTAGATGCGTCTTCTTTCATTTTTCACGGATACATAAACTCAATTTTATTGAGATATTATGTACTAGTTGGTACCTACTAAAGATGATGTCTCAGACAAGGAATATTGTGACGTCTATTGTAAAAATGAAATGAGTATCGCTGCGAGCACGTAGATGGAGTCGATGAATGACGATTTGGGAATAAATCTAGCATGTAGATAGCTGCATAAATGCTTGCACCCAGCAGGTATCGAACCCGCAACCTTCAACTCAACTCAAAATATATTCGGATATTCACAGCACTTAACAACGTCAGTATTCTAGTGTGTCTTCGAAACGCGATCTCCAAGAGTTTCTTGTGTCTTCCTCGCGAGAAGAAGACACAAGAAACTCATGGGGTCATTTTTTTGCTTCTGCATTACAGTGGGGCCTTCGCCCGCCGCGTCACAGAGGCCGTTGAATAGGCTTATGCACAAACGGGCCACACATTCAATTGTTTCACTGTTTTCCTCCATACATTGAGTTCCAATCGGGCCAAAACAAAATTAGACAGTCATTTTAATGTGAAAATATTTTCATAATACATAACTATAATCACACAGTTTCTTCTTCTTCTTCTTTTCACATAGTGGTCTGGCTCACCTAGTGTTAGAGTTTTCAAGTCGCCCTAAGGCCTCTAACTTGACCTAACGACTGCTATCGTATCACACACGTAGTATGGGTTAGGTATAACTTAACAAATAAATATAGACCTGAGTCCGTCCCGTGGAAGCTGTCCGTGACCGAGGGGGAGCGGGGGAGGGGAGGCGTCCGACACAGCACTCCTTTTTACGTTCGCGCCGACTCAGGGCGGGGGAACATTGCGCGTTTGGGGTTCCTTCCGATACTTCGTTTTTTTTATTTTTAAGCTATTGCATAGCTTTTATCGCTGGCTTTAAGAAACAAGAAATTCTGTAACGAAAATAAAACCCAACACCCACACTAATTTAAAAAAAAAAATGCTATGCAATAGCTTTTCCGCGGCAGCCTCCGAGTGCCACACATTTTTTTTTATTTACACACTACGATCTGACGTTTGAATTAGACTTTTTTTTACAAGACGGTGTGTCAAATCGTAGTCTACAATTAAAATTAAAAATGAAACAAAAACAACAAAAAATAATAATTGAAAATTGCTAGGTGATGATAATGAAGAGGTTTTCTTTAGCGGTGTAGTTTAAAGTGAACAGCCAGCTTTTAACTCTTTTTTAGGGTTCCGTACCTAAAGGTAAAAACGGGACCCTATTACTGAGACTTCGCTGTCTGTCTGTCTGTCTGTCTGTCTGTCTGTCTGTCTGTCTGTCCGTCCGTCCGTCCGTCCGTCTGTCACCAGGCTGTATCTCATGAACCGTAATAGCTAGAAGGTTGAAATTTTCACAGAAGATGTATTTCGGTTGCCGCTACAACAACAAATACTAAAAACAAAATAAAACAATTATTTAAAAGGGGCTCCCATACAACAAACGTGTTTCAAAAACTACAAGGAGTCAGGACAGGAACAGGGACAGGAGTTGGTCATGGAATTCAAAATGGCTGCCCTATCTGTCAAATATACCAGTCTGCCTTACTTACCAAAGAGTTTCTTTTATGTTTCAGATTTCTTTGTGCCAAGGTTTTTTTTTTTTGAGTGATTCGGTCGTTTGATGGGAGTAAGAATCGAAGATAAATATTTCATATTTTCCTATAAAATTTAAAAATTGGTTGTTGTAAACCATTTTAGGGTTTCGTATCCAATTGTGATAGTGGTACGGAACCCTTTATGCGCGAGTGTCGCACTTGCCCCGTTTTTTTACAGTATACAACAGACAGAAAAAATCACAGCTGTTTAAAACTCGACTGTAGATAAAGGGATTGGCAAAATAGGTAAAATATTGACTGACTAGTGCTATTTAGGAATTCCGAAAATTTTCTGTACCTAATCGTGTTTTCAAATCATATAACCTCGTAAATATCCTCAACTTTAACAAGCATTGCTTTCAAAACTGATGTTTTAAATAAATTGTATAGTTAACCGTCCGAGAAAAATCAGTTTTGGTCTACTGCAGAGGCTTAACTCACTTACTTACACACAAACTTTCACTTTTATAATATTAGTAGGATAAGTAAACAAATAAATTATAAAAAAAACGTGTGGCACTCGGGGACTGCCGCGGTTAAGCTATTGCATAGCATGTTTAATCAACTTATGCAATTATAATTATTTATTTGTTTTGTTGGACATGGCCAGCAGTGGACTTCTTACAGCTGAAATGATGATGATGATTTATTTCGAGCTTAAGAGCGGTGTTGGTCTAGTGGTAGATACCCCGGCTTGCATTCCGAGAGTCGTGGGTTCGAATCCAGACCGACCGCGCACCAATGTCATTTTCTTTAAGAAAAACATATGTGCGCTAATAACATCGCTCTTACGGTGAAGGAAAACATCGTGAGGAAACCAACATGTCCTAGGACTCACCACGGTCCGAAGACATGGGATATTCAGTGTTTTCTATGTATCATATGTATGTATTTACAAAAAAAAAATGTATAATATGTAGTATATCCGTTGTCTAGTACCCATAGTACAAGCCTAGTGCTTAGTTTGGGGCTAGATTGCGCTGTGTGTAACGTTGTGCATTATTTATTTATTTATTTTATTTTGTACCCTGTAGGCGGAGTTGGGGGTGTAAGATTTTATTTTCGTTACGGAATTTCTTGATTCAGTGGCCACGCTCGAAGCCCGCGATAAAAGCTATGCAATAGCTTAATAATATATTTTATTTCAGAACACAACACATAGTGTAAAATAATACTAAGGACAGCGTGCCATGAGTTGCGCACCCCTGCCGCAAGAAGGTGTGAGAGGCGCGTCGCCTCAAGAATGCTACAATTTTCCCGAGTTTTCCATTTCTCTCCCCTCGGCCACCTCACCCCAGGGGGGGAAAAAGAAATGGTCTCTCCGTTGCTTAGCAACGAGATTCCTTCGTACTTCTTTTGGTTGGTTGGAATGGGGCGTTTTTATTGCGTTCTACGTTCTTTATTTAAATTTTCTTGTTCCTTTTTTTGAAATATGTTTTTATCGTTCTTTTCTTAGTAATTTAAAAATTGAATTTTATCGTTATGTTGGCGGGTAGGTCGTAGTAGTACGTAGTAGACGGGTAGTCCTCGTCGGGAATTGAACCCGCAACCTTCTATGTCGAAGACAGGTATTCGGCTGATGCGCCACAGAGTTTGTCAAACATAAGTAAAACCTTTGTATGTAATATTCATTCATCCCACTAACTACGTAATATTATAAAGTTTGTGTGTTAGTAAATAAATAAATGAATACCTAGGTATATTTCTTACACCTTGACGCAAAGACTGAACCGATTGCGATGAAACTTGGAACCTTACCTAACTAAAGGCAGTATATTTTTAGTAAAAATCTAGAGAAGTAACAGATATAAAAGTATACTAATATTATTAAAAGCTTATGACAAAAATGTAATTTTTAGGGTTTCGTAGTCAAACTTGGGTGTGATAATTATCAAATTACCATCCTAAGGTTCTGTATTCAAGTAAGTGTTGTTGTTCTGAATAAATCCATACTTAATATTATAGAGAGGGAAGATTTGTATTTTTGTGTGTTTGTGTACCTATGTATGTTTGTAATAAACAAACTTAAAAACTACTGGACCGATTTCAAAAAAATCTTTCACCATTAGATAGCTACATTCATCCTGAGTAACGTAAGCTACTTTTGAAACCGATATTCCCCCGGGATCGGGACCGTGAAACCGCGGGACGCAGCTAGTAAATAATAAAAAAAGAGACTTTTATTATTTTATAGTTTCGTCGTGTCCATCTGTCCGCGGCTTATTTTATGTTAGTTTAGAAAATCTTGTTACTATAACAAAACCTATTTATTTACCTAAATTCCAAGCTATAATTAATCTATGTTCCTTATCCAACAAAAGTCCGCGTAACTTAAATTTTCACGCGAAAATCTCCGTCAGAGGAAAATATATAAAAACTCTAAGAAAAAGCCTACGTCCAGTGCAAAAGCACATTTTAATAACAACCCTATTTTAAACGCTTTAAGATTCAAAACAGTTTAGTGGGGAAACTTTTTATGACTTTCTTTTTTGTTCCAGAACATTACCCAAGTCTCATCAAGAACCCATTTTAAATCGAATCCTATATCAAACCCCATAAGGTCTTATATCGGTAGTTTTAAACACCGTTATACGTCTCTATAGTTCTATAACAGCTCTAAGACAGTGCCGCCGGTGAAATCCCGAGTGCCCCCTTTTCTCCCCACTTCTTTGCTGTGTTAATTTACATTTTAAATTGCACTTACATAGCTGAGCGGCGAGTTGGTCGGTTTTGTAGCCGCTCCCGTCTATCGCACTATGGATGCTGTAGGACTATAAAGAGGTAGTTTAAGAACGTTCATGGGAAGTAAATCTGGCACTATTGGACCGATTTTGATTCTTTTTAATATACTTTTTTTTACAATATACTGTTTTGTAGCCGCTCCCGTCTATTGCTCTATAGATGCTGTAGGACTATAAAGAGGTTTTAAGAACGTTTATGGGTAGTAAATCTGGCACTATGGGACCGATTTTGATTCTTTTTAACTTTTTTTACAATATACTGTTTTGTAGCCGCTCCCGTCTATCGCACTATGGATGCTGTAGGACTATAAAAAGGTAGTTTTAAAGAACGTTTATAGGGAGTAAATCGGGAACTATGGGACCGATTTTGATTGCTTTTTAATATACTTTTTTAGAAGTATGGGTGTAGATCGCGACAATAATGGCATGCAGCTAGCCAATTGGGTACCCAAGTACCCACCCATACCTAGGGACTCAGTTATGGATTTTTTATTTTAATTATTCAATGTAATAAATAGGACGAGGATTTATTAAGATAAATTATATTTTTATCAATTTACGTAAAAAAAGTCGTGTTAGTTACACTATTTATAACTCAAGAACGGTTCAACCGATTTTTCTGAAAATTGGTGGGGAGGTAGCTTAGAACCAGGAAAAGGACATAGGAGATTGATTCTGTAAATCCCATGGCATCGGGACTAACGCGGGTGAAACCGTTGGGGGCAACTAGTATGTTAATAAATAATTTAATACTAAGAATTTTGTAAAATAATGTTATTGTATAATATACTCTGAATAAAAATACATTTCTAAGATACTATAAAGGTAGTTTACAATACATTTAAGGGACTTATTTCCCCGAGTGTAACCGCGGCATAGGTGTATAAAGATTGCTGTAAAGGGTACCTAGATAGGTAAAACTGTTTGTTCGACACTAAGCAACTTTACTTACTTTCCTGAAATGTTGAGGTGTTGAGTTACAAGAGGATAAGATGACTGAAACGAATTTCAAATTTGTAACGTTTATTTTATTGATCTTCCGACCTTGGGAAGTGTTACTTTGCGAAGTATAAATAAACTGGTAGAAATTCACCATCAGATCGATGATTTGGGTCATCATCATCTCAGTCCACGGCTAAATATAATCCGCCATAATAAGCGATCGAGCCGCCTCCATCATCCATTGATAGTTCTTGGACTTTCTGTGTATATTATCTATGTATTATTTCCAAAAAAAATACAGTAAGTATATGCAGTATATCCCTTGTCTAGTATACCCATAGTACAAGCCTACTGCTTAGTTTGGTATTAGATTGTGCTGTGTGCAACGTTGTGCAATATTTATTTATTTTATTTATACGTACCTATCTATGAGTGTATTTGAAGGTGGTAAGACTACAGGAATCGTAAATCACAGTCTTTAATTTGCAACACAGTTTCAAACTAACGCAAAAGGTTCATTCGACTGTATATTTTTATATTATTTATCGTGACCGAAAAAGTAATTTGCCGTTATTTCTTTTTAATAATAGTACCTACATTAGAAAGATTTAAACACGCTTGAATAACCCAATACCTTACTAGCTCCTACTTTCTCTACACAAATCCCGACCTTCACAGCTAACAGGTGCTCAATCTGTCGCAGTAAAAAGAAAGAAAAAAGGGAAAAAAAGGAAACCGAAAGAAAGTGAAACGTCATAAAGTTTAAACAACAGGTGACGCCAGTTGGGTAAACATGTGCTGAAGTGTGGACGATCCTTGTTACCAATGATGTGAGGGGCAGATAGGACACTCGAAGACATCGCCTCAGTTGCAATTTTTTAGAACTTCGGGTCTAGATCACGTTATATTGATATATTGATGCAATGCAGAAGAGTGCCGGGTGTAGGTAAGTAAAACAAACAAAAAAAAGTTTAGTTAGTTTGAAATTTAAGTGTGTTATTTTTGTAATGTATTATTGATGTTGATCAAATAAAGTATTTATCTATGTATCCGTAAATAATGAATGTAAAATTAAATAGGTAGGTACATGCCAAAAAAAATACAGGTGTCTCCAATTTCTTTTTTTTCGCTTACTGATATGATTGAGCATCAGTAGTGTAAAAAATGTATGGAAGGAGGAGGGAATTTTTCGAGCGCGTGAGATTTATGTCGACTAAAGATAAGTATGTCAAAAAAAATATGGTGGATGTCCATCGCAAACAGATTTTTCTGTCATGTTTTTTCTACATATCTCTAATATGATATAAATCTCACGCTATCTATCTACTATCTATGTACAAACTCAACAATACTTCTACACCCCCTTATCTGCTCTTTGACAATTCCTAACAAGGTGTCGATCGTTTATTTATTGAACGTAAAACTTATTGAATTTTAAAATTGCTACTTCCTTCATACATTACAGAAACAAACATTTTAACCCTTTCACCGCCACATTCTGAATCTTAATCCTTTGAGTTTAGGGTCAAATAATTTGGGTCAAAATTTACCCTAAAATTGAGGCGAAGACACATGTCATGACAGTTTTAAAAATTGAAAGTGAGAATTTTATTTTCTATAGAAGAGACCGGATGTATCGATTTTGATATCGTTTTTGTTTTGAGTACCTACTCATAAGTTTTATTGTGTTTTATGTAAAACGATTATGGGACGGAAATAAGTGATTTCGAATCAGTTTTTATGTGCTCGTTAAGATTTTATTGTTGCTTTTTTTATTTACGTACCTACTTATTTGACTCGAATTAGACCTTATGTTATGTTGTAAATTATCTAGCTATAGCTGTTCTCACGGATGTGTCTGTTTGTAAAGGGTTAAGCAACTCCTGGTAAAGCTATTACATCGATAGGATAAATGTAGGCCAGGTGTAGAGCATAATATCGAAATTCACTACATCGAAAACGTCCCATCGAAAGGCTAGTATGGCGACACCATACCGATGGTATGCTACATCGAAAGGACATCATATTGTACCTACACTGCATCGACAGCTCACTATACCGAAGTTAGATCATATTGATGGTACTCTGAATCGACAGTGTATGATATCGAAATTACGCTACGATGTAGTGATTTTCTATTTTGCTCTATCTACACCCATGAGAGCCTTTAGTGTAGGTTTTTTCGTTATAACAAAACGTTAGTTGCTATAGATGTCGCTCTTTAGCCGAAATAAATTAAAACAATAAAAGTCCCTACATCGATACATCGAAAACGTTCCATCGGAAGATTGGTGTAGCGAAAGTACGCCATATCGAGAGAAAGTTATATTGATGGTATACACTGCACCTACAGTGCAAGCACATCGAAAGTACGCTACGCTCGCGCTGTAGCGACCGTCGACGTAGTGACTTTCGACATTATTCTCCACACCCATGAAGACCTTTAGTGTGGGTTTTTGCGTTATAACAAAAATGTTAGTTGCTATGGTACATCCATAGCATAACTCTTTAGCCGAAATACCTAAATTAAAACAATGAACAACCACTATTTCCAAAACAATACCAGTTAGAAACTAGAATTCAGGTGGCAAATTTTTAGTGTGATTGGCGGCCGGATATCCGGCCCCGTGAGTCGGGTAGCGCCGGATACCCGGAATAAATCTTACATTTGTACCCGGTTGTACAAGCGCTGATTATTTCGGAGTTCGTTGGAGAATTTTACTAATCCACGGGTTTGATTCTAGTATAAATTGCTGGGAGATTTGGCCGCAGTTTGTTTGGGATGCCGAAGATCGTGCGAAGTGTAGACGTAAAAGTAGGAAAGCGGACCCCGGGCTCTCGAGAGAGATGCAAACGGGAACAACGCTCGGATGATGATGATGTCCATGCACTAGACTAAGTCGTAGTGCATAGCTGATTATTACGTAGCAGTAAAACGTGACAATTACTACATTTTCATATTATTTTCCTAAGATCGATTTTTCGAATATCTCTTTTTTGCCTATATCCCGTTTCAAATGGATTCTATTTCTTAATAATTTTAGTAATTAATTACCTTTCTATTTTCTATATTAGACCAGAATGATGGTCCGTATTTGACGCAAAGAAGTATGTTAATAAAGATTTCTTTATCTTAGTCCAATTTCTTTTTTTTATTAAATTTAAGAACTAGCATCATTACAATAAATTTCTTACCTATTACTTGTTATTTCTGTAATAATATGAATTTTTAATTAATTTTAGAACTAGTTTCATTACAATATTTTTTTAACCTATTACGTCTTATTTCTATAACAATATCGATAGACACAATCAACTCTGCCCAGCGTTCGCGCCACATATCAGAAGGGAAGTCGGCAATAATTCGCGGTTGTTTTCGCGAATTCTTCCCGAGTACGGTACACGACACTTCCTGTTCCAACCACTTTCTGTATGTAAATCTGTGCTTTTATTGTGCTAACTGTGCTAATGTGGAGCGTAGTTTTATAGGGTTATGTGGAAGTGGAACTATGGGTATTGTAATTGTTTCGAATTATTCAAAAGTAGGTAGGTAAGTGTTATTCTAGGGTAGATTGACATTTTTTTTCACCTGACTTCAGCTGCAGCTCATAACACCATCTTATCCCGAATCGGCGTTTACCATTCCATTTGGTGAAGTAAAGTTAAAGAGAGGAAAAAAAATAAATAAATAAATTCTGCGAACAACACACAGCGCCATCTAGCCCCGTGGTAAGCGACTAAGCTTCTGTTACGGTGACTAGACAACGGATATAATACTTATATTTATTTTTCTTTTGTAAATACATACATATTATACATAGAAGGACACCCAGACCAGACACAAATATTTATTTTTAAGCATAAATACTTGCACCCGGCGGGAATCGAACCCGCAACCTCCTGCATTGCAGTCGCGCTCTCGCACGACGCGCCACAGAGGTCGTCAAAATGTTCAGGTTACAGATATTAAAATTTCTTTAAACATCAGTCATTGTCTTCGCTCACGATATTCGCTCACCTACTTTTACGTCTACACTTCGCACGATCTTCGGCATCCCGGTCTATAAACATCAGTCAATGGGGCATAATTATTTGTCGATATCGTAAGATCTCGATATGTTCGCACTTTTCTAAAAGTAAGTATATTTAGAGCAGTGTAAAAATACTCATTACCTACTATTTAAAAAACTTTCTAAACATTACCTACCCAAGTATAACCAACAAGGTAAAAAACATTTTATTTTTCTTCCAAAAACATCTATCTAGTTACAACTATTTTGCATATTTTTAGATACGCGGCGGTAAAATAACAATTTAACCCCTATCCAGGTAACATCTGCCTGACCCTTGACCCTCGGACATCACGTAAGAAAGGGTCACTCTAAAGTGACCGGATCTAGGAAGCACGTACCGGACTAAACCGGTTTTAACTGAATATGTTGGGGTGAAGTAACCATGCTTTGTAAGAATTAATTTTGGAATGTTATTAGAAGATTAAAGTTCCGTTAAAAGTTAATCTAGAGTTTAACAAATGTTTAAAGAAAGTTAATCGATTTTTTCTAATGAAATAAGTAAAGTAGAATCTTTAAAAGTTCTAACGCAAGTTTTTTGTGTTCGTATTATATACTTACCTCCTATATTTTTATTTAATTATTATTGGTAAAATATTCATAGAATTATTTTAATTTTCTGCATACTTTCTTCGACCTCTTATTCTCAATTCAGTTGTAGAAACGTTTATTGCTTATTCATAAAAAAACACAATCAAAACTACAAACCGATCGATGTCTTCAATTTCTCTTTATTTCATTTTTTAATGTCGAAAATCATTGTCACCTTTTCCAACTGACCATTTTGATCATTCAACTGAATCTATCAATAAAAAAACAACAATAAACTAGTAACAATAGTGTTGGGCATTATAAACAGACAGACAGCACCGCAGTAAGAATCAACTTTATTGTACGGTCACGCAGTAACATTCGGTCAATAATGGCCCATATGACAGTGAAAGGGTTAACTTTTTATGTTGAAATATTTGTTAAGTTTTTATTGATTTTTATAAAATTGAGTTCGTAAAAATTGCCCATAATATGATAGTGAAAGGGTTAACTTTTTATGTTGAAATATGTTTGTATGAATTTTTATTGAAGATTTTTATAAAATTGATTTCGTAAAAATGGCCCATATGATAGTGAAAGGGTTAACTTTTTATGTTGAAATATGTTTGTAAGTATGTATTTTATTGATGATTTTTATAAAATTGAGTTCGTTTCGGCACACAGATGAGTTCACTTAGTGATATGACTCCAAAGTACAAGGGTACAAGTCGCGGTCGAAACCCCCCAACAGGAAAATATTTGGCACTATCGCATTGCATTCAAAGAAATCGACAAATCGGATGTGCCATAGTGTTAGCTGAAACCGCAATAGCTCGGCAAATTAGGGGGACATGAGAGATGTTTTGCAGATCCTAGATGTTCGATTTTGCCGAAAAAAAAAGTGGATAGACTGCATCGAAGACAACTTGATGGGACATGGTACACCTTACTAACTGCCGAAGGAGGGCCAAGAACCGGAGCGCGTGGTCTGAAATATTTTTTTTATTTCACATGATTTGTTAACATAGTTACATTTTCCCGGGGCTAAATAATACGCGATTAGGACCCGGGAAAATGTAACCATAAAAAGTGACTTACGGTAGGCACGATATGTATGTTCACAAAACTTTTATCCAAATACCTATTCAGTTTTATTTGCCAAAGCTACTAAAACCCAAAGCTTTAAAATAAAAATAGTCGAAATAAAAAAGCTATATAAAAGGTTTTCGTTCAGTTTTTACTGAGCTCATGCAAAGCCCCGTACCAGCCGTAGCGTTGGATTTAAAATACGTCGATGAAAAACCGGGTACATTTGATTGAAATTTTATAGTAGGTTCGCGTGTTCGTCCCTATTTGTTAGTTTCATAACTCAGGGCGGGATTTAGAAAGAAAATATAAAAAAACTTGTTTTATTATAAGTAGAGGCAGCTTAAAAATAAATATTCTGATCAATAGGCTGCAGTGGATAAGAAAGATGGGACAATATAGGTCCTACCTACCTATATTGTCCCATCTTTCTTATCCACTCGACTCGGCTCGACTGTCGGTCCATCCTAGGGGATGTTCAGCCAGTTTATATCTTTTTATGAAAACAAGAAAAAACTGTTATTAATCCTAAAAATATCAAAATAACTATTCCCAATTTTTTGTTGATATTTGAAAAACGTAAGCTGTTTCTAACGATCGTTTTTTGTTTCCATTTGGGTCTTAGGTTCGTTTTTCGTTTTTGTTTTCGATTTCGTCTTTTGTTGTGGTTTCGACCATTGTGGTCGCCTATGTTAGTTCTCGACAATGTAGCTTTCTATTAGTGATTTTTTTTTAATTTAAATATTTGAAATTGGTTCAGTAGTTCCAGAGATTACCCGGAAAATACATACATAGGTACATAATTGTTAACAACGTTACCTCTTTATAATATTAGAATAGTATAGATGGACATAAACAAGTGGAAAAATGACTCTAAAACATTTTTATTTTTGATTTTTTTGCATCTAGGTGAAAAAAATACCGGCAAAATAAAAACGCATAATATTCCTAAGATCCGTCCCTGTATCGAGCTGGAAATACGCAATACCATATAGGTAATAACAGAGTTACAATACGCGGTTCTTATAAATTTACATTGTCAATGCTACTCTTTCGATAAAATACGCATTTTGTTGTGGTTTCGTGCCAGACGACCTAACTGTCTGGAAAGTGAATAATTTCAAGTTAGTACATTTTGTTACCGTTTACTTACTTTTGGGTGCTCGGAACTGTTTACGGAACTAAGAAAATACACATCGACATCATCTAAGGATATTTTGTATAAAGTTCTGAAACTCAGAAAATACTGACCGATTATTTTGTAGGCTTTATTTATTATGATTCCAAATTTGAAATTAAAAAAAATAAACTAACAACATAAGATTTGCGAAAAAAACTGGCCGATTTAAAAATATTTTAATGAAACCTTACTTTGTAGGCTTTTATTTCCAATTCCAAATCCAATTTCAAGGATTCCAAAACTGAATTAAAAAAAAAAAAAAACAGGATTTGCGCGGCAATTATTGTAAGTGATTTTAGTTCCTTTGTTTTTTCTTCTTCTTTTTCTCCTTCTTCTTCATTTTATCAGGAGGAGCTATGGTAAAGCTGTGGCAACTTTACCATAACCTTCAAGGGGCTTAGGAGGGAACGACGAAAAGTTCATGTTTAACACTCAATTTTGTTTCCATTACACTTGTGCACATTCACGGAACTAAATTGAATAAGATTCCACTAAAATTATACAATTTAACCGGGTTTACAACATAGTTTAACGAAAATAAAACTGGAGCACGACATGTTGTCTCCGCTTTCCCGCCAAAGACCCTTCTTCTTTTATCTCTCTTGGCTTTTTCGTTCTTTGTCTTTATTTCTGTCAGTTTTGTTTCCTAATCATGTTTTATTGTCTTCTGTCTCTATTTTGTCGTGTGTTTGGCTCTTATTAATGCTTTTTTCTTTCCATTGACCACTCTGAACAGCAAAAAGATTTTAATAGGTATTTTATTTTATTAAGATTTTAATAAGTATTTTATTTTGTTTACTTTGATTCGTCTAATACTTATTCACTCCACTTCGGTATTGTAATCATATTTATTATCTTTGCCTTCGGTGCTTCTTTCGTAAGGAATATTTACATCGAATTATAGTTTTTAAAGACTTTCATTTGGCGGCCATGTTTTTTCAAGCATGAAGAGGGCGGTCGTTACCTTCGAATACGAAATTGTTGGTATGGAATGATACATGGCTATTTACTTGTAACTTTCGCAAATTACATAGGAAAGAAAACATACTCGTAAAACAAAATCACAAAGTAAATAAGATTACCTGGGTGGTCTTAACGTTAAAGCTTTTTCTTCTAGGTAACCTTTACACCTTTTTGATTGTCTTTGCAAATAAATATGGGGTTAGGATTAATACTCATCCAATATGAGTCCATCTGTCCGTTAAATCATAATGTTCGTACTTCAATATCAAAAATATTTAAAAAGAAGGTCCCAAAACTAAAAAAAAAATATTAAAAAAATATATGAATACCGATTACTCGCCAACAAACTGCTCGTCAGTTTGGCGAGAGTTTAGTTTAAGTTCTAAATCGTACTCTTTTCTTAATAAATAAATTTAAAAAAAAACTTGATGTCTTATCGTTGATCGAGAGCGTATTGACAATGACAATGCGTTTAAAATATTAAACATTATAAACCATGACAAAGAAATAGACACTGAAACAGAATCAAATATCATACCTCAACAGAATGACCATCACAATTCACCGGTCTAGGAAACAGAATGCGAAACAGGAACAATTGTTTCCGAAACCAGTTTTTTAGCAGCTGCAAAGACAGACAAAACATTTAAAAAAGGATAAGGAAGGGTCAGCAAAACCAGATTGACCAGTACTATTCATAGGCATAGATTATAAACAATAGGGGTACCAAAGTTGACCCTTGGGGGACACCGGTCAGTTCAGCGATTTCTTTCACAAAACCGGTATTAATTTTTAAAGGGTTGTCAATTTTAATATTATTATTTAAATTTAGAACACCTTTTGGTCAGTTTAGGATTAGTTTTAGTTTAAATTTAGAGGTGGACAGTAGTGTGAAAAGTTTTTGGCAAAATGTTTGTGTTGTTGAGGAACCGTAGTTAAAATAATCCAAAATAATAAAATTGTAGTAAGTTCAGTTCATATTCTAAAATATTAAAATTAGGCGACAATATTACCTAATGTCCATATTTAAACAAAACTAAATAAACAAAAAAAATACAGTTTTTCTTTGCCTTTTTAATGGCGTTGCTTTTATTTTTACAAAGCATTTTTAACACAGAGGTCAGCCAGGTATTTTCTGTAAACGGGTAGACAGTCAGTCTATCTAACCATGCTCAAAATTATATTTTCGAAAATTCGCTAGCGGCTTTTCAAATCAAGTGTTTTCGTTTATTTCCAATCGTCCCCCACGTGAGCCAAATAACAGTTAAAACAGAAAAAAACATTGCCTATATATTTTTTTTATATTGGTACAATTTTTATTAGTATTAATATAATCTTTCCACTGAAGTTTAAAGAGAGGTTAAGAAAATTAGCAATTAAGTATACCTATTTCAATATCTATCTATAGTGAAGTAAAACTTTTATTAAAAAGACCTAAAACAAGTATGTATTTTTACGTAAAAGCTACTCCCATCAAGGATCTTAATGTAATCCTTAAACGCATTACCCTCTTATCCACCTGTCAATTCCCACGTTAAAACAAACTCGAAAAAAGGGATTTTTTTGTTAAAAAGGGGTATTTTTAACAAAAAACCACCCTACAATTATCACTTCCCCATTTTGTACAGCAAATAGAATTAAGGCGTGAATTAAATTACCCCGGTATTAACATGGATAATGTCGGGTTCTTGCTGTTTTCCTTATTTTTCCGCCTTTTTCCGGCGTTTTTTGTCTTTTCCACTGACCTCCATGGTACAAATCGCTGGACAGGTCATAGCGAACTCAATTTTATGGCTGTTTGATCTGCGCCATGTTGCGCTGTTGTCTTGCGTTTACTATTGAAAGTGATGGTGACCGTCTCCGGAACTATTAGTTCCACGGACGGCCACCAACACTTTCAATAGAAAACGCACGACAACAGCGCAACATGGCGCTAATCAATTCGGCACAAAGATCTAATGTCATATTGTAATGACGACCTCTGTGGCGCGTCGTGCGAAAGCCCGACTGCAATGCAGAAGGTTGCGGGTTTGATTCCCGCCGGGTGCAGGTTATTATGCTTAAAAAATAATATTTGTGTCTGGTCTGGGTGTCTCTCTATGTATTTACAAAAGAAAAATAAATATAAGTATTATATCCGTTGTCTAGTCACCGTAACACAAGCTTAGTCGCTTACCACGGGGCTAGATGGCGCTGTGTGTTGTTCAGAGGATTTATTTATTGTATGGTATACCAATTCCAGCGTACTTGTATAGTTTCATTTCAGAGCCTTTTCCCTCGATGGTGGCGTCCTTTCTGACATGGGACCCGTCAATTTTCAAAGACAAATGTTTTCTCTTTTTCGTTTCTTTTATTGGTATGACGTGTTTCATTTTGTTTAGTGTCCTGTTTCCTTTTTATTATCTGCGTTTTGCACGTCAGATTTTTTATATTAATTGCTGACGTTTTCACTGTGTATTTTTGTTTTGGTTGATTGATTAAAGCTTTTTTGTACCAAATACAAAATAAAATAGTTTAAAAAAATGTACATGAGAAACATAAAGATAAAATATTAAAATTATAAAAATAAGACAGAAAAATTCAGATTTGACACATTTTTGTTACAAATTAAACTTAAAACTAACAATTATATAGGTTCAATGGGCGGCCTTATCGCTAAAAGCGATCTCTTCCGGGCAACCTTTGGATGGAAAATAAATGTTGTAGGGGATGGGTCGGTTAATTAATAACGTGATAGAAAAATGAACGGAGCAAATATAAATACCTAATACATAAAATATTATACATAAAACTACATATAAATACACATATACATAAAATAATATGTACACTATTAAATATATATAACAAATATATAAATATTTGTAGTTAAAGATATCATTTTTTTTGGGTTCTGTACCCAAAGGGTAAAAACGGGACTCTATAACCGAGACTCGACTGTCTGTCTGTCCGTCTGGGACCAGGATGTGTCTCATGAACCGTAATAGTAATAGCTAGACTGTTAAAATGTTCACAGATGATGTAATTTCTGTAGCCGCTAGAACGATAAATACTGAAAACATAATAAAACAAATATTTTTTTATTCGATAGATGAGCGTTTGACAACTATCTGATATGATGGTAAGTGATGATATGGTGTAAGATGTAGCACGCTCGCCTCGTCTAGAAGATAGGAAGACGAGAATGAAATATAATGTACATAAATCTGTTTTTTCTTTGACTAACGAGTAATATTGTTTTTATTCGACTGCGAAAATGAGGTTTTCGCAGTCGGAACCCAGTTCGTTTGTACAGTACCTACAAAAGGTATGAGAAAAGTTATTTCAAACAACTTTTATCACATTTAAACCAATTTACATAAAACCTGCACAAAATATATACCTAAACCTTTCTCTTGAATCGCTCTATACAGGGTATTGAAAACTACATAACAATATTTTTTTCAGTAGTTTGGAATTTATCGGTTACAGACAGATCCACAAACAGTCGCGGCAGAAGACTTTGATTTAAAATATAAGACTTAGAAAATATGACTTTTTATATAATAAACTAGCTGTTGCCCGCGGTTTCAATTTCAAAAACCTTTTCTTATCGGATGCCTACATCACATTGAAAACACACTTTCCAAATTTCAGCGGTTTAGGCTGTCCGTTGATCAGTTCGTCATTTTACAAAGTATTCTATAGATGGATTTAATAAAAAAAAACTTTATATTTACTCACCATTCTTCAATGTTTCAAAATCATTTTTAGGGTTCCGTAGACAAATGCTAAAAACGGAACACTTATTGATTCGTCATGTCTGTCTGTCTATCTGTTATCAAAGTTAAAAGAAAATAAAAACAGTTATAAGTTATTAGAAATAAATATAGATTACCTACTTGCTATTATTACGATTACCTACATATTACTAGCTGACCCGGCAAACATTGTTTTGCCTTATAAATTATAGATAGTAGCCGATTCTCAGACCTACTGAATACGCATATAAAATTTGGTAAAAATTGGTCGCGCCGTTTCGGAGGAGTACGGTAACTAACATTGTGACATGGAAATTTTATATATTAGAAAGATATTAAAGTGAGTGTATTCAATTTCCAAACTAATTTAATGGTTGAAAAGTGTTTAAATTACAGTAAAAGTTGGTAATGTTCAAGTAATTATAAGAGATATTGCTTCACAGCTACGATACCAAATAACTTGCTATGGGTTGGGACATGCATCTAAAATAAATTGATAAGGCATGTGGACAAAACTAATCTACCTATACTAATATTATAACTAGAGATGCGCCAAGTACTCTGCCGAGTACTCGTTACTCGGGTACTCGACAGTTTTTTACTACTCGTACTCGGCCTCGGTACTCGGTTCATAAGTCGAGTTACTCGGATAATATATATATTTATATAACGTAATTGTAACGCGATATAATTTCATCTGGGTACAGTTTTGGCTTCCTAACTTAATGCGAAAGTTTGTGTTTTTGTTTATTCCTCCTTCACGCACAAACGGCTGGACCAATATAGATGAAATTTAACACAAAGGTACTGAGCTGAAGAACTTTTTATAGATACATAAGCGGGTAAAACTGCGGGTGCAGCTAGTAATAAAGAAAACCAAGCATGTAATTTTAAAATAATCAAGTCTTGAGCGCGTTGCAACTTGTTTTCGCGATTATTTTAATGAACCGAGTAACTTTGCCGAGTACTCGGCTCGGTAATTTTTGAACCGAGTAATACTCGGTACTCGGATACTCGGTAAAACTGGTACTCGGCGCATAACTAATTATAACTAACATTGACATCTTCTAATATATAAAATTTCCATGTCACAATGTTAGTTACCGTACTCCTCCAAAACGGCTTGACCGATTTTTACCAAATTTTATATGCGTATTCAGTAGGTCTGAGAATCGGCTACTATATATAAGGCAAAACAACGTTTGCCGGGTCAGCTAGTTTTATTATATTTTTACCTACTAAGCTGACTGTACCCATACCTATTATGGTGGACCTATAACTAATGCCTAAAAAACTTCAGTCAGCCCGTTTTAAGGGGAGCAGTCGAGGAGTCAACCCTAACTTATCGAGTACCAAGTTGAGACTAATATGGTAGAAAGAACGCTAAAAGTTATGCTTAAAAAACTCGGTCAGCCTCGAGTCAGCCAGCCCTAAAGAATATTAGGTTAAAAATAAATGATTCAGGACCGGTCAATTACATGATGAATAAATTTTCACCCCAAAATATGAAATAAATAAATATAGCTTAATTTATACTTTTGTAATAGCTGTTGGATTTCCTAAATAAATAAATAAATAAATAAATAAATAAATAAATAGCACGACGTTACACACAGCGCAATCTAGCCCCAAACTAAGCACTAGGCTTGTACTATCGGTACTAGACAACGGATATACTACATGTAATACTTTTTATTTGTAAATACATACATATCTATCTATATAATATTATAAAGAGGTAACGTTGGTAACATGTATGTATGTATGTATGTATATTGGGGGTAATCTCCGAAACTACTGAACCGATTTCAAAAATTCTTTCAGCATTAGAAAGCTACATTCACCCTGAGTACATCAGTACTTTTGATCCCGATATTCCCACGGGATCGGGACCTACGCGCGGGAACCTGCTAGTGTATGATACACACCACATATTGACCTGAAACTCATGTTTTTTTCCAAGCAATAATCTTTTCCAGTAAAACCACACTACATCCATGTACAAGGGGTTATAAGAAAAGGGGTTCTTTAAAATGTCAAAAGAAGGCGATTTTCCTAAGGGAGCGGAACCCCCTTAATTATATCTTTTAATGTAATGTCTGAGTGCATTTTTACCCCCTCGTATATAATGATTTCGAAGGGGAAGAAAAGGGTAATTTTTGGGGATCAGAATTTATTGAATTTTAAGTTAAAATGTCTGCCGCGAGTTCGTCGCAGAGTGATGTTTGTTTTGATTAAAAGTATTTTGAAACATTATAAGAAATTGTATTTTTATACAGAAAACGACAGCAGGAAACAATATTTTATAGTATTACTAGCTGACCCGGCAAACGTTGTTTTGCCTTATAAATTATAGATAGTAGCTGACCTACTCATACATACTGAATACGCATATAAAATTTGGTAATAATCGGTAAAGCCGTTTCGGAGGAGTACGGTAACTAACATTGTGACATGGAAATTTTATATAATATAAGATCTAACTAAACCAAACACTTTAAAATTTTTTTAAGAAAGATTATCTAAACCAAAAACTAAAAAAGATGTAGAAAAAGATTCAGAAAATTGTAATCAACAAGAGTTTTTGTGATATTTCATTTAAACTGAAAATTATTTGTCGTGAGAAAAACTAAGCTAAGAATTTCTTTTTCAAAGCCTTTCGCAATTGACACTGAAAGACCTAGGTATATAATAAGTAAGACCTATATAATAATGAAGGTTTAACCACAGAATACATAAATAGTACTAAATAGGTCGTGCGGGTTTAGCAATGCTAAGCGTGATCTTTATACTATAATGTTTGTAAAAAAATGTATGTCGAGTACAGTTGTAAGGTCAAGTTAGAGGCCTTAGGGCGTCCTAAAAACCCTAGAACTAGGTGAGCCACGCCACAATATCAAAATAAAAAAAATGCTAGTAAAACCTTCAAGGTAAAACCAATTTAAAATGCAAAACTCCAAAGCATTCGAAATTCTAAATTTCGAAGCCAAAGATAAATAACAATTTGTAAAATAAAACAGCCCCAAGTTACCCCTTGTCTTGCTCAGACTCTCATTTATTCTTCTTTGACCCCCTTTCGTCCCCTTATTCTTATTTCGTAAGGGGAGGGGGAAATTAGTTCCACGATTGCTGTTAGGTAGTAGGTACGTGCCGATACATATGTTTTTTTGCTTTGTTTTATTTTCTTTATGTAAATGTCTTGCATCAATTTGTTTTGATTTAAAACTTAACAATTATTACGTCATCGAAAGCTGTAATTTAATAATTTTTTTGAGTTATGTTAGCCTAATGTTAGCTATGAAAAAAAATCATACGTAAGTATTGTTTATTTCCAAGGTGTTTTTTAATGATATAATATTTAGTTACAACTTGTAGGTTGTTTCATAAAAATAATAATATTGTGTTTTATCAAATTTTCACCAAGTAGGTATCTATTTTTTAAGTGCCTACCTATTTTAAGTTATTTTTAGTGTAGTTTAGTAGTATTATAAATTATAAGTAGACTGAGTCTATTATATCCGTTTTCGGGGCAATTCCCTAACTAAGTATTAGAGAAAGCGATAAATGCTGAAACAAGTTAGCATCCGCATTTTGACAAAAAAAAAATGTAATTTTTTGTAGCAAACAAAACAAACAAATGGTAATAGAAACGCCACTAAAAAACCAAAAATAAATCGATTCCAAATTCAAAATAATCCTCTAAAGTTTGAAAATGGAACCGCGTTCAAACTCGCCCGCGGAATTCCAATGACGAATCGCGTAGGCTTTTTCTTGTTTTACATTACATTTTAAACAACTACCTATCAAAAACACGACGCGGATCTATTCTGAACTCTATTTCTAGCGAGTGAGCGGTAGTCCTATTAAAATTAGAGCGCAAAGTAAAGATTGTAAAAGATCTCCCCACTGTCTCTACCAAGGATTTATCGTCTTGCAAGGGGGGAAAGGGGTAAGAAAGAATGAGTTAAAAAATAAGAAAGGGTTGTTTTTCCTAGGGGAAGCTGGGGGTAGGGGTAAAGAGATTCAATTAAGACGCCCGCCATCGCAAGCGCGATTAATTATGCTTTCAAAATTATTGTGGAAGAAAAAAGTTGGAACGTTTCGCGCACATGGCGGTTTAAATTAAAAATGTTCAGGCGTTTTTGGCGCGAGTTCTTTGTGAATTATTGTTGTTATTTAGGTAGCTAATTTTAGAATTATTCTTTAGTATTTTTGGTAATACAACATTATGTATAATTGATAGTAGGTATTTTTTAAATTTATAACTCAAGAGAACGGTTGAACCAATTTCGCTGAAAATTTTTGGAGAGGTAGTATGCAAGAAGGTTAGTTAGTTTATAGGTTTTATTAGTAAAGAACTAATTTTTACTATGTTATTTTTATTATACGGCTAGGTTTGAATTAAAAACCGTCTCTTTGGTAGGTTAGTTCCTACTAAAAATACGGTTTAAGAATTCCATTCTTTTAAACTGATTGTGATTTTGTTTTTGTAAAACTGTGTCTTTAGATAGGGATAGATTATGTATCTAAAGATAGGGTCTTAAGAACTAGGTATAAAGATAGAAATTAGGGAATTTTTAATTCACAAAATGGGAACGTATACCTACTAAAATTATAAAAAACTCTTTTTTTTTTAAAGCAGTAGGTACCTATTTCCTAAGAAAGAAATAACGTTTCACAAAATTATATTTAAAAAAACTTAATGTGTGCCAGTGGGGCTAAGTAGATATCTACCTACTTACCTACATAACACCTCACACACGTAACTACTTACGTATACGTATATGTATGAGGAACGTAACATGCGTGTAGTGGGAGTTCGAGAGTTCAATGTCAAGTTCAAATTGTTCAGTTACGATATCAAAGTTGGAAACTTATTATTATGAAAAAACTTGCTATTGACGTGAGACGGCCTCTGTGGCGCGTTGGGTGAAGTTCCGACTGCAATGCAGAAGGTTGTTGGTTCCATTCCCGGAGGTACAAGTAATAATGGTATAAGGAATACGCTTCAGAAGTTTATCTATTTCACTCTTGTTCTTTCTTGACCAACTTCTTTTGCATTCTAAATTGCCTGGAGGAAATCGTTTTTAGCAATATTTCTACTTGTTCGCAAAACTAGCTTAGCTAGCCAGTTTTTCGAAAAAGTGAGGACAAAAAACTGAAAAACTGGCTCAAATATGTAGAGCTAAGCTAAACTCACTTAGTTTAGTCGGCGGCGAACGTTCGGCTTAAATTCACACACATTTTTTTTTATAGGTAGGTAGGTAGGTACTTTACTTATGTAGTTTATCCGTTGTCTAGTAGGTACCCATAGCACAAGCATTGTTACTAAGTTTGGTATAGATGGCGCTTTGTGCAATAACTTGCAATATTTATTTACTTACACATGTCGACCTACTAACAAAATATCGTAAAGGTTAAAGACCTCCGTCTTCATTGATGAAAATTATATTCAAATATACACACACACACACGGTAGGTAGGTAGGTATAGGTACCTATATGGAAGTTTCATTTACAACTCAAATATATATATAGGTATCTTGTATGGTTTTCGTCAAAATCCCCACTATAAGGTGTCCATCAGTGGGGATTATCACAATTTTCAAAAACGAATTGACGTTTTACCCACTATCATTGTTAATCCTGGTTGGTGGGGAATATGTCAATAAAAAAGGTAATTGTAATAATCCCCACTATCTGCCTTACCAGTGAAGATTATGCCAATTTCCAAAAAAAGTTTTGGCGTTTTCCTCACTAACGTATCTATACTATATAGAGATATTATAAAGAGGTAACGTTGCAACGTTGGTAACATCTTCTTATATATAAAATTTCCATGTCACAATGTTAGTTACCGTACTCCTCCGAAACGGCTTTACCGATCTCCACCAAACTCCACATGCGCATTCAGTAGGTCTGAGAATCGGCTACTATCTATAATTTATAAGGCAAAACAACGTTTGCCGGGTCAGCTAGTTTACGTATATATGTATGTATTTTCCGGGTAATCTCTAAAACTACTTAACCGATTTCAAAAAATCTTTTACCAATTGAAAGCTACATTATTGAGGACTAACATAGGCTACTTTTGATCCTGATATTTTCACGGGGGACTTACGCGGGTAAAACCGCGGGAATCTGCTTGTTAATAGATAAAACGCCAATTCATTTTGTGAAAATGTGGGGATTATGACAACAAACCTCTCATATGAGTAGATATTTACTCGTTAATACCTAAGAGAAGTTTAGTGGTTAAATACTTATGAATATGCTTTGAAAATTAGTTCGATTTTTCTTCGGTTTTCGCGATGTTAAATTGAAATAATTTTTTTTTTGGCTTTTAATCACGTTACACAAAATTGTTCACTAGTTCACTACTGAACCAAATCAGTAGTGAACAATTTTGTGTTTATTAACTGTTTTAGCTAGTAGGTTTTTAAGATAAAAATCAAATCAATCCTAGGTAGGTAGAAGGAATACCTACTTACGTTCAAATTAAAAAAAAAATGTACGATGTAATACTAACATTTTATTTGAATTACGTATTATTAAAAAACGGGATATTAACCATTTTCGAATTTGTTTCCTACAGTCCGCCATTTGAAATTACTGGCGAAATATCGAGCTCCGTCGTAACAAAACAAACTAAATCATATTAAATACCTACCTTACCACGTATTAAAATACCATTTGAACTATAAAAATTTAAAAGTTTCTTATAAAAAATCAAAAATCGTATTACAACCTACTCTCCTACCACTGAAATACCAAACTCACCAACTAACCCAAAAAAAACTTCCAAACAAAATTTTAATTACAAATTTCCAAATGTATATATTAATTAAAATCGCCTTACTTATTTCGATACGACGCTCTCAATACAAGCGAACCTACCTAACGCAATCGATGTGGGAACAAAAGAGTTTGAGAGTTGAGACTTGCCCCCACCTCGCTAAGGTATAGCATACTTTTATTCTCGAGGGGCACAGTCCACCCCATATAAAAGAAGCCATCTTGGGATTGGGGTGCACCCCCGAGGGCGGAAGGGGCCGAGGGGGTGGAAGAACCACTTTTCTGTGAGAGAAGTGTTGTTTTAATTCCGCCGAATATCTTTTCGTGCATACCTCAGAAGTTCTGATATAATTTTCTTGGGTAATATTTATATGTTTTAGGTGTAAACTCGACTGGATTTTGTTACGTGAGTTTTGGGGACAGACTTTTCTGTTCTATTATTAAGTAATGTATTGTACTTAATTAGATTTTGTGTTGTTATTTACTAAGATAGTTGTAATAGTAAGATAGGTACCTATTTATAGACTATTTTTAAGTTACAAGGTTGTTACTACCAATATTATTATGCTTACTTACTAGTTTTCATTTGGTAGATAACCCGTTTTTAAATATTAATTATATGTATGTATAGACTATTTTTACGAGTTAGGTGACGAATGGGCCCCTTCAATACTGGGACCGGGGCCCAAACCAAACAAATATGGATGTATTAGATGTAGATGTAGGCCCAGTCGCCACTGCAAAATTTTTGGTGGCGTCGACTGGGCCCACGTTTACTTAGGATGGGGGCCCAGTCGACGCCAAAAAAAATTGGAGTGGCGACTAGGCCCACATCTCTTTAGATGTGGGCCCAGTCGCCACTCCAATTTTTTTGACCATTTGAACCAAAGGCAAACTAAACCAAACAAATATGGATGTTGTCCTGGATCCGTCGGACAGGGTGGTTGCCTCCTCGACGCCTCGGAGTAGTTTTCGAAACAACGATACGTTACGACTAAGTCTACCTAGTTACGACTCGTAACGTTACGACTCGTAAGTCTACCTTGTTACGACTCGTATTGTTACGACTCGTAATGTTACGACTCGTAAGTCTACCGGGTTACGACTCGTAGTCTTCTGTCTCTACTCTTCTCTCTTCTCTCTCTCTCTCCTCGGCTTAGTGGACTGTATGTTCGCTCCTCCCTGCTTGTCTGCGCGCTCCCAAATAAAAACGCCTGATGTACTGTATACTTCTTTATTCATAAATGTTCTTAGTTCTATTTGAGTTCTTAGTTCTTAGTTCCAGTCAGGTGTCTTCAGCGCAGTGCAAACAGCTTCTGACTTTTACAAAAATACCCCTGCCTTATATTAGAAATGATTGCGCAACATCTATTACGCGTTACATTCGACTGAGGGTCCCACCTTGCATCTCACTTTATTATAGCTCTGACCCTGTCGCACTTGATATAGTCAAACGCGCCCGGTCAGATTTATTACACGAAAACTTATAATTTAACACATAAACTTATAATCTAACACATAAAAGACATCTTAAAGCTATGTACATAAAAAACTATATACTAAGGTCGTCCTGTTCTCAACATCCTCCTCCCGGCGCAGCTCGCGTAGCCTCATCTTCTTCTTTCACGAGAACGGCGAGCTTACTGGTTGGCCTCCGGAACACTCCTGTTCTAGTTCGGACGTCGACGACTCGTACGCCGCCATCCGGTCCCGGGTAGGTTGATTGGACTTGACCGATGGGCCACACGTTCCTTGGTAGCGCTGGATCGACGACCACGACGATATCGCCGACTTTGAGCCCAGCCGTGAGGTTGGCGGGCTCCCCCCGTGGCACGAGCGTAGGTAGGTATTCGCGTACCCAACGCTGCCAGAAGGAGTCTGCGAGCGCTTGACTTGCTCGCCAGGCTCTGCGATCCGCGTCTTCACATGGGCCGGTAGTAGGCAGTCCCATTGGTGTCCCCAAAGGGAAGTGGTTGGGTGTCAACGCCTCGGGATCGTGAGGGTTAACACTTACATGGGTCAAGGGCCGGGCATGTATAGAGTGCTCGGCCTCGATGAGCAGTGTTCGTAGCACCTCTGGTGTCGTGACTTTCTCCCGTAGTGTCACGGCGATCTCGCCCGACCGGTGGGCGACGAACGGGGTGTAACGCCGCGTGTCGTTCTTCACCCAGTGGACGACAGTCGCGGCGTAGGTCCAGTAGACGGTGCGCGCGATCTCGAACCGATGCTTCTTCTTGATAGCATCGGCGAGTCTCGCGCCGATCACCGCCGCCTGTAGCTCCAGGCGCGGAATGCTGATGGTGTGTGTGGCGCGAAAGCACGCCACGGTGGCGTACGCACGTTCGCTCGCGTCACACATTACGTGAAGAGGAATTTCTCGCGCACTATCGTTTAACACATTGTCGCGACTAGAACACAATCCGCGCAAGGTGAACCCGGCCACCGCGTGCACCTCACGTACCTCGGCGATGGTACTTCGCGCGTCCGATTCACTGTTATAACTGTTCACGTAATCGTCCATGTAGTGGCTCCGCGTGATCGCGGCCAGAGCCCGCGGGTGCGTGTCGGCGCGCGTGCGAGCGTTGTGGTCGCGCACACTGTGCGCGAGGAACGGTGAGCTCGCTGCGCCGAAGATCATGCTCGTCATGTTGTACGAGCGGGGTGAGCAGGATCGGTCTGCTTCTCGCCACAGGAACCGCTGGGCTGGCTGGTCTTCTCTTCTGACTTTCACCTGCAGGAACATTTCTTGAACGTCGGCTGTCACCGCGATGGCTCGTTCGCGGAAGCGGAGAATGATACCTGTGAAAGAGAGGAGTAAGTCTGGCCCCTCCAGCAGCATGTCGTTGAGCGACACGCCACGGTTCGGGTGTGCAGCGTCGAAGACAAGCCTTTTCTTCCCCGGATCGAAGACAAGCCTTTTCTTCCCCGGCTTGTTCGGATTCTCCACGGCAAAGTGCGGTAAAAACCAGCTGACTTTGCTCGCAGTCTCGGCGCCATCGCATGGCACGGCGTAGCCTTTTGTCAGCAGGTTGTCCACTTGCGCTGTGTACTCGCGGGCGAATGCGGGGTCGGCGTCCATCTTCCTTTCGATGCCGCGCAGCCGGTTCGTAGCTGCTCCGTAGCTCGGCGGCATGACGACGTGATCGTGTCGCCATGGAAGTCCGACCTCGTATCCCACGTTTTTCTTCTTCACGGTCTCGTTGAAGATCTTGCTTGCTCGTTTGTCGGCGTCGCTGATCCGCGGTTTCGGTGCGACACCGAGGGAGTCGATCGCGAAGTGGCGCTCGACTAGATCGTTGAGACGTCGGTCGTGTTCCTCGCCGTCTCGTACGCGTATATCGGGTGCGTACACGTGGAGCACATTACCGTTGTCTCGGTAGATGGTGTTGCGTGGTGCTGTTCCGTGCACCACCCATCCCAGTTCGGTTCTTGACGCGGCCGGCTCGTCGGGTCCGCCAACACGTAGTTCTCTCGACACGATGAGGCCCCAGTGATCAGTTCCTATCAGGATACGTGGGTGTGCTCGTTCGTAGCACAATTCCTCGTCGCGCAGATTCTTCAGATGTCGAAGTTCGAGTAGTCTTCGAGGCACGGTTTGGCTTCGTAGTGTGAGGTCGCAGATCGTGCGACACTTCACTTTGAAAGGCGCGTTCTCGCCCTTCCCCCTCACGAAGATCTCCACCTCTTGGCTGTCCTTTTCTTTCTTCGATGTGTTGAGACCGCAGACGTTCAAAGGCCGTGTAGGCCCGCTCGCCCCGACGCTCGTGGCAAGTTCCTTGTCGATGAGTGTGATCGTAGCTCCTTCGTCGAGTAGCGCGTAGGTATCGACGTTTCCACGCGGCCCTGATACTGTCACGGGACACACTTTTAACAACACTTCACTAGTCGCAGAGTTCGCTGCGATTGCTAGCACTAACGCGTTATCACTTTCACTTGGTGACGGCGGTGTGGCGGAGCGCCGCGCGGGTGCGGGTGCTCTCGCCACCTGTGCTGGCGCGGATCGCGCGCCCTGTCCGTCCGTGGGCGCGGATCTCGCGCCCTCGCTGTCTTCGTGTAGAGTTGCGTGGTGGGGGCTGCGGCACTGTCGTACGCCGCACGCCTTGGCCTTGCAGTGGAAACGCCTGTGTTTACTAACCAGGCATTTGAAGCAGAGTCCCTTCCCCTTGGCCAGCTCCCATCGCTTGTTGATAGGTAGAGCGAGGTACTGCCGGCACTTCGGGAGGGTGTGTGCTTGCTTGCACTGCACACAGGTCGGTGCTTCCTCTTGCTCGTCCGTAGCGTAGACTGCAGTCCTCTTGCCTTTTGCGTTCGTGTTGCTGGTGGTTGGAGTCTTCGTTGTAATGGAGACTGAAGTGTAGTCGAAGCGCAGCGCCTTGTCTGCTTCCTTCATCAGGAAGCGAGAGAGTAGCACCACCTTCGGCTCCGATGATTCGGGGTAGTTCTCGGCGTAGTTACACCATTGTGTCCTGAGGTTCAGGCTTAACTTACCCAAAATGTCCCTGGTAAGCATCGGATTATGCAGGTATTGCATGCTGTCGACGCTCCTCAGGGTGCACACGACGTTCTGCACCTTCACCGCGAATATGTTCAGTTCCGTTGCCGTAGGTCCGGGTTTTGGCAACCTCCGTAGGTCGTCCAGCACTTTGTCGATGATAATTTCTGGACGGCCGAAACTCTGTTCGAGAGTTTGCAGGATTTCGTCGGGATGAGTCGCTGTGAAGAGTAGCGCCGCGACGGTTTCGCGCGCCTCGCCCTTCAAGCACGTTCTCAGCCGCAGGAGGTTCTCGGTCGGGTCGACGTTGTAGTATTTCGTCGAATCTCGTACCGCTGCTTTGAAGGCGAGCCACTCGCTCGCTGCTCCGCTGAAGGTAGGTAGGTCGCTGTTGTATCTACGCTGCGGGCGTGCCATCTGCTTCAAAGCATCAGCGAGCTCCTCGATGCCGTTTCTCCTGCCCGGTGTTCTGGAACGGTCTCTCCGTTCCCACGACGGTCTTTGTTCTTCGTCCCTCTGTGGACGTGGTTCGGGCTGCCGATCGACGCGCACAACTGGTGTGTTCCGCAGCCAGTTTCCGACTTTGGCATGAGCGCTGACCTCGTCGTCATCTCCCCGCACACTGCCCCTCCGCACACTGCCCTCGTCTTCGATTTCGGCCTGTTGGACAGCGAGTCGCTTTTGCACTAGGTCAGCTTCCAGTTCGAATCCCTTGTTAACCAGGTCAGCTTCCAGTCGCTTTTGTACTAGGTCAGCTTCCAGTCGCTTTTGTACTAGGTCAGCTTCCAGTCGCTTTTGTACTAGGTCAGCTTCCAGTCCCCTTCGCCTGATGTCTGCGAGGTTCTCAGCAGCCTCAAGCTCGATGACACGATGACGCAACGTGGAGCTGGTCGAACGTTGACTACGTACAGACCTGTTGGTTTGCGACTGCAGACGTTGCAGTCCCGACGTATGTGCTGGTAGTGTTGACGGCGACTCTGGTGGTTGAAGCGATCTCCTTCGCTCCCGTTCCTCTTGGATGCGACGAACTTCTTCCCGGTGTAGTCTTCGCTCCTCCCGTAGCTGCTCCGCTTGGCGCTGCTCCTCGACCTCCTTTGGATCGCCCTGACTCCGTTCGAGCCCCATCTTGATCGAAGATGGACGGCACACGATCCGTTCCGACGAGGTAGGAGTGGAGTGCGAAGCCTAGTTCCGTAGGTTCAAAGTTCAAAGATCCGGTTCTCGAAGGACCAAATTGTCCAGAGATCCGGATCTCGAAGGACCAAATTGTCCTGGATCCGTCGGACAGGGTGGTTGCCTCCTCGACGCCTCGGAGTAGTTTTCGAAACAACGATACGTTACGACTAAGTCTACCTAGTTACGACTCGTAACGTTACGACTCGTAAGTCTACCTTGTTACGACTCGTATTGTTACGACTCGTAATCTTACGACTCGTAAGTCTACCGGGTTACGACTCGTAGTCTTCTGTCTCTACTCTTCTCTCTTCTCTCTCTCTCTCCTCGGCTTAGTGGACTGTATGTTCGCTCCTCCCTGCTTGTCTGCGCGCTCCCAAATAAAAACGCCTGATGTACTGTAGGGTAGGATAGTAGACAGTGAATCAAGCGGATACAATGAGCCACCATGGGTATCTCACGAATGCGATGTTGCCAATCCATGCAACTCACACAAACAAGACTCGCTTAAGTCCCCTCTTCCCTCTCCCCAGTCGTCAGCGAGCTACCGTGCAGTACTTCCGCGCACGCCGAGTTTTAGTGATTTTAAACCAAAAAACTATACAAAATCATGTAAGTACTATTTTGTATTACTTTATTTAGTGTACGTTTTTACTATTTCTCATGTCGTACTTAGATTTGGTGTTTTATTAGGCTTCTTTGTGAGATAATTTAGTTTAAATAGCACGCGTCATTCGTGAGCGACATAACCTAAAAGTTGATAAAAGAGGGTACGGAAACAATGAACCAATTTTAAGAAGGAAACAATGAACCATGGTTCATTGTGCACTGCCTATGTTTCTTAGCTCCCGACATTTAGATTTTTTAATAATTGAACGTCGTTATTAAAAAATGTTTTAACCCACAAGTCGTACGAAATTGATTTTAATAGAATAATCTATTTACTTAGTTTGAAATCTATTTCATTTTAGAAAATGTTTTTATTTTTTATTAATACTACGTAAAACAAAATTTAAAGCCATAAGTTGTGTGGTCATTGACGACATTTTTATTTTATTTGAGTCATGATAACTTTCAAAATAAAAAAAAGATCCGTTTGTGTTTTTGATGTCGATGCGTTCCAAATCTTAATGTATTTTTTTTTTAATTTTTAGTTAATCTTTGGTGAACAAATATGTGTAAAAAATATGAAATATAATGAATTTAATTTAAATTTGAATAATGACGTCTAATTATTAGTTATATTATATATGATTGTTATTTCTACACAGATTTTTGCTATGTATTTTTAATTTTATGTTTTTTTCAGTATAGGACGCAAAGCAGTAGGCCGAGAGAAAAGAAAAAAAGGTAGCCATACAGCAGCGAAAACTTTATTTATGGTTTTATTGATCTCAAATGGAGCATTCAGCATAAGGACCGTGATTGTTTTGTGTAGTATTTTACCATAATAAAAATCAAAAACATTTTCAATTCTTTTATTTACCTTAATTAGCTTTATTTGTAATGAATCTCTCACAATCGTATACCATGGTTCATTGTATACTGCATGGTTCAATGTATCCAACCCCCCCTGTTCATTGTACCCGCACAGGTAGTGCACAGTGAACCAAAGCTCATTTTTAAAAAAAAGGTTAATAACTTTATTTTGATTCATTTCTTAAGAGTTTGTTGTATCAAATTCAGTTAACTGATAAATTTCCTTCACAATACTATAAAAATCATAACCATAGATTGAATGGTTTGAAAGTTATGAGTGTCCAAACTTTTTGTGGTTCATTGTCTACTATCCTGCCCTATACTTCTTTATTCATAAATGTTCTTAGTTCTATTTGAGTTCTTAGTTCTTAGTTCCAGTCAGGTGTCTTCAGCGCAGTGCAAACAGCTTCTGACTTTTACAAAAATACCCCTGCCTTATATTAGAAATGATTGCGCAACATCTATTACGCGTTACATTCGACTGAGGGTCCCACCTTGCATCTCACTTTATTATAGCTCTGACCCTGTCGCACTTGATATAGTCAAACGCGCCCGGTCAGATTTATTACACGAAAACTTATAATTTAACACATAAACTTATAATCTAACACATAAAAGACATCTTAAAGCTATGTACATAAAAAACTATATACTAAGGTCGTCCTGTTCTCAACAGATGTATTACTTTTAATACATCCATATTTGTTTGGTTTAGTTTGCCTTTGGTTCGCTCTTGTCAGTAATTCCAACGTAAGCGAAAATGTGTCAAAGACTTGACTAAAGACAAAGTTATTACTCGACTTGTCTATAAATCCAAAAAATACTCAGTCTAATTATTGTTAATTATAATATAGAATCGTCTATAAATAAGGCTGTTTATACCCGTAATTATTGATAAAAATAAATGATAGATTCTTTTATTAAACACTCGGATCGCCCCGGTTTCGCACGGGTTTGCACATCATATCCGATGAGTAGTTATAAAGATCAAAGCATACATATAGGGACAGACAAACAGCGGGAAGCAACATTTTTATAAGTGTTTAGAATGTGAATTTTAGCAAAAAAAAGCGCTAACTTAGACTTTACAAACAAAAATAGTGATAAAACTCTAAAACCAAAAAGTACCGACATTATTATAGTAGAATACCTTTAAAAAAACACATCTGCTTATAAACGATGACTAAGTTTAAGAGGATAGTCTCCATTCTCATTCTCCATACAAACGTAGTTTAAATTTTCCTCCCTGGATTAGATTGGAAAGACATTAGAGCAAAAATGTTTATGCCATAAAACTTATATCTGCCATGACTATGCATCTACCTTTTTATTTTTTTCATTTTATTATTTTTTATTTTAATTAGAAAATAAAAAAAAATAAAAAGGTAGATGCACTGTCATGACAGATATAGGTTTTATAGGTTTTTGCTCTAAAGTCTTTATCCAGGGAGGCAACTTTAAACTACGTTTGTATGGAGAAAGAGAATGGAGACTATCCTCTTAAGTAACGTTTGTCACTATCTGCTAACTTTGAAACTTCATGTCACAGTAAAAGACAAACGTTACATAAACTTACTCAACGTTTCTAACCAAGGAGGTATATCACAAAATACCCACATACTCGTACACACGGCAAAAACAAAACCTTAAAAAAAAGAATCGACTTTCGTACGAAAGCGCACCGAGCTTATTTTCATTAAGTTTCCCTATCGCGATTTGAGACCGTCACTTCGGCAAAGCTCGTAGATTAAGTCCTGAATGAAAGCTTACATTTGCATAGAAATTAAAATTTACCTGGACCAAAAGCTACTGGACCCAAGTGCCATTCCTTTGCCGAACTATGGCACAGAATTTGAAAGTGATAGAGAATTCTAATGAAACACCCATACTTATTTACCTGATTACCAATTCAATTAAAATCCAGAGTCTATCGGCAAGGTTCCTTACGGCCGAATACAGAAACGCAACTCAAAATTTGAGTTCTACTTAAACAAGTAAGCACCTCTCAAATTCAAAAATTCCCATAAGTACTATTTTTAAATTTAGAAGCTGTTCAATTGTTTAAGTACGTCTCGAACTTTAAGTGGCGTTTCTGTATTCGGCTGTTAGGAGTTTTTGCGGAACCCGTTAGTGAATGTAGTACTGAATCTTCATTTTCGTGAAACCTAAGTATAATATGAAACTCTATTTCAAAAACTTAGATCAAAAATGTAAACAAAGAACTATCAATTTTAAAGGAAAAAGTAAATAAACAGCTGTCACTTTCAAATAAATGTATGGGATTTTAGTTTATATTTTTTGATCTAATTTACTTAAATAGGGTAGTACCTATATTTGAAATTAAAATATTGATATGGTTTTATTTTGGTGCCTTTTGTGAAAGTGTACGAGTGTTGTGAAAATGAAACATACATGGGCTTTAATAGTTCTTTTCAAATCTCGTGAAGTGTTGTTCTACAATTAATTGTTAGCCGCCATTTTACTATGACTCCCTCGACTCGACTTATAACTTTAACGACTTGACTGCTTCGGTATCTGCAAAAAACTTGCAAATACTTGTCTACAAATACTATGTCTACAATACTTGAAACTGGGTAATTTCAATATTAATACCTTATCGGTTTATTACCACAAAAAAAGCTTAATTATACTCTATTTCAGAAACTTAGATCAAAAATTTAAATTGTAAACAAAGAACAAGCAGAGAGTATAATCATTAATTCACCATGTCACGTGGGTTCCTGTGTGGCGCAGTGGTAGCGCACTCGCCCGGCAAGCGAGAGGCAAAAGTTCGAATCCTGTCAAGCTAGAATTTTTGATGATGCATTTCTCCTTGTAAAATATTTCAAGTAAATAGATATTTATTTCACAAAACGGTCAAACGTTTACACGATTAAATTACAATAACCACAACGAACAAACTCGCAAACCAAACAAAATTATCTATATAAAATAAAAGTAGTTATTATAAAAGTGTAAAAGGATTACCGAACGTGTTATAATAAAGAGAAATATCTCGTAAAGTCGATTATAACTCGACTCGGTAACGGCTGAAAGAATCCACGTTGGATACTGTTCCAAACTACTACTGTTGGTTCTCGATAGTAACGCGGATAGTGAGAGGGGAGACTAGATCGAGATAGTTGTTGAACGTGTAACATTTTATAACAACTGCTGTAACCATATTTCGTGCAAATAAATGACATTCATTCATTAGTCATTAGTCAGCGTCATGAAACAAAATGCTGAATGCTATTTGTACATTAGGTAAATATTTGGGGTCTTGAATACCGCTCGGGGTCGTACTTGGTGCAAAGGTTGGCTATTGCCATACAGAGAGGCAATGCTGCTAGCATCCTCGGCTCCTTTGCGCCGGGTACGATCAAAAACGGTTAATTTAATTGACTTTATTTATTTTGTTTGACATTTGTTTGTTTTTATTCCAATTATAACGCAATGTGTTAGGCATATTATAAAATAAAAATTCCTTAAATTTTGTACATTATTTTATTACAATTATAAATACGGATCTATAGATCACGTTGTGCCTATTTGCGACCAAGGTCGACTTATCCTGTGCCGAAACGTCGAGGTAATTTAAAAACAAAATTATCTGAAAATCGATCTAATAGTCAAAACACGGGAAAGCTATAGTACAAACTTAGTACGATTATAAAGACAGAAGCATACTTGAAACGAGCAGGCGAGTGCGATGTAAGGTCCATAACATAGGTACACATAATACAACCGGGATGGATAATACTTTAAGGGTGACTAGACCTTATCCTTCCCGACACGCACCGGGACGGCGACCGTATATAGTTGTTACCTCTTAGGGCTGGATGGGTGACTAATAATTTGTGTGGCAAAAATTCATTTTCACGAGCTCCTCCGTGCTTCGGAAGGCACGTTAAGCAGTTGGTCCCGGTTTGTTATCTCTGATAGCAGTCGTTAGGTCAAGTTAGAGGCCTTAGGGCGACCTGAAAACTCTAACACCAGGTGAGCCACTCCACTATACGAAAAGAAGAAGAACCTCCTAGGGCTAGGTAGGTTTGACCAATCCTTTATAGAGGACTAGCAGCTCCCCGCGGTTTCACCCGCATAAGTCCCGACCCCGTGGGAAAATAGGGATCAAAAGTAGCCTATAGCCTTCCTCAATAAATGGACTATCCAACACCGAAAGAATTTTTCAAATCGGACCAGTGGTTCCTGAGATTAGCGCGTTCAAACAAACAAACAAACAAACAAAAAAACAAACAAACTCTTCCGCTTTATAATAGTAATAGATAGATAATAGATATAATAGATTGGTTCCGAGTTGGTCTAAGTATTCGAGAACCAGTGGTAGGGGTCCTCGCTATACGAAAAGCCGGTGAGATCACGTATACCGATAACATTACCAAGTTTCCACATTATCAAAACTTTTATTACACTTATCTTGCTACCGAGCAGGTATTCCAGACAAAAATCTACTCTCTATTACAATGTCGCTTCGGATACCTTCAATTGCAATTACCTAAGTATTTTAGAAATCTGTTTTTTAAGGTTTTTAGTTTTTTTTATGGTTTACTTATACTTGGGCGGACTGCCTCCAAATGGGTGAAAAAATTAACTTTATATTTTTGACATCATGTACCTAAGTATTATATGTCAAAATTGCATCTTATTTTACTTTGGTAGAAGCAAATGAGGCTTATGAAACTGTAGTAAGTATTTAAAATTAACAATGTATTTATTAGAAATATTTAAAAAAAAAAACGCAACGCAATTTTCGCAATCAATTGACTTAACTTCCGTTCCCAGGAGTTGTATTTTACTGTATTTTCGAAAAAAACATTAATCATAATTACTTAATCTATTAGCATTAGGTATGGTCAATAAGACTTACCGGGTTCCCAAAGGGATGCAACCGGGAATATCGCTCGGATGAGGATAAGTTAATGAATAAAATTAACACGCATATAGTTTATTACGTACATGCATGTAGGTACCTACATAATATTCATGTTTTCATTGTCCTATTATGTATTTCTATCTTGTTCTTATAATGTGTCGTGTGGTAGTGTGTTATCTTATGCTAATAAATAATGTTTAGTCCAATAAATTTTATTTTTCAATCTATGAGTACCTACTTACCAATCCAAAGAAAAATTAAATATAATGTTGATTTTTCAATAAACTGATAATAAAAGCTTCGAAAATATAAGAAATTAAACTTTCGAAGCTTTCGAAAGTTTGATTTGTTTTGAGATTGTGACGTTACATTTTATGCATATAAAGATATCTGTCTAGATATTTTCTATCTAGAGATTGAAAAAATCAACCCAGTCCCAACTGTCTCGAACACCAGTATCTACAGATAGACTCCCTATATCTCCTTCCTATATACCTACACCGTACATAGCTGAAGTACATAGCTCCAGTACACAATCAGAATAAATGACCGAAGCTAAGTAAGGAACCAAGTTTACGAGAAACGCCTATAAGAAAACGGGCGTCGAGTTATAAAATTTGCATTCGGGCGGGTGTTGCAGACTGGGCGGCGAGCTAGCTAAGTATGGAGACGGACTTATCTAATCATTATTAAGCTATTGCATAGCTTCTATCGCGGGCTTTGAGCTTTGAATGAAGAAATTTCGTAACGAAAAAAACCTAACACCCCCCAC
The DNA here is from genome assembly GCA_958496205.1 of Idaea biselata. NCBI lineage: Eukaryota > Metazoa > Arthropoda > Insecta > Lepidoptera > Geometridae > Idaea > Idaea biselata. The sequence continues at coordinate 5,097,881 of OY292405.1, read as the reverse complement.
TCCGCCTACCATGTTGCAATGTTTACCATGTACCGAGCTACATGGTAACCATGGCAACGTGGTGGTACAAAAAAAAACAATAGCATAATCTTACTATCTTACTAATATTATAAATGCGAAAGTAACTCTGTCTGTCTGTTACGCTTTCACGACTAAACCGCTGAATCGATTTTGATGAATTTTGGTACAGTGATAGACAGGACCTTGGAGAAGGACATAGGCTACTTTTGATCCCGGAAATCCCGCGGGATCAGGACTTACGCGGGTGAAACCGCGGGACGCAGCTATAATTTATAATTGCATAAGTTGATAAAAAATGCTATGCAATAGCTTTACCACGGCAGTCCCCGACTGCCATAGGTTTTTTTTTTACTCTAATCCTGTTAGACCCGAACAGTACCAGATAGACCATTCAGGTTTATTTACGGGTTAAATATATGTACCTGAATGGTCTATTTACTTACTATAATGAAGGTATGGCTAATATAATAATCTTGTTGTCATTATGGTAGAATTAATAAATTGTCAAAGTAAGGCTCGAACCTTCAAACTGGAATAAGCAACGAATAGCAATTCCACGCATAAACCGAAAAGGTGAAAATACGTCGATCAACTAGAGTGAATAGTTTCTTCTGTAGTCAAGTATGCTACATCGTCGACTTTCTCAACGTTTCCCATCAGGTGAGGTGAGGTCAAATGTAAGCTTTTCTTATTGATTTGATATTGATTGATATTGATCCAACGATCGTTTTCATAGTACCGAAGAGTCCGAAAGAGTTGTAGGTATGTCGTTTGAAGTTTGATCTAAAAAATAATTGACGACCTTTGTGGCGCGTCGTGCGAAAGCGCGGCTGCAATGCAGAAGGTTGCGGGTTCGATTCCTGCCGGGTGCAAGTATTTATGCTTAAAAATAAATATTTGTATCTGGTCTGGGTGTCCCTCTATGTATAATATGTATGTATTTACAAAAGAAAAATAAATATAAGTATTATATCCGTTGTCTAGTCACCGTAACACAAGCTTAGTCGCTTACCACGGGGCTAGATGGCGTTGTGTGTTGTTCACAGAATTTATTATTTATTTATTTTATTGGTTCGGATTACCAATAGTCGCGGGTTCGAATCCCGCCGGGTACTAAAGTTTTTGAAAGCATTTTTTCAAAAGCAGTATTTATTTATTTATAATTTAAAATCCCGTTTCATCTGTATTCGCGATTTTGGATTAAACTTATACTCATTTTCCGGTTAAATCGCGTGGTATTTATACTTTTAGCATTAGCATTTCTATCCTGTCAGGTAGTGAATCCTACTGAAGAGACCTGTAAAGTACCCCAACCATGAGTTGATACGTAAATACGTACACTGTAACGTTAACAGTTTGGGCATGTCCGCAACGCAAAATATCTGCTCGCGCGGCAAACATGTCCCGAACGGTGCGGCAACGTACAGAGGAAGCGGGCGTGCACAAGGTCAAACTGTTAAAGTTACAGTGTACGTATTTACGTAGCAACTCATGGTAGGTATACTTTACAGGTATCTTTAGCAGGGTTCACCTGACGGGATAGAAATGATGTCAATTCTAATGAAGAGACCTGTAAAGGTCTAGAAACGCTGAGCAAAACGATTAAAATCGAAAACTGTATTTATTTTTAAATTGTACGTTTTATTAAAATGTCCTAAAAAATCCGCCTCCACTCTAGCCTATCCGACAAGGGGGTTGTCCGACCTCTTTGCGAGGCAAAAGGGGGGAGCAAAGTCTAACAGGAAAAAGGAGGGTAGCAAAATTTCCATTTTCTTACGTCTTTCGTTCTATGCAGCAGTTTTTGATTAACGGACGAATACTGGAGAAATTTCATTATGTATTCATCCCCTGGGGGGGTTATTTACCACCTTACACCCCCTCGGTTATTGTTTAGGTAATTATGTGTTTTGTTCTTTGAAAGAATGGACGGGAGGCGTCGGGTTTGTTTTTGTCTTGGAGTTTTAAGAAGAAATTGGGTTTAGATGCTGTGTTTCGTGTCTTCATTTTCATTTTCAAGATATTGTGGTAGAATGATGAATGTGTTGAAAAGCAATGATGGTGAAAAGGAATGGATGGAATGATGAAATGAAATGATTCATAATGATGAAATGAAATCCTACCTACTATATCCTACTATCCTACTTCCTACTAATATTATAAACGCGAAAGTTTGTATGTAGGTATGTATGTCTGTATGTGACTTTGTATAATATTATTAACGCGAAAGAGTGCAAGTATGTTTGTCTGTATGTGACTTTGTTACACTTTCACGCAAAAAATACTGAACCGATTGCGATGAAACTTGGAATATAGATGACTGGACACCTAGAATAACACATAGGCTACTCTTTATCCCGATCTTCCCGCGGGATCGGGACTTAAGCGGGTGAAACCGCGGGCGCAGCTAGTGATTCATAATGATGAAATGAAATGATTGAAAATGATGAAACGGAATGATGAATGTACTTAAAGAATTTGATAATAATAAGCATAATACTTTATTTATAGCTTTTATAGCAGTAACTTAAATATGTATAACTGTAACAGTTAGGAAAATAAATAAATATTGCAGTCACGTATGTAAAAAAATTGCATTTTTATTTCTTCATAAGATAGGTAAATACCGTGAAGCCCGGCATAGAATAGGGTTACCCCATCTCTTCTCGTGGGTGGCGGTAAAGGCGACTAAGGGATCTGATGTCTAGCAAACCTTGAGTTCCCCCCGCGCGGTGGCGGGTCAACTGCTTGGTTCCTGGGAGGGTTAGTGTCTGGATTTACTTTAGTTTACTTTAGTTTAGTTACTAAGTTTGCATCAGTTACCAATGCCTTCAATGTCTATGCGCAGGCTAAGTGATTTCCTAGTTGCTTGATTAGGTAAGTCTTCGAAGATAAGATTTTTAAAATTTGGTTCTATTTTCATTTTAAGTTAGAACAGGTGTTTCAAAAATACATCGAAGCCTTAGTATAAGCGACTGCATGCTATCCCTTATTGTGAGATGAGTCAGACAATTTTATATTTAAACATAATATTAAGGATAAAAAAAATACATTTTTTTTGTTTGATCCAAATTTCCCACTCTAAAAAGCTTATTTTACTTACTGAAAACAGTGAATAAAAAGGACTTTTAATCACTAGTTTGGAGTTTGAATTTAGAACAATATATTCGACCTCCATCTTAATGTTTATACTACACAACCTCCTTGCGCAATAAAACACTCGATACAAACTCCTTGCGCAAAGAATACTCGACATCCAAACTTTTTCGTTATCTCGTAGTCATGGTATAAACTATAGTACCTATGCAACTTTTGAATAAAGTACGGATTTACATTGAAGGCCATAAATCACTCGCGTCGCTCAAATTTCATCTATGGCCCTCGTTTTAAACCCGTCCTTTATTCACTAGTTGCACACTGTATACTATTTTCCCATTTCGTGAATTCTAATAGGAATCTACTACAACGTTAGATATGGCAAATACCTACTTATCACAATATTTGTGATTACTTATTGGTTAACTTAAATTATACTGTTTAAATGATAGTCTACCTACTTTTCACCATGCAACTGTTTCAGACATTTGTGCAAATATGTTTATGCGATAAAACCTATATCTGGCACGACTATGCCTCGACGTTCTAATTAGAATAGACACAAAATTAAGAAAAAATAGAAAATGAAAAAAAAAAACAAAACGTAAGGGCATGGTCATGGCTGATAATAGGACTTATGGCATAAACATATTTTCTCTCATATCTTTATCCAGGGAGGTAACAGTCGACTACGTTTGTAAAGTTTGTATGGAGAAAAAAGTAGGTAGACTGTCCTCTTCTTTCTAGCCAATGGGAAAGACAGGAGAGAGTCGCGCAGCACTCCGTAGTACAGCTACGAAGAACAGTTCGTAGCACGACCTGTCGTAGTAGTAAACGTCTCGTAGCACCTCGTAGTCTACGACTCGATGCGGAGGAGGAACCTCGTAACATGATGGCTTTTCTGCAACTAAACCGCGTAGATGTCGTGTAGCTTCGACACGGTTCGCCTGTCATTTCAGACCTCTTTATATTCTAGCCGCAGGCTATAATTTAAAAAAAATTGGCGGACGAAGTCGCGGGCACTGCTATCTACATCTACACTTATATAATGAAAGGAAGAAAGGAAAGATTTGTATTTTTGTGTGTGTGTTTGTGTGTGTCTGTATGTTTGTAATGAATAAACTGAAAAACTACTATGCCGATTTGAAAAATTCTTTCACCATTAGAAAGCTACATGTACCCTGAGTAACATAGGCTATTTTTAACTTTTAATCTCGATATTCTCACGCGATTGGGACTAACGCGGGTGATAAATATAATAAAAAAATATAAGCCCGTTATTGTCCCACTGCAAAACAAGAAGATGTTCTGTACTGCCTAACGTTTCTGAAGGGATGCCCTTAAAGACGTTAGGCAGTAAGACGCCACGGGAGCCTACTCCAAATTAGCGAATGCCCTATGCCTTCGGACCGTAGCGAGTCCTAGGACGTGTCGATTTCCTCACGTTGTTTTCCTTCACCGTAAGAGCGATGTTATAAGCGCACATAACTTTTTCTTAAAGAAAAACATATCATGTGCAGTCGGCCGGGAATCGAACGCACGACCCTCGAAATGAAAGTCGGGGTATCTACCATTAGACCAACACCGCTCTTTAAATACAAAAGTAAATAAAACAATAAAAATAATGGTATACAATTGGGAATTTCATTGGTATAAAATTTTATAGACGTTCAAGTAGTACCAATAATGCACACCTTTGAGGGTAGCGCTATTTTATTGGTGTGACTCAAAACACGTGTTGTCCGAAACTTTAATACGGCTACTCCCTAATAGATGGCGGTAGTTGTCCTCAAAGTTTGATTGAATTTATTTTTTATCTTAAAATAAAATGTATAACCACTAAAAAGCAGAAATCATTTTTGCCTTTTATTTACCAAAGCGTTTATAATAAAGGATTTTCTCATTCTTGTAAGTGAAGTATTAAATAAACTAATGAATGAACTAGTTTTTACAATTCGTTACTAGATGCCGCTGTTATAAATTTTGCTTAGTGTCACGTGACTTTGATAGGTGGCAGCACTAATATGAATTTTATGCATACTTGGCATTTAAATTCAGAGATGGGAAAACGAGATAAGAGGAAAGTCTACCCACTCTTTCTCCATACAAACGTAGCGGAAACCGGATAAAGCATTAGAGCAAATAATTATATTTATACCATAAAACCTAGGTATAGGTACCCATTATCTACCATGACCGACTATGTCCCTACGTTATGTTCTTTTTAGGGTACCGTACCCATTGGGGAAAAACGGGACCCTATTACTGAGACTTTGCTGTCTGTCCGTCTAATCCACGACATTGAAACTTCTGCAGGTAAAACCACAATACACACCTACCTAGTAAATATCATAATCACACTTAATATCATACTTAATAAATCTTCATCATACTAAATAAAACGCAAGTGTAACTGACTGACTGACTGACTGATGGACAGATTTTAGGCTAAACGGCTAGTCTATACTAATATTATAAAGAGGTAACGTTGGTAACATGTATGTATGTCTGTATGTATCTATGTATATTGGGGGTAATCTCCGAAATCTACTATATAAAAATAAGTCGGGTTTTCCTTCCTGACGCTATAACTCCAGAACGCACGAACCGATTTCCACGGTTTTGCATTCGTTGGAAAGGTCTCGGGCTCCGTGAGGTTTATAGCAATAATTTATAAGGCAAAACAACGTTTGCCGGGTCAGCTATACTTAATAAAACGCAAGTGTAACTCACTGACTGAATGATGGACAACGTACTGGCTAAACGGCTAGGTCTAGAGACTTGAAATTTGATTTAGGGGTTGAAAGTGAGCACTAAGAACAGATTTTTGAAAATTCCACCCCTAAGGGCTAAAAATGGGGAAAAACGTTTGTAGGCAACTTCGTAGGTCAAGCACCTAGAAACTTGAAATTTGACATAGAGATTGATATGGGGTAGTAAGTGAATCTCTAAAAGTTTTTTTTCCAAAATTCAACCCATAAGAGCGTTTAATTGGGGATGAAAGGATGAAAGTAGCCTATATGTTATTCTAGGTGTCCAGCTATCTATATTCCAAGTTTCATCGCAATCGGTTCAGTAGTTTTTGCGTGAAAGAGTAACAAACATCCAAACATCCATACAAACTTTCACATTTATAATATTAGTAGGATAGCATAGGATAGGATAGTAGGATTAGTAGGATATAAGTAGGTAGTAGGATTGTAAACCACGGAACCGGGTGGAAACGGAACTATCCGAAGCCCGACGGGTTTCGGGTTCCCATCTTGTTAATAATAAATTTGTTTATTGATTTTATATTATAATATACATATAAAATAAGAACTAATCTAAGAAAAACAATCATAAAAAATACCTTCCCATAATTTAACTACTGCAGATTAATTTTCAAACCAAGATATTTAAGTTAGACTGGAAATAAAAAAACATCGAAATCGTTTGGAAATGTTTGCTTCTGGTTTTGTGTTTATGTAATGTGGAGTATAGTCAGGTAAGACCGGATGCAGGGGAAGACCGTATGACTCAAATATCTCTCAAAATAGGTGAAATTTTTAAGTGTTAGCCACAGTGTTCACAAGAGATTTCAAATATATTTGCTAAAATGAAAGAGCATAACTTTTGTGACAACACTATGTAAAATTAGTTAAAATTATGTACGGGGTCGGGATTAAATTAAAACGGTTAAAACCGTTTTGAAACTAAAATTGTTTAAATTGAATCATAGTTTGCTGATTAAGCCAGAAATTGACCATATGAACTAATATGTTAACCCTGGATTTCAAGATATTCTATAAGCTGATATTTTAAGATGGGTTCTATTACAATGATTAAAAGATAATAAAGTAACCCTTTAAAAAAAAGTGTAAAATAAAAAAAAAACCTCCGACTTCAATAATCTATTAAGTTAAAACTAAACCTTAAATAAAGAGGTAAAAAATTTGGCTTTCATGTCTCTGAGAAGGTGTAACAAAAGCTAGGTCACCATCTGCTTTTGTTACACCTTCTCAGAGACATGATAGCCTTTTTTTTTACCTCTTTATTTAAGTTTTAGTTTTGTTTTAACTTTATAGATTATTGAACTTTTCTTATGGTACCTAAAGGCGGAACCAGACATCGCGAGGTGTGCGTCGCGAATGGTTCGTCACGCATGCCCCCAACCTGGGGCATGAGTGATTACATTTATGCATTCGACCTACTCAGAGACATGAACGTACCTGCCTAATAATTTTTACCTTTTTTAAAGTTTAGTTTTGTATCATAGATTTTTTAAATTAGCTTTTTTTAAAAATTTTAACAGTGCGAATCATAATGTTGAGAACTAACACTATGTGCACTGTCATAAAGTATTCGTCTTGGCTACATTTTACATGAAGATGTTTATGGGGAATCAATATTTCCAGTTTAATTTAAATCTCTTTGATTGATTTCAAAGAAACCAACATTGAAATTTAAATTAAAAAACCTTGAAGTTTCTGAACACGGTTTAATTTCATGCCGTATTATTACAAGTCCTGAAACGAATTGGTCTCAATTTGGATATTAGTCGAAAATACTATATAAGTATTTAGACCACAATGGTCGTTATTATATAATAAATAGTTAATTGACTATTTAGCTTCATAATGGCTTACTTAACTTTGCTAATTTCGATTGTGTTTAGTGTTCTACAAGTGCCTGTGAATTCTGAAAAGAGTATGTTCTATTTATTGTGTTTTTTATAAGTATACTAGCTGCGTCCCGCGGTTACACCCACGTACGTCCCGATCCCGTAGGAACATCGGGATCAAAAGTAGCCTTTGTTACTCAAGGTGAATGTAGCTTTCTAATGGTGAAAGGATTTTTTAAATCGGCTTAGTAGTTTTTGAGTTTATTCATTACAAACATATCATACATTTGGATTTGAACCAACATCTTACTCAAACCGGGAGTAGGTTCGAATCCACCCCTGCGTCTATCGCGCGTTGTGTTTTTGCAGAAGTATTGTTTCTTTAAAATATTTCTAATACATTTTATGTTTCTAGGGTATGACTTAATTGTAATACCAGTACGAAACATGCAACCGTTTGCAATAAGAGATTTTCAACTTCCTGTTGTTAAAGTAAAACGTAACGGCAATCACCACCGCATAGACATTGAACCCTACGACGAACCAAAAGACAATTCTGATATAGACCATTTTGATTATTTGAGAGAAGGTGGCGATGGAAGGGACGACTATGACAATGTATATGACGCAGAAGATTATGCCGGCGGTGAAAATAGAATTGTAGGAGGTGATGAAGTTGAAATAAACCTGTATCCGTATCATGTGGCTTATGGAAGTAATTGTGGTGGAGCTATTATTGATAGAAAATGGGTGGTAACTGCTGGGCATTGTGGGTAAGTTTATAATCTTTATTATATAAAATACAAAGTCCTGACTGATCTATATAATATTAACGCAGAGCCCAAACCGGTGGTCCTAGAGACATGAAATTTGGAGAGTGTGTTCTTTGTGATGTGTAGGCATTAGGGAATCCCGATCTCGCGGGATCCCGATCTCGCGGGATCCCGTGTTATTTTTCGGGATCAATCCCGAAGCATAATGTGACGGGATCCCGTTCGGGTTTGACGGGATTGGGTGGCAATGGTCAGCGATACTACACACGTCGGAAAGGGCATTCTTAGCAGCTGGGTACATTGCAACGGACATTAGATGCCGGTTGGCAGTTAACACTTTGTTTTCTAACAAGTTACTTTCAAAATCACCCGTAACTACTTTAAATTTCATTGAGCTATACCTACTTTTGTTTTGATTATGTTGATGTTAGTAAAATTGTTAATTATTTAGTTAGTAATATAGGCTTTTGTTTGCTTCTAATAATATTTTGTTTTACTTAATCTCACTATCACAATATTTTTTGTTCAAAGTATTCTGTCATGTAATTTTTTAGGTTTCCGTACCCAAAGGGTAAAAACGGGACCCTATTACTGGGACTTCGCTGTCTGCCCGTCTGTCCGTCCGTCTGTCACCAGGCTGTATCTCATGAACCGTAATAGCTAGCTAGACGGTTGAAATTTTCACAGACGATGTATTTTGGTAGCCGCTAAAACAACAAATACTAAAAACAAAATAAAACAAATATTTAAGAGGGGCTCCCATACAACTAACGTGTGTCAAAAACAACAAGGGATTTTATTAGAATGTGAGGTCGCTTCTGATTGGTCTTTCAAATATACCAGTCTGCCTGCACTTACCAAAGAGTTTCTTAAAATTTTCATATTTTTTATGCCAAGTTTTTTTTTATTATATTTTTGAGAAATGTGGTCGTATGATGGGAGTAAGAATCGAAGCTAAATATTTCACATTATCCAATAAAATTAAAAAATTGTTTGTTGTAAACTATTTTAGGATTAAGTACCCAATTGTGATAGTGGTACGGGAACCCTTTGTGCGCGAGTGTCGCACTTTGGTGGGTTTTTTAAACTACTCGGGATCCCGAAAATTTCGGGATCCCGCGGGATTGAGATTTCTAATCCCGCGGGATCCCGAATTTACGATCCCGAGTCGGGATTGCATTCCCTAGTAGGCATCCATTAAGAAGGATATTTTGGAAAATCCCGCGGGATCGGGACTTACGCGGGTGAAACCGCGGGATGCAGCTAGTAGAATTGTATATTGTAAGATATTTTCACACAATACCATCTGATTCCCAAGACAAGGACCTCGTTTAAGTATCAATTAGGTGTCAGTTGAGAAACAGAAATAAGTTAATAGATACAAATCGGAACCGGATAAAAACATAAAAGTAAGAAGAATAATATTAGTCGTAGTTATTGATAATTTGTTCGAAAATATAATATTAAATTTAAGTTTGAAAACTAAACTCGTAACTTGTGCCGTCAACGTCTCTGTGGATGGTGACACAATGTTTTTATTTAAGTGTTAATTTACTGTTTTATTCTATTGAAGAAAGAAACCTTATGTACGTGCTGGCTCAAAGATCCTAAACCAAGGAGAGAAATTAAACGTCAAAAGAAACTACATCCATCCTTTTTGGAGCGCAAAGCAAAAGGAGCATCCTTTTGATTTTGATTTTCAATTGCTAGAACTGGTTAAACCACTAACGTTTAGTGAAAATATACAGCCTATTAAAATAGCCCACATTGAAGACATGGTGATTGGCAAGGTCATTACTGTTACTGGATGGGGGAATACCGAAGAAAATGTGAGTGCTGATTTTAGAACAAAATTAGAATTAGAAAATGAAACTACATACAAAAATATTATATTTTATTTTAAAGTACTAAGTGCCGACGCAGATAGATTAATTGGTCAAGTCAGTGCTCCCGAATTGAGTAAAGATGCGTTGTTGGTTCGAATCCCACTCTCCGTCGATCATGCGTTGTGATTTTGCAGAAGTATTGTTCCTTTAAAATATTTCTACACACAAAAAATAATAAAATTAACTAAAAAAATATTTTTATTATGTAGGTAACCTTAATCGATATATTATAATTAGTAACGAATTCTAGTTATCACACTCAAGAGTGACCCTATGGGAGATGCATTATTTGAAATGACAGGAGGTCATGAATTATTAATGACCGCCATCATCATCCCCGAAACCTTTTATTAGTGTTTTGTGGTTTCTTTTCATGAAACTGAAGGGCTTTCGGACTATCCAAATTTATTTACGAGCGGTGTTGGTCTAGTGGTATATACCCCGACTTTCATTCTGAGAGTCGTGGGTTCGAATCCAGACCGACCGCGCACCAATGTCTTTTTCTTCAAGAAAAAGGTATGTGCGCTATTAACATCGCTCTCACGGTGAAGGAAAACATAGTGAGGAAACCAACATGTCCTAGGACTCACCACGGTCCGACGACATGAGATATTCAGTGTTTTCTATGTATCATATGTATGTATTTACAAAAAAAAAAGTATAATATGTAGTATATCCGTTGTCTAGTACCCATAGTACAAGCCTAGTGCTTAGTTTGGGGCTAGATTGCGCTGTGTGTAACGTCGTGCAATATTATTTATTTATTTTATTTATTATTTATTTATGGGTAGGACACACTATGCTGGCGTAGTACCTTACTATTAGATTTGCGACTGCATCCATTTTAACAATATACATCTCAACTTTGTATTTATCTATGCTAATATTATAAAGCTGAAGAGTTTGTTTGTTTGTTTGTTTGAACGCGCTAATCTCAGGAACCGCTGGTCCGATTTGAGGAATTCTTTCAGTGTTGGATAGTCCATTTATTGAGGAAGGCTATTACTTTTCATCCCGATATTCCTACGGGATCGGGACAAACGCGGCTGAAACCGTGGGACTCAGTTAGTTTCTATATAAAGGGAAAAATACAAGCCGGTAATCTGCAAAGAAGCCGGTAGATGTTACTACGTGCCTCATTCGTAAGGAAGGAAGAGATGTAGTCCATAACTCCATCACGGCAGAACGGGCACCTGTGGCGCAATTGGCGAGCCTTGTCGAGTGCAAATTTGCAAATTTATAATTTGATTTTATTTTGATTTCCCTTAAATGCTTATTTTCAGGGCCCATACTCGACTGTTCTGAGAGCAGTTAGAGTTCCGATAATATCCAAGGAGAAATGTCAAAATGTTCCATTCCCGTACTTTAGAGGAGGTCTTACTGATAGAATGTTCTGTGCTGGATACTCAGAGGGGAAAAAAGACGCTTGTCAGGTAACAAAAAAAACTGCCCCATCTTGTCTTTTAAACAGTTAAGATTAGATATACTATACATTTTGATTCATGGTAACTTTGTAAATAAAATATTTACTTGACCTCACTTCACCTGATGGAAAGCGACGATGAGGTGGACGATGTAGCATGGTTGTCTAGAAGATAGCTGTTCAATTTAGTTACTCTAGACTTGAAGACTCCAAAGTTGTAGTTTTGAGAGGAATTATTTCATAGCAATTTGCGCGAAAAAGGTGGGTTACGATTTTTAATACCTACTATATTTTTTCAGGGTGACTCTGGGGGTCCAGCAGTTTCTAACGGTCGTCTTCTGGGCACGGTCTCCTTTGGATACGGATGTGCCACACCAGGTTCATATGGGGTCTACAGTAAATTAGCAAAAGCTAGGTCCTGGATTGAGGAAATTACTGGCTTGAGTCTAGAATAATCATCTTTTGTTTATATTGTGCCATGCCATAACGTTCTTTTCGGCTTATGCCCAAACGGACCATTGTTTTTTTCCTATTCGGGCCAAAACAATCATATTCAAAATAATAATGGTTTTAAAATTTCATCCTTTTTTTGATTCTTCCAATCCTACTTTTACATTACTAAACAACACACTCGTCTTCCCTTATATACAAACGTTAATTAACAGATGAATAATTTTTTGTCATTTACCACATCATTAAATCTAATCGTTTAAGACAGAAGCAAACGTTACGTAACTTAGTCATCTGAATTAAAAAAAATATAAACTAAATCATAGTTTAATTAGTGCAAAGACCTCAGAAGTGCTGGCTTGACGTCGTAAGATCGGATATGCCTGCAAATGGCCTCACTACACGGGATGCCGAAGATCGTGCAAAGTCGAGACGTAAAAGTAGGGAAAGAGGACCCCGGGCTCTCGAGAGGGATGCAACCGGGAACATCGCTCGGATGATGATGATTGATGGATTGATTGAGTAAGAAGTTTGTGAGAAGGCAAATAACTTCATAGGTACATAACAAATAGTAATATAACTACGCATAACAAAATCGAAGTAAAAGAAAACGAATTTGAAGTCAAAGTTGCACGCAGTATAAATGATGCAGCTGATAAAACCGTCATGGAGTTATGTTATGGATTTTTTATTACTTTGATAACGATTGATGTTGTACACGGGTAGGTAATCGTTTTTTACATAAAAATGTACCTAATCCTAGAAGCAAATTCTTTCGTTTCACACTTTAAAAAATAAAACGTGTGCGACACGAGTATTGAGTTTTTTTAAAACACTACAACTGATACGATTATAATGTGGTATCGGCACAAATAGCAAAATTAATCGGCCCACATTTTCTAAAAAGGCGGAACCTGGCTTCGCGAGGCTTTGCGTCGCGAATGGTTTGTCACGCATGCCGCAACCTGAGGCAGGCATGGTTACATTTATGCATTCGCCCCACACAACACATACTCAAGCTGAGCACGCAAACAACCACGCACAGGGTTAGTCAGTAGAATAATAGAAAAACACCCGTCCGTCCACAAGAAGCGCACGGCTCGCACTGGCCGAGACATTCGCAACGCACGCCTCGCGATGTCTGGTTCCGCCTTAATATAGTAAATGTGGGCCGATTCCTTTTGCTATTTCCACATTATGACGATGATAATATTATCATACATTTGATTATTTAATAAGTTTCTTTTCAATTTTTCCTTCTTTTCTTCTTTTTTTTTGTAAGTATTCTAGGTGGCCACGAAGTGAAACCCTACGAGGCTCCGTTTCAAGCGAATTATGCTGATATTTGTGGCGCAGTAGTCTTGAAGCCTATTTGGGCGTTAACCACGGCGCATTGTGGGTAAGTACCTAGTCAGTTCAGTTTAGTTCTTTAGTTATGGCCTTTCTGCCAGCATTTAAGGGCAATTTGGGCCAATATCACGTGAACATATGATTTGTGACATTAGGATTTTAACAATGCGGGTAGGAATGTACAAAAAAAATGGTGGCGAATTTTATTGCAAATCCGTGTGAGCATCGGTTTGCAACGCGATAATTCCAAATAAATTATTGAAAATAAGTTATTTTATTTTCAATACACTCATTATCTTTCATGAAACTAAATTGATTATTTTGCCACCAAAACTAAATAATTTACACGCAAATAACTACGTTTCACGAAAATAAAATTCAGGGCCTCGCGTTCACCAAGGTAGGCGTCTCAAACAGAACCCCAAGTACCTAGGTACGGATCCCTAAAAACAGTTTTTAGGGTTCCGTACACAAAGGGTTAAAAACGAGACCCTAAATACTGAGACTCCGCTGTCTTTCTGTCTGTCACCAGACTGTGTCATGTGTGTATTAAATAAATGGTATAATAGGTATATCTGTTGTCTAGTACCCATAGTACAAGCCTAGTGCTTAGTTTAGGGCCAGATAGCGCTGTGTGTAACGTCGTGCAATATTTATTTTTTATTATTAATTTATGTAGACACATTCCATTGGAATTCTATATTTGATTATTTGATCAACATTAATAAAACACACAAAAAATAAATGAATTTTAAAACTAAACAAATGTTGAACAAATAGGCGGCCTTATCGTTCAAAGCGATTTCGTCTAGGCAACTTTGACCCAACCTATTATAATTATTTCCTTAACATCGACGACGGAAATTTAATTTAGGTTTTCTTTTAATGTGATTTTGAATGGGATAAAATAAATGATTTGTTCCCATGTAGATTTTTGACTATTTACAAGTAAGTATGTAACTTTTTACATTGAGAAAATTTATTTTCAAGGAAAAATAGCATTCAAAAATTTTCGCTTGCGGCGAGGCTTGAACTCGCGTCTTTGGGTCAGTACCCCAACGTCTATTCCAACTAGACTACGCAAGTCCACGCTCCGTGCCGCGAAAACGTCCAATGCTATATTCTCCTTTGTTCCTGCAGCGTTAGATAGATGGCGCTTTAACGAGCCTTAATCGTAAACAATCAAAGGAGAATATAGCATTGGAAGTTTTCGCGGCACGGAGCGTGGACTTGCGTAGTCTAGTTGGAATAGACGTTGGGGTAACTGACCCAAAGACGCGAGTTCAAGCCTCGTCGCAAGCGGAAATTTTTGAATGCTATTTTTCCTTGAAAATAAATTTTCTAAATAAAATAGCCTTGAGCTACATATAAAAATTAAAAGAAATTTTACATTAACTTAATATTAGTTTTATTTTATTGTTTAAATTATCCATTTTCAGAGCTGAAGGCCATTTCATAAGAGCCGGCAGTATCTACCGCCTTGGAGGAACTAAAATTCAGATACATCTCCACAAGCTGCATCCGCGGTACGGCAAACAGCATGAGTTCGACTATGACGTGCAACTTCTTAAGCTATACAGACCGTTCATATTTGGGAACGCAATTAATTATATCAAGTTCTGTTCCGGTGATTGTGGAAAGAAGGTTACAGTTTTTGGATGGGGTTACAGTGAAGAAAAAGTAAGTAGGGGAGAGAGGGGCAAGACGGGGTTTCGGGCAAGACGGGGACTTGGCCTTAGAGCACAAACCAATTGACCAATAACAATCGTAAAAACGCGAAAAGGTGCGACGGGTAGGGGGTCATAGTATGACGCAGGGATTGAGTGATAAAACCACGAGCATTTAAATTTTTTTAGAAAAAACTGATTTTTGTCGATCACCTTGTGATTTTCACATTTTCATTAGATCGTGGCAGCATGAGACACAAGAGCATTTCAGATTAGGTTTAAAGTGATTTGTTTGTGGCAATGACTTCTACAACAGGTAGGCACTTGCTTATCTTCGTATTGCATGCCAGTTTTTTTCTGTACGATTTTTAATTTAAAATGACCGGAGTGGGCATGATGGGGTATAGGGTACTCCATCTAAAATAGTTTTGAAAAAATTATAAAGATGAAGAAACTGGCAAAGGAAAATAAGCACAAGAAAAGAACAATGGAACTTAAGAAAATTGAGATGACTATAAACCAAAACAACAATCACTAAAAAGAAAACGTCCAAAAAAGTATTGGTTGAGTCATCATCATACAAAAGTGACTCTACGAGCCTCGGTATTTGAACTATGACAAAGTTTATGCTGCTTTTGCTGTATGCAGCAAATGGGCTCACTGTAGCTGTGTTGGCATGATCGATAAAGACAATGAAGCACCTGTAACTTGTTGCATCCCATTATACCCCTAGGGGGTACCCTATTTCACCCCGAGGGTAGGGCAAGACGGGGTGTTAGGCACTTTCCTAGGTTTTCACTGTTTTTTATTAAATCCATATTATAATGAGGTTATAAGTACTTAATTATTAAATACTGATTGCCAACGAAGATTAAGTAGATAAAAAAAGTTATGAAAACACAATACTGTCAATGTAATTGAGCTTCAAACCTTAAGGTCCCCATCATGCCCCCCTCTCCCCTAATTAAAATAACTAAACGACTAACTTATAAGCACTGACCAAGTTTATCAGGAAGGAAGGAATATTATAACCACAGATTATAACATAGCCTTTAGTGCCAAAATTTCGAATTCCTAAAATCTTGAACTCCTCTAAATGGTGAAAACTGCACTCTGCGGTTTCATCCACTCAAGTGCAGTAAAAGTATAATAATCTACTATATAAAAATAAGTCGGGTTTTCCTTCCTGACGCTATAACTCCAGAACGCACGAACCGATTTCCACGGTTTTGCATTCGTTGGAAAGGTCTCGGGCTCCGTCCGGTTTATAGCAAAGAAAATTCAGGAAAAATTTAATTAACTATAATTTATAAGGCAAAACAACGTTTGATGGGTCAGCTAGTATATTCATATATTTTTTGAAAATATTTGGGATAAAACATGGCACATGCAAAAAGCCGAAATATGCAATGTATCTTCTTATTAAACTTCATCAAAATCGGTCTAGTGGTTTCGGAGATTATACTCTTATCTATCATACATATAATATGTTACCTCTTTATAATAATGGTATTAAGTACAGATTGAGACGCATGTAGCCACTAAATTCAAAATTTCAATTTCACCTAAATACCTTTACACAAAAAAAATCAACAACATTCTGTCATGAAATAATCAACAATTCTCGATGAACCCAACACGGAATTTGAGTTTCACGCTATCCTAACCTATCTATTAAATACATTTTCTTTTCTTTTTGTTTTTCAGGGGGATTACAGGAATACATTACAAAAAGTGGAGTTAGATTTACTACCTCAAATTGTGTGCCAAGGTGTTAACCTATCGTGGTACAACCATACTTTGACAACGAGGATGATCTGCGCTGGTGGCTGGGAAAAAGATGCCTGTCAGGTTAAAGAATTTTTTGAATGGCTTTATTTGAGCCGCGTAAGTCCCGATCCCGTGGGAATATCGGGATCAAAAGTAGCCTATGTTACTCAGGGTGAATGTAGCTTTCTAATAGTAAGATTTTTTAAATCGGTCCAGTAGTTTTTAGCTTAATAAGCTTTTTACGGCCGAATACAGAAACGCTAATTAAAATTTGACTTTCAAACTCGAAAAATCTCATACTAATTTTCAATTTAGAAGCTGCTCAATTATTTAAGTAGCCCCCAAATTTTAAGTAGCGTTTCTGTATTCGGCTGTTAAAGTGTTAGGTAGTGGTATTTTTTTGTTTGTTTTCCAGGGTGACAGTGGAGGAGCAGCAATATCATCAGGTTTTCTCGTCGGCATCACCTCTTTCGGCTTCGGATGTGGACGCAATATTCCTGGCGTTTACACGAACGTTACACATTTCAATATTAAGAATTGGATTGAAGCTGCTGTGGACGGCAAACGTATTTTACAGCAGACTTAGTAAATTTACTTAGTCAAGGAGAAAGTCTACCTACTCATTTCCCCATACAAACTGTGAAAACGTAGTCGACTGTTTTCTCCCTGGATAAAGACATTAGAGAAACTATGTTAATGCCACATAACCTAAGCCATAATTATATCAGCCATGACTATGGCCCTACGTCCGTACCCTACGTCAAAACGTAGAGGCATAGTTATGGCTGATATGGTTGACTAGCAGCTCCCCGCGGTTTCACCCGCATAAGTCCCGATCCCGTGGGAATATCGGAATCAAAAGTAGCCTATAGCCTTCCTCAATAAATGGACTATCCAACACCGAAAGAATTTTTCAAATCGGACCAGTAGTTCCTGAGATTAGCGCGTTCAAACAAACAAACAAACAAACAAAAAAACAAACTCTTCCGCTTTATAATAGTAATAGATAGAAGATATTACCCAAATGTCCTGATTCAGAAAAGAAACAGTCGACTACATTTGTATGGAGAACGAGTAGGTCGTTCTCCATACAAAGGTATGATCTATGCTTTAACGTTTAGTTTTTAGTCCCGACACCTGACTATGGCCACAACACAGCGTACTGTGTGCAGCGTGTGGTATATTTGTTGAGTTGGGGCAGTAGTCGAGTGTCGGGACTCAAAACTAAACATTATTATCTAATTAATCGAATATATAAAATTTCCATGTCACAATGTTAGTTACCGTACTCCTCCGAAACGGCTTTACCGATTTTTACCAAATTTTATATGCGTATTCAGTAGGTCTGAGAATCGGCAACTATCTATAATTTATAAGGCAAAACAACGTTTGCCGGGTCAGCTAGTAAATTACAAATCATAATGAATTATAAATCATAGTAGAATAAGAAACACTAAAAAATCTCATAAATGAATAATCTCAGATATGTAAGTATCTAATTTTTTTTTAAATATAGTTAGTATACTAGCAGGGTCCCACAGTTTCACCCGTGTAGGTTATGGGCAGGCGGCCAGAGTCACAAGTCTGTTCTATTCAATTCAATTCAAAATATCTTTATTAATTCGGATATTACAACATACCATTATGAAACGTTAAATTATACAATGTAATCTACTGCGTCTTCGTAACCTTCGACCTCCAATGAGAAGAAGACACAAGAAACTCATGGGTTTTTTTTGCAGTAATCAAGTGATTTAAATTGCCACATATTTACTTACTCACAATCGCGTGTCAATACAGGTCGAAAGAATTTTAATTGTAATATTTACCACATTTATCCTATATGTATTCACTAAGGAAGTAGCGAGACATACCAACACAAGTATCCATGATTAGGTCCTTACTGGGAAGCCTCGGCCACTGTTATAGAATGTAACTACTTTAAATAAGAACTTTTTAAAATGTGTTCAAAGTTATATAAATAAATGAAAAAAAACTTGAGAGGTGTCAAGGGACATCCGGATGGAACGAAGTTCCAAGCAAAAAAAGAAGTGTATCCGTTACAACTTTTGGTCTTCATTTTTTCCGTCTAGCCCCCTTTCGCAACGCGCGATAAGGAACTTCGTTCCAAAAAAGAAAACAATAGTTATTTATTTATTTGTCTACAAAATTGTGTTGATTTGCGTCGATAGAATTTGAAGTTGTCATGGTTGACAACTTCTAATTCTATCGACGCAAATCAACATGATTGTGAGAACAGACTTGGGACCCAGTAGGTATGCGAGTAAAAAGATCTTCCGCTTACACGATGAGTTTAGGGTTCTGTACACAAAGGATAAAAATATTATGGGACCCTTTTAATAATACTCTTCTGTCCGTCCGTCTGTCTGTCACAAAGGTATCTCATGAACCGTGAAAGCTATATAGACACTTAAAATGTTCATAGTTGATGGTATTTCTGTTGTCGCTATAACAACAACTAAAACAGAATAAAATCAATATTTAGGTGTGGTTCCCATTTTTCATGAAGATACATTTGTAGGTACCTATCTATAAAAGGCATTAAAAACTTTTGTATTTTTTCGTAGGTATTTATTTTTCCTTGTTAAATAAGCCCTTAAAATTTAATCCCTAATCTGCTCGGGTTCCCCCGACGCGGTGGCGGTTAAACTGTTTGGTTAGAAGGGTTGGTGTCAGGCAGTTGGCCGGCTGTAAAATATTGCGAAACTATTTCCAGCTGTCAATGATGATCTACCTCCTGCGCCAATCCCAAATAATTTGGGGTTTTAGCGGACCCCGGGATCCTTACAGAGAAGCAATCGGGAACATCGCTCGGATGAGAAGTTGTAAAATTTAAATATTAGCGTTGTAAAATTGCAAAGTTAGGTAAGTATTGTTTTAAGATTTATAAACTTAAAATGAAATAAAACTAACTAAATAGGTATTCAGTCAGATTATTAAAATTAAAAATTGAACAAATATCTATTACAATACACATACATACATACATACATGTTACCAACGTTACCTCTTTATAATATTAGTATAGATTAATGTCAAAGTAAGTATGTAGGTAAGTAAGTAAACGAGTATGTTTGTTGTTACTCCTTTACGCAAAAACTACTTTACCGTTTGCGATGAAACTTAGAATGTCGATAGCTAAAATGTAGACTAATACATAGCTTGATAGCTAGGCTTATTCGCCCGGAGAAGAAACCGCTAGCTCTCAAACCACCAGGCGCCTCGACAACTCCTTGAAATACCTTAGTATAGTCCCTAACGTTTGTCTTTTACTGTGACATGAATTTTCAAAGTTAACAGATTGACAAACGTTACATAAACTGAATCATCGTTTATAAGTAAGAGGGTTGGTTTCAAACAAAACCTAACGTTTTAAACTGATAGGGATTTCTTCGTAGGTACTAAGCATTACTTCAGATAAAAACTTTTAATCAAAATCCTTTTTTTCTTCGTTAATTTGTCCTACTGCAGAGCAAAGGCCTTCTCTTAGAGACGTTAGGCAGTAAGACGCCACGGGAGCCTACTCCGGATTGCCAAATATCCCGTGTCCTAGAACATAAAAATCCTTAATTTAAAAAAAATACACCAAAAAACCTTTCACATTTTTCGCCAACCCCCTCCCCCTCCCTCTTCCAAGTACATTATATACCACACCGTAATACATAGCCCCCAACACCCCCTTGTATTCTGTTAATGTAATTATCGTTCGATTTGTATAAAATTACGTCCATGTGTGCTGTGTGTGTGTATTTTATCATTGTGGGGTACACTGACGCCGAACCCCTTTTCTCCCCTTTGGGGGGAATCATCATGATGTGAGTCTACCTAGCTGCTAGAACGAGATGGAAGATAAAAGTCTAGATAGCTATAACTAAAGCACTATATGCCTAACTAGTGATTTCGCTTGGAGTCGCCTGTTTGCACATTTAAGTAGGGACTCTTTTAACAGATAATGTAATTTGTAATTTGGTCATGGGTTTTTGGAAAAATAAGACTTTCTATCACATTTCACATCACACTAATATTATAAACCGATTTGTATGAAAATTTGTATAAGGATAGTTTGAAGAGTAACATATGATACTTTTGATCCCGTTAATCCCGCGGGATCGGGATTTAGGCGTGTGGAACCGCGGAGCGCAGCTAGTGGTTATAAAACAGACTATACCCACTCTATTTCAGAATCTTAGAACAAAAACGTAAACAAAAATCTCAAACATTTATTTGAAAGCGAATTTAGTTTTTACTACAAAAATGACAATTTAAAGAAATACATAAATAACTTATATCTAGGTGGCACAATGGCCGGCCTTACCGTTTGAAACGATCTCTTCCAGGCAACCTGGATGGACAAGAAGTGAAAAAATATGAAAGGGGTAGGGTAGGTATTACCAAATATTTTTACTAGAATACTTCGGATGAATAAATAAATATTGCACGACGTTACACACAGCGCATTCTAGCCCCAATCTAAGCACTAGGCTTGTAATATGGGACTAGACAACGGAAATACTACATAATATTATACTTTTTTTTTGTAAATACATACATAATGTGATACATAGAAAACACCCAGACCAGATACAAATATTTATTTTTAAGCATAAATACCTGCTCCCGGTGATAATTGAACCCGCAACCTCCTGCATTGCAGTCAGGTCATCCCCCGACGCGCCACTGAGGTCGTCGTCGGATATTACTTACAATGTGATGATTTCGATGAATGACACTTTTAACAAATAACAGAAATTGAAGCTACACCGTTTGCGTTTTTAGCGAAGTTTTTAAATAAATAAATAATAAATATACCTCTATGCGAAACCATTTTGCCTCTCATTTAATATGCAACAACATACCTACCTAGACCTACCCACCAGGACAGGATATGATTGTAAGCCAGCCTGTTCAATATATTAATTTTCAATAATTTTTACAGAGCTTTCGCATTTTCAGCAGGCTTACTGGCTGACGCGACGGGGTAGCGTTAACAGAAAAATAATATATTTTTAGATGTTTTTATGGTTCCGTACCCAAAGTAAGATGAAGAACCTATACTTTACTGTTTGTTAGTCTTCCTGTCACCTGACTGTATTTTTTTTATATCATCATCATCATCCGAGCGTTGTTTCCGGACGTCTCCACTTCGCACGATCTTCGGCATACCGTTTAGTAAGGCCATTTGAACGTATATGGCGTAGCACAAGATATTTGTTTCCCACGTAACTAGCCGATATCTTTCTTATATGTTTACCTGAAACTAATAAAATACTTATGAATTATTGTTTACATTTTTCGCATTTTTTGTAAAACGGTACCCGGGGATACTTTATGTTAGGTTTCCAAGCATTTATAACACTCGCTAAACACTTATTTTAAGATATACCTACGAAATTTCTTATGAAATGGATAGGTGGCCTTAAAAATATCAGGCATTTTATTATACTATATACAGATACAATTTAATGCTTTATTCTTATTAGGGTAAAAAAGTATTTTAGTTAAGAAATAAGAAAGATTTTAAGGGCCGTTAAAATTATCCAGAAACGTAAGATTAATAATTATTTTAACAAATTTATCAGTTTTGTAGGCAATATTCAAGAAGAAAACAGGGGAAACGTTTGTATTAGAACGCGTGGATGGGGATGAAAAAATCTATTAATTATCTGCCATGTTTTTTGGAATGCAATTCCTAAACGTAACAACGTACGGTTTAGTAGAACAAGTAGTGCGTGCGCTTGAGTATTTAGCAAAGCACATGTAAAATAATTATTTTAGTAGGTATACAAAAGAAACTTACTCGATCGATAAACAGATAAAGTATGGAATAAAAGCTAGTCTATATTTAGTCCTTATTTTGACTATTATAATAACAGCGGGATGGGTATAAAAATAAATATCATAAGAAACACATTATTTCTTAACATTGCTATTCGGCATAACTTTTTTATGACCACCACACTTAAATAAATATTATCTATCACACATAAATAAATTCTGTTAACATCGCCCAGCGCCATCTAGTCATAGAGTGAGCTGCTAAGCTTGTTTTAGCATAATTATAGTGCATCATATAAAATTAATGTATTAACCAATTAATAACACTACCAAATACAAATGCATCAAGCACTCCGAACTTAAATCCTACAATTTGTAATCACAAACGGAAATCCAAAACATTTTTGCCCCCAGACTGACAGCTTAATCTAAGCTAGAGCGCTGTTTCCCATTAAATTATTTATTCGCTTTTATTGCTGACGGTACTGCGCCATGGTTAATTATGACGTATAGAATTCAGCGACGCACTTTAATCTGGGGATTACTTGGTAGTGCTGATTTTACTGAATTTTCAAAAAATAAGTAGTTTTTTTTTATTTGTTTACAATTTATGCCTCCAATTTATGCCTACGTCGCGTAGTTTTGACGACCTCTGTAGCGAGTCGGGCGAATGCCCGACAGCAATGCTGAGGTTGCGGGTTCGATTCCCGCCGGATGCATGTTAAAAAAATATTTGTCTCGTCTATGTGTGTATGTAAATACAAAAGAAAAATCAAATAATCCGTTTTCTAATAACCACCGTAACACAAGCATAGTAGTAGTAGGTACCTTGCCATGGGGCTAGATGGTTCTGTGTATTGTTCACTAAATTAATTAATCAATTTATTTTATTTATTATTTCATTTATTAGAATTTTAATAATCAATATATTCATTCATTAAGACCATGCAAATTTTATTAGAAAATAAAAGCTCTCGGTGTGATTCAAACTTCCTCCAGAATACAATTTTTTGTAGGCCTTTGAAATAATTAATTAAAAACATTTAAAAATGTAGGTACATCTGACATGCATTATAATGTATTAAATGTAATTTTCCAAACAACGCTAAGGTAAGTTCGGATTAGTCTTCCTAGACCATTTCGTTGCTGTTTTTCAACTTCGTGAGTTCCTTTTAAGGTTAAGACAAAACATACTCTAGCCACCGGTAATTTCATCAAAAACCCCCTTAAAGTTTATTGTGGTTCCTTCTCATAGGAGAGCGCGTTCCGAGGCCACACTAAAATCATAGTCTTAGGTCGACGTTTCTAAATGATCATGTATTTGTAATAGGTACATTGCTCTCAGTAAATAAAAGAAATTTCAAATTCTATTATCTTACAATACACCATCATAGTTCACTAAAATAGTTATTATAATTAAAATTAAAGAATTTTGAATTGAATTTGAATTAGTGATGAATTGATGATTGAACCTTGTCAAAGTAAATCTTAACAAAGTATTTCGACATAATCATGGTCGTCAATCGTATGATACGATCGACGACCATTACGTCGAAAGACTATACGACTGAACGATCCGTATCACAACTTCAATATAACACACGAATTCAAAAGCAATACGATCACAGATTTGATTGTCCAGAGACATTTTAACTTTCCAATCAAAGTTAATCGCGAAATTTACGAATATGAACGCCGTTTGTTCAATATTGATAACGATCGCACGACAGCCTCCATCGCACTCAAAAAACTGATATATTTTATATACTTCATACCTCCCCTTACCCCTTCCATAACACCCCTTCGAGATGCACATTATATACCAAAAATGCCTATCGATCCTTTTTAATACGCCATCCAACGATATTAATGATAACTATTAAATAGTTTAGTCTAACCTGCATGCGCAAATATTAAACAAATGATCCCCACTCATACCTATTTGAAGTTTAGAAGTATACACATGCACAATCTATGACCGGTTTTATAATAAACACACGAAATGATTATTTGATGATTCCGAGGTGTACGCGAATCATTGGGATGGGGTTACCCCCCTTGACGGGGCCAGGGGGCCCCATTCCACCGGTCAAGGGTGAAACTACCCATTGCAGCAGCAATGCAAGCATCCGGAGTCAGTGTGACCGGCTCGCCTGGTGACGGCGCGTGTTTTCCATCTACGCAACGCGCGAAAAAATATCACTAAACGCGCTACAAACAAAAGACAATTAAAAAAAAGCAAACAATTCAGAAAAATCAAAATTCAAAAATCGAACGGCCTAATCTTTCAAAATCAAACGAATTTTATAAACCAATAATTTGGTTCAAAATTCAAAATTTGCGCGCATGCGTTCAGTGTAACCGGCCACCGTCACATTCACGCGATAGTTTTATGCAATAGACAGTCAGTTTTTTCTTCACAATATAATCAATAGTTTTTAAGTGATTTATCAACCAATATTCAGCAACACTTGAACTTTACAATAGACCTACAAACCGGTTTTATTTCAACAAACTGTAACTTAGTGTTAAGGCAACTGAAGGCAGTTCCGCTCGGATTCGTCGTAAAAGGGCTACAATAACATCAACGGCCATCCGGGAAGAGCTACCTAGAAAAATAAAGAAAAAAACGAAGATCTACATGGGAATACCGCGCAGGATACCATGGAAACATACATTTAGAAACTAGATGCGCAGAAAGCAAAAAGCAAAGATTTCTTAGTCAAAGGGAATCTAGAAAAAAACAAATAAAAACCACAATCATTTGACGATAAAGTAACACGTTTTTTCGCAATAGAACAAGTTTTAATTTTATATCAATCGTTATAACAAACCAATAGAAAGGAGAATTTATACACTTGAGTTTTTTGAGTACATTTAAACAATACTGGTTATTTTTGGAGATTTTGGATTGATTTATGTTGAGTTTTATAAACGAACTCTCTATATATATCTAAGTAATAAGACTCTGGATTAACTATAAGGCTAAGTGATATTTGAGAATTTTTGGCAAATAAGTGATTTTGGAAAAGATTCGACCAATTTTTCATCAACCGTTCCTGACTGCATGGCTGGTGGAAAAATAATAGAAAAGAAACAAATTATTGTGCCTTAAATTGGCCTTAAATTATAAGTAAAGAGGTAAGATAAAAATTACGCCAAAAAATACAAAAAATATCTAAATTTACCTACCTGTTGACACTTCTACATTTGTTTCATAGTACAAAATTACAATTAAAAAATTAATATTAAGACTTAGTTAAATATTTCTGTTATTTCTATACCTATAACGTTTTTATATAAATATGTATAAAAAATATGGGCTTAATTAAGGGCTAGAAATACAACAAAACAGAGAATATTTGAAGATATAGAAGAAGACAGAGATAGGAAAAACATAGAAGAAAGAAAAGAAGAAGCTAAACTACAATTCATTGAAGCTTCAGACACGGTACTGACGAAACTTACAAACACAAGATAAACTGGTAAGTTAGTATTTAAATATCTATGACATTATAACATTAAGTAGGTAAAATGAGCAGCGGGATGACGACGACAACTTTACTAAGAAAACTAACTCATTTATACTATAAAATTACTTAAATGTTTGATAGAGGAGTAAAACCGCCTCAAAATAATTATAAAATAATACATCCAAAATGTATTCAGGCGTGGCTTCATTACCGCAAAATGGACACGTCCTACCATCTCGCTCACACTCGTTGGTTCCTTCATTAAATTGACTGAAACAAATTCGGCGTTCATTTTGTGAACATTTGGTTTCGTTTATCTTTTAAAATATAAATATGTTTAAGTTCGATAATTTCTTTATTGTTGGCTTAGTTTAAGCAAAAAGAAGGATTAGAATTATCTAAATCATCATAAGGATTATTCCGAAAATTAACTTGACCAAAAAAAAATTGTATCTAAGAAAATTGTAGGTACGTAAGTACGTAAACTATGTTGTAGGTATGCCAAGTGTGGACTAGAAACATTTGCTTCTAACTTTCGTTTTCCTCAAGTCAAGTTCAGGTTTTGCGATGACTCGGATGCTTTCAGTGCGCATGCCCAAGTCATCACAGTCATTGCCCAGCAGAATTATTGATCGGCGCCATGTTGAAAATACGGGGGTAAAGGGGGAGTCATTTACCAACGTGATAGTTTTCACAACACTCAATTATGTGGGGGAGCCGGGCGTTGGCAGAGGGTGGAAAAAATTTAAGCATCAATATGGCGGATTCGGCGGATTTTGTATTAAAATCTATAGTTAATTTATGGGGACTATCAGGTCGATAAACTCGAACTCGATTTTATTAAAAATATTATATTATTTATTTTATGACAGAGAATTAACATGGTATATTATTTAATGTACCTACTTAATCACTATTATAGCTACATGTAGTAAGTGATATATTTTAGATACTTACTACATATTTTTGTAAGTATTGGATGTTTCATCAAGTTACTTCAGTTTTGGTCCATGATATACTACTGCGAATTTAATAAGATTTATTTAAGTAGAAGATACACCTATGAATAACTTTACATTAGCTTTATTAAAACAATTTAGAAAAAAAAACTCAACACAATATAATTAAAAAACTGCCTCTTATAGGTGTAAAACCATCCACATTATTTATGATTAGAGCCGCTTTATTTTACACGAGTTTGTGAAGGAAAATCTCAAGACATTTACTAGATTAGGTGATTTAAGTTACAATTCGAACTTTAAGAATACCTAGGTTTAGGTATAGGTAGAGCTAAAAGCATACACTCACTACATCGTATTTTGCAAACAAAATCACTGCGTTCTTTTCAAACCTTTTCTAAGTTGGGTTTAGATCTTTTATCAGTTGGGTTTTTTTTAATTCGTTTTTGATTTGTTGTCTGTAAGACGGCCAGTATCACAGGGCTATAGAGCCCCGGACCTTTGGATGGCGTGCGTGGAGCCGAAGCTAACACGTAGAGGCCCTTTTCAATAACAATTTACTACAATTTATAATTATGAAGTGGACACCGATTATCCCTGTCTGCACTACAAAATGCAGACAAGGACAACTACCGGATCGGATACAACTATTGAGAAATCTACGGATAAAAACAAATTGTTTTTTTTTTTAATGTGATGGTAATGGATTGGCTACAGGAGGAACTATGTTGATTATAGCGCCTGGCGTAACATTTTTATGAGTTAAATATTAAATAAATAAATAAAATCTTTCGTTTGGTTCTACGCTACATAATAAATAACAATCAGGTTCGTAAAAGTAAAATAAAATCAAATATAAATTTGATTTGACACATTACACCGCATAAAGTCGCACACCTAGTGTGCTGGCCCTGTATCCCCAGCATAGAATAGGGCTACCACATCTCTTCCCGTGTGTGTCGTAAAAGGCGACTAAGGGATCTGGGACAGACTAGCCAATCTGAAGTTATCGGCGCGTGGTGGGGGGTAAACCGCTTAGTTCCAAGAAGGATCGGTGTCAGGCAGGCGTCCGGGGGTAAAACATTGCCAAATCAATCCTCAGTAGGTATGGTCCATTGAACCCCAGAGCTGCCGAAAGGGATGCAACCGGTAACATAGCTCGGATAAGCAGGTAAGACACTTATAAACGATGACTAACTTTATGTAACATTTGTGTTTTACTGTGACATGAAGTTTCAAAGTTAACGTTACATAAACTTAGTCATCGTTTATAAGTAAGGGGGATAGTGTGCTAGGGCCTTTAGTTAATAATCACGATACAACTAAGCACAGAAAAAAATACCTAACTATATACTAATAAAATGATGATTATAACTTTTTCTCCCATCGTCGTGAATCAACTTATTCAAAATCGCATTAACGACGGCACATAATGATGCTGCGCAAAAAATCGTGGGTCTTTTTATTGGGTAATCTGTCATTGACTGGTTAACTTGAATAGGACCCGGTCTTGTTGAATTCTCCTTCTCATCCGAGCGATGTTCCCGGTTGCATCCCTCTCGGGAGCCCGGGGTCCGCTAAACCCCAAATTGTTTTTTTTTATTTCGGGTCGGCGCAGTCGGTAAGTCATCATTGACCATACCTTCTGCAATAAGATTTGGCAATGTTTTTACGGCCGGTCGCCTGCCTGAAACCAACCCTCTTAGGAATCAAGCAGTTTATCCGCCGCCGCGGGGGGAGAACTTAAGGTTTGCTAATCTCCCTTAGATCCCTTAGTCGCCCCATCTCTTCATACCCTAGCTGGTTATAGCTAGGGACGCTATAACATATATACGTAGGAGACATGAAACGGGTTGCAGATTCCTTAGTCGCCTTTTACGACACCCACAGGATGAGATGGGGTAACCCTATTCTATGCCGGGGCTAAACGGCTCGTTGAATACCGGGATGAAAAGTAACTAATTTTAATTCCTAGGATTTTGGATTAAAACCTCCTGTTTCTCCGTGAGTCGGCGCAGCATGTTAAGCAGTTGGTCCCGGTTGTTATCTCTGCTAGCAGTCGTTAGGTCAAGTTAGAGGCCTTTAGGGCGACCTGACAACTCTAACACTAGGTGAGACACACCACTACACGAAAAGAAGAAGAAAATCCCAAGGGATCTTTGTAATTAACAAGGAATTTGTCGATCTTGTTCTATAAGATCTTTACTACAAGACATTGAGGGACAACGAGGCATGAGCTTAGATTTAGGCTGAGCGATGATCAGTCAAGTCAGTCAGTCAGCCTTTTATAAATCTAGAATATAGGCATAGATAGATACTAAACGATAAATACTGTTTTGGCGCTTACGAACGTCGCAACTTGAGCTAGCTACCGCGCGGTTATAGATGAAAATGCTGTAAGTTTCAATATTCCATCAAATATTTTATTAACTTTTGAATTCGGCTTGTACAAAGGAAATTGTCTAGTTATTTCACTTCTCACGAGGTCATAGACAAAGATAAGTATAAAAATCAGCCAAGTGCGAGTCGGACTCGCGCACGAAGGGTTCCGTACCACCATCATAACTGGGTACGGAACCCTAAAATGATCACAGGACAAACTAATCCATGAACGCAATGCAAACGTTAATTCTATCACTCCATCACTAGATGGCACTAGTCGTAAAAATACATCGCGGTATCGTTGCGTTTTATGTACCTACATACATCATGTTTGTAGTATGAGAGCCCCTCTTAAATATTTGTTTTATTTTGTTTTT
Source organism: Idaea biselata (assembly GCA_958496205.1). Lineage (NCBI taxonomy): Eukaryota > Metazoa > Arthropoda > Insecta > Lepidoptera > Geometridae > Idaea > Idaea biselata. The sequence goes on along the minus strand of OY292405.1, from coordinate 5,067,858 downwards.
AGTAAATTTCAACTGTCTAGCTATTATGGTTCATGAGATAGGTAGGTACAACCTGGTGACAGCGAAGTCTCAGTAACAGGGTCCCGTTTTTACCCTTTAGGTACGGAATCCTAAAAATGTAAAATGTAGGAAGTTGAAGTCGGGCGAGACAAACGCTAGTAAAACAATATTTGCATAAATGCACGAGTGGTCGGACAGTCGGGCCGACTGCGTGTTTGCGCTTCACCACTAAGAATGTATAGTAAAAACTATGTGTTACTTGGAGCGCAGTTGGTAAGATGCTCTACCGTTCATGTTCTCTGTAGTTGATTGAGCGAGCAAAGCGTCTCAGCTTTTAGACTTTTTTTTACACGGCTTAGGCTAGCATTTGTCGCCATCTCAACTGATAGCTAAGCGTGTAACATGCTTGCCTAGAAGAAGAAGTAGAAGTACTCTTATAGCCTTATTTATAAACATGGAATAAGGTCAGAGTGATTTTATCAACTTTTGTTTCTGTCTGTCAACTTTGAAAGTTCTTGCCACGGAAAAAGACAAAGCATGTTCTGACTACTCCAACCTTACTCCCCGTTTATTAATAAGGCTATTAGAGTATAGCAGATAAATTTAGAGCAAATACTCTTGAGTTGACTGATCTTGATTTTACTGTTGTTTTCGCGATGTTGGATAGAAATTAAACTCATTTTTCGGTTTTCATCGCGTGACGACACGTTGAGCGTTATAAAAGTTGTTAGAGATTAGAGATAGATCTATGAGGGAGGCTTATGTCCACCAGTGGACTTCTTACAGCTGAAATAATGATGATGATGATTAGAGATAGACAAATTATTTTTTGTAAATGCATTCTTAGTTGTCAAAATGCAAATTTTTTTTATTCCTTCAGACCAATGTAAATATTACAATTACATGATCATTTAGACATGTCGACGCATGACTATGATTTTAAAGTGGTTTCGGATCGCGCCCTCCGATGAGAAGAAACAAGAAACTCATGGGGTTTTTTCTTTTTTGTGATCATGTGTTTAACTAGGTACAATCATCACAGAACACCAATAGTTAAGTTTTGCCATCTATCAGCACTTTTACATTAATTAAGTTTAAACATATAACCGAAGCATCGGAAATCTATGATGGATTATGTCCATCAGTGGACATGCGGCTGAAATGATGAAGTTTAAGCAGATTGTAATAATTTGTGCTGTAAATAAAAAAAAAATAAGCTTTTATCTTGGACTTTGAGCGCGCCGACCGAATCAAGAAATTCCGTAACGAAAATAAAACCTAACACCCCCCACTCCGCCTACCATGTTGCCATGGTTACCTACCATGTTACAAGCTACAAGGTAACCATGGCAACATGGTACAAAATAAATAAATAATTATAATTGCATAATAAGTTGATAAAAAATGCAGTCGCTTTACCGCGGCAGTCCCCGTGTGCCACACGTTTTTTTGTTGTTTAAGAAATAAAATCTTCTTATATAGGTATAAAATTTCCATGTCACAATGTTAGTTACCGTACTCCTCCGAAACGGCTTGACCGATTTTTATGAAATTTTGTATACGTATTCAGTAGGTCTGAGAATCGGCTACTATCTATAATTTATAAGGCAAAACAACGTTTGCCGGGTCAGCTAGTTTCATTATAAATTCAAAGTAGAGCATCTTACCTGCTAGTAACAGAGTACAGATGTCAATTTTCCATGAGCATCATTGCCCCCAAGTTTTTGTGTCAGAAAAATGCGTCTTATTACATTACTGATACATGGCCGGTGTTTTGTGATCGTTTGTGTCGTTCGTGCAGTTTTAGTCACAGATTCAGGTTAGCGGTATGCAATGTATGGTCGTTTATATGTTTTAGTAGCAGTGCCCCGCTGTTTCTTCCACTTAAGTCACGATCCCGCAGCATTTAAAAAAAATCCTTTCGATTATCATATCACAGATCACAAAGACATATTATCCTCCAAATATCATGTCTCTAGGACTAACGGTTTAGGCAATGCGTTGATATATAGTTCAGTTAGTCAGGAATTTTAATTCTACCTGTAATTAAGTATACTTTCAGTATTAGGTAGTTTGTTAAAGACCAAGAAATAAATTACTCGCTTATATAGTAATATTTTTTTTCGCTAATAAAGCAGACTGTCCATCGCCAACAAAACTAAGTTAGTTTAGCTTAGTTTTGTAAAGTCGATCCAGTTTTTCATGCGCCCATCCATTTTAAACTAAGCCAGCTGTGCTGGAATTAGATCTCGGTATTGGTGTCTTACGGCTGAATATAGAAACGCCATTTAAAATTTGAGGCTTCCTTAAATAATTGAGCAGCTTCTGAATTAAAAATTAGTAGGTACCTATAAGAATTCTTGACTTTGAGAGATGCCTAATAAATTGTTTAAGCAGAACTCAAATTTTGAGTTGCGTTTCTGTATTCGCCCGTTAGGTGCTAAGGTGAGCACAACGAATTTTATTGATATATAGATAGAAGATTGATATAAGCAATAAATAAACTTCTATGCCTTTTTAATGACAACATTCCCAAGAAATCAAGTCATCGCCCGCGTGTTAAAACCACTACACAAATCTACATAAAACCCTAAGACCTACTTTCAAAACGAAAGTCCTACAATCTTTAACATTCAGTTTAAAGCTCGCTATAAATCTGGTAAAACATAAAAAGCTCCAGGTCGGCTAGATCTGAGCTCAAACTAGTTTCTAGGCTCCATACAATGTATCCTATACCTATCCTATACATAGTACAATAACAGTACTTACTACGTAGATCGATTCCAAACCGGTAATTATAACCGTTACAGCTTAAATGGGAGCTTTTGATTAGGTTTTAGGTATATTTTATTATGGAACTTGTTTTGAGGACCGTGATTTAAGCCGAAAAGGGGTAGTTCTAAACGTCTAGGCGAACAAATTTTGTTTCACGATTACCTATTGGAAAAAGACACTTTTTTTCGAAAATTTTGAGGTAATGTTTCACTAAAAAATTTGCTGTTTTCGAAAATATGGGCAACTTTTTAAACTTACACGATTTTCGGCCATCATTATAATTAGACACGGGTCTAGATCGCGTTAAAGATAATCAATTATTAATGTTTATCTTAAAGGCAATAATAATTAATGTTTAGATTCTGGTAGTTCAAACTAAATGAAAGGACAACTTTAGGCAAATGACATCTAACTCTAAGAAACAGCTGTTTTCATGAAAACTTTAAACTGAAAATGATCGAAAACTACTTCGAATTTCCAAAAGTCGTAGAACAAAAGTTGAACCTACGACGATGCCTCGCTGCGCCCATGTTTCTGCTAATGTCTTGGATATTTCCTCCAAAACGCTGGTGAAGACTTTGGGAGAGTGGGGGTTGCCCTGCAGGGTATAATCTTCTACTATATAAAAATAAGTCGGGTTTTCCTTCCTGACGCTATAACTCCAGAATGCACGAACCGATTTCCACGGTTTTGCATTCGTTGGAAAGGTCTCGGGCTCCGTGAGGTTTATAGCAAAGAAAATTCAGGAAAAATTTAATTATCTATAATTTATAAGGCAAAACAACGTTTGCCGGGTCAGCTAGTTATTATTATATAATTAGCGAATTCGGACTAGACCGGACTAGAATAATAAGATTTTTCGTGAACTTCCGTCTTAATCTTTATTTTTTAACGCTCTAATGAAATGAGATTTTGGTTAACTTTATTATGTAAATAGATATGGTATTTTGCGCCTAAATGAGCATAAAATATCAATCGAGTACCTACTAGAAATACTTTTCAGGATTTACAAATATTTACAAAATTCCGCATTATTTTCCGCCCGAGTGTCCTTACCCCTAGACCACACGAGCCCTAACCGATCTCCCGTCTCAAGTTAATTCCTCGTAGACTTAAAATTTGACCACGTCTCCACATTTTAATGTACGAATTCAAAAAACAACTTTAAAAAATAAAAAATCATCGGCAAAGTAAACCAAAGGGTCGAATATTCCATACTTTCACAATATCCATTGAAATAATTATACCTTTAGACGTAGACCTAACGGCCGAAGATTTCCTACATCAACTCTAGCTGTGTCCTAGAAACTACGTATGTACTACACCCACGCTCACCATTTCTTTCTTAAATAGACCTACCTAAAATTCATAGTAAAATAAGTAAGAACCTAGGCTAAAAAGTGATATTCAATATCTTTTTAAGTATCTTTTTGTAACATGGCATAATCGACTCTGTTATTAGAAAGTTAGGATTTGAATTAGCATGTTTTAAGACGGTAGTTAAGGCGTTCTTTTTACTTAGAATAGAGCACCAGTGCAGGCCAATGCACGATGCATACAACTATCTAGTGATTGTAATAGAAACGTTTTCAAAATAGAAGTTGCGAAGACGATTTTAAAACGGTTTTTTGCGCATTCAATGTTTTAATATTTAATGTTTCTGTGTGCTATTAACATCGCTTATGGTGATTGAAAACATGGCGAAGAACTGACATGAACTCATGCACGCACAGTTCGAAGGCATTGGGACATATTGTAGGCTTCCGTGGCGTCTTACTGCCTAACCCCTTTGAAGAAGCCATTTATCTACAGTGGGACAATTCAGCGGACATGATTGTGGTTATTGTAAATTTAAGTTCATTTGTTGGGAGGCTTTGGCCCCCCGTCTTGTCACCTACGTAAGTCAAGTCATATTTTCGAGTGGAATAATTATTGTATAAGTATTAATTCATAACTGTGGGTACTTTTAGAAATAATGTTTAGTATAGTCAAATGCTTAAAATTTTAATAGAAAAGAGAGACGCCTTTTTGTAAACCATTTTATTTATTTCGTTGCGTTGGTATAGTGTAACTGTTTATCAATAAAGTTGTTGGTAAATAAAATAGTTTTAGTGTAGTAATGGTATTAAAAACCAAACAATCTTCTCAATACCGGTATTTAAGCTTAACCGTCGCTTGCGCAGTCTAGTACGCCCGTAGCGTTCGATATAGGCTAAAACATATTATTATATGCAAGACGTCTCTTGTACTACGCTCGGTGTAGGGTTGTCTAAAGTTTTTCTAATACGTTGAAATATTTCTATCGTGTCATAGATAATTACTAATTAAATAACTGTTACCTACACATTCTTCTTCTTTTAATTTCAAACTACGGTCTGACATTTTTATGTGAAAATGTGTCAAAACATACTCTACAATCAAAAAAATAAAAAGTAGAAAGTGTTCGAATTTTAAGATCATCCCAGTTGTAACTTCTAGTTGTTATCTTGTGCCTTCCGAAGCACGGAAAAGCCCGAGAAAATACTTTAGAAGAAAAAGAGTGGGGTCTTTTGACCTCATGCTCCTAAACCTGTTATTCCGACCTGTATCTCGATTTGGGTTAGGTTAGGAACGATAAATCTGGTTAGGATACAAAGAGGGATAAGTTAGGAATTAAAATAATATTTTTTTTCGAGTTTCTAACCTAACCCACATTCGGGTTAGGATTTCAGGTTAGCTTAGGAATATACCTTACATTACCGGTCACCCATCGAAGTAATGGCCGAACCAGGCGTTGCTTGACTCCCATAACCATACAAGATATTATGTTATTTTTATGTAGAGAAAGTACGATTTATTATTAAAAATATCATCTTTTTGAACAGTGACCTCGTAGATTTTTAAATGTAGCGTTGTCGTGTTGCACGCACTGCAGTATTATGGGCCCGCTTGTGCCGCTGTAAAAACCCGTCGAGGTAACAAGCTTTCTCAGTAAACACCTGCCGATGTAGCGACCCATCTATGAACAGATATGTCGAGCTATGACTATCGCAGAAACGTCAATACAATTTCGGTTCATGTCGCAGAAGCCTCATTACAATTAGGGTTCATCTGCCATTACTATCAAGTTACATTTTGCTGTGGTATGATATCTCATAGTTACATTTTACCGGGTCTTAATCGCGTACTATTATTGTTTTCTTACCTCGACGACGTTTTAACTGTATTACAATAGTCTTGGTCGCGAGGATACATGACATGGTGTGATATCCCATCGCAAAACACGTATACAATGTCGTGCCTATTACAAGACCACAAAAAGAGAATCGTCAAAATTGTCCAATCGTGTGTTCAAAAAAGTGTTCGAGTATTCGGGCGAACAGACAAAAAAAGAGCCACAGCAGAAATTGATATCCTCATTTTTTGTAGTCGGTTTAAAATGCCAAGAAAAATGAGAAGAGTACCTAGTAATATTATATAATTAATTAATACTTTTCATATAGCTACCCATTTACTTATAAACGCTAACTAAGTTTAAGTAACTTTGTCTTTTTCTGTGACATGAAGTTTCAAAGTGACAAACGTTACATAAACTTAGTCACCGTTTATAAGTAAGGGGAATAATTTGTAAGTTAATTATATTTATCTATTTCTGATCTAGGATGTGACAACACAAACGTTTAAAAATATTTTTTACTCTACAGCTTGGCTTAAAAGCTTAAAAGCTATAAAGACAAACATAAAAATCTTTTTCTGTAATAGTTTGTTATGCAATTGAATTCATTCTGCCGTTCTTCGGTTATAGGTAATAATAGTGTAGTGTAACTATTGTTGTTAGTAATATAGTGTATTATAGTGTAACTGTTGATTTCTCAATAGTTCTATCCGATCCGGTGGTTGTCCTTGGTTGCATTTTATAGTGCAGACAGGGATAATCGCCGGCTTGGTGTCCACTTCATAGTTTACGAGTAAAATTTTTATTGAAAAGGGCCTCTACGTGTTGGCTTCGGCTCCATGCACGCCTTTCAAGTCCGGGACTCCATAGCCCCGTGATACTGGACGTGTAACGAAGAGTGAAAGAAAACTCCTTGAAGAAACCCGTTGCTTAATTGGAGTTGGCTTAGTTGGCCTCAGACGATTTGAACCAGTTATTTTCTTTGGGAATGGACGACTAAGCTGTGGCAAGCCTACACCATCTAAAACATGTCCCAGACAATACTACGCCATAAAGTTGCTAGCGCTGTACAAATCATCAAATTACCTATAATACATATTAAATTGGTTTTCAAAATATCTCTACTCTACTAACCCTGAAGAAATAAGAAAGGACCTGTATTATTCTCGAAACGTTGAGCGTTGAAATAATGTTAAAAGTAATAAATGCCACGCGATTAAAACCGAAAAATGTCTTAGACAAATACTCTATATTATCTAGGTTTTTAGCTATAGATATAGTAAAGTACCTATTTAGATGTCATTATAGATATATATTTTTCTATACTGGCCAAACAGAACAGGCAAAAATCTTTTCAGCCCATCCGGGAAGTCAGATGTGACTAAATTGCTTCAGAGGCCTTAAAGGCCGTTCTATCCATACAAGATTTAGTTTCGGTCAGGCGGAACTGAAGATAAAGCTGCGCGTTTATAAGGCTGCTTTTCTAAGTATTTAACCTCTTACGTCACTAGCCGCGACGATTTCAGAAAAAATAGATTCCAATGCTTCCTTTAAAATCGGTTCATTTTGTTAATTTATTCTGAGATTCTAAAACGTATTACATTGCGGTCAAAATCATTACCTTCCTCTCCTGCGATCGGCTAAAAACGGCGTCTAGAAAGGAGCAAGAAACGTCTATTCGCAAAGTTCAACCCTAGACGCGCAGGCAAATATGAACGAATGTAACTTGAGTTAGAAATAAGTATGTACCTAGTACTGCAATCGGCCGGCCAGTGTTAGATCATAATGTGTTGAAACTGCACGCGCAACTCTAGCTTAACAATGAACAACTTATTCGTCTAAAACACTTTTTAAAACCTAAAAATGCTACTGACGTCTACCTTTTTTATTGCGCGCCATAGACGGCAAGGCAATGATTTCAAAACGTGATCGAATTCGAAATTTGAGTGGAAAGAAATTAAAAAATAAACTTAAAAATTAATAATCTGTGTAATTGGAAAATTCTGGCTGAATAGAAATTAAAAAAGCAGTGTTCGTCATTCTTTTGGCGCGCGTTTAGAAAGTTTGCTTCTAAATTCAAAAGACTCTAGTGATTAAGGACTCTGTGCATCAGTAAAGAGGTTAGTTATGTTTTTTAAACTTATTATTATTCAAAATACTTTACGTATTTTACGATGTTTCTTAGAAAAAATACCTACGTTTACTCTTTTGACGTTTGTTTCGCTCTTTAACTTGGATAATATTTGTTTGCTTCGATTCAAAATGGCCTGAAGTTTATAGTATTTTTTTTTTGGTTTAAGAATTATAATGCCATCTTGGCTGCCGCCAAAAAGGTCGAAAAGTTTTAGTTTTAAAAATGATTCCAAATTAAAAATTGAGTATATTAATTGTAATCTGCAACTCAGGAATTTTCCGACTGTCTAACGGCCGAACACAGATTCGCAACTCAAAATTTGAGTTCTACTTAATCAATTAAGCACCTCTTAAATTCAAATATTCCCATAATATTTTTAAATTCAGAAGCTGCTCAATTATTTAAGTACGCCTCAAATTTTAAGTGGCGTTTCTGTATTCGGCCGTAAGTCACTTTAAAAGTTTTAAATTATATCGAGTTTAAAATGTAAGTGGTGCTTATAAATTAACTGTCAATTATTGTATTTTTTGTAAATATCACTTTTTATAGTTAAATACTATACCGACTTATAAGTACGTTTTCATAAAACCTTACCATTTCGGGGGTTTTTAAGTTTTTCATGGTCACAACAGACTCAATAGGCTTTATTATTATTAATGGAAATCTCTACTGAATTTAGAATATTATTAGTATTATGAAAATAATATTTTACTCTAAATGTTGTTTTGTTATGTATGTAATAAAAGTGTTATTAATATTTCAATCAATCAATACCTACTTTTCTCTTTTATTTTTTTATTTCAATCAATCAATATTTTTCTTCGGTCTTCGCAATGCTGATATGAGATTAAACAATTTTTTTGGTTTCAATCGCCTTGCTTTTTAATATTGTTAGAATTTTCGACGTTTCGAGGACTTTCTAACGCCTCCTGTTCACGGGTAGACTGAGGTGCGATTTGTTATACACTCTTTATTAAAAAATGTAGCCAAGAAACTTCTATCTATTTTAATATTAATTGAAACATAAGCATCTTAACACGTGCTTGTTGTAGGTACGTTGATTTTTAAATTTGAAAGCTATAATCATTATTTATTTAGAATGCACAAATCACACATATGTGCGACGATATGTTAGGATGCCTGGTTTCGGAACGTGCTTTTTCATGAGAAAAAGCCACATGAAACTCTTGTGGGCTGATTTATTTTTGTGATTTATGCCTCCAAGTAGGTAGGTACATATTAAAGAAAAGCCAAAAGTATTAAAAAAACAAGTATACTACTACAACAGGCAAAATTGACTAACGGTGTCTTGTGGCCTAACAATTGTTGTTAGCAGGTTTGAGACTTGATCAAATGTAGTATAAGGTCCCAAATGGCGGAACTTTCAAGCCTTTTAATCTGCAGTTTGTGAAGATATGCTTGACAAGCCTAGCCTTCGCTTCGATCAAGCACTATACTGGCAACTGAGGAGGGGTATGTGCCTAGAATTCTTCGGGAAGCAATTGAAATTTAGAAATACCTTTATAATTCACAAACACACACATCACATGCCCATCACTTACCTATCAGACACGCGGTTCGATGATCGGAACTCTATGTTGATTGAAACTTTTTAAAAATATCCACTTTCCAAATTCAAATTAACGGAATATTAAAGGCCCATTATAACCCCAAATGCGTGACAGGGATAGCGCTAGCAAATTTCAGATGCGTTAATGAAGGACGTAAGATGCTAGTACGTAAAATTTTAGAGCATTTTAAATCAAACAATTGGTTACACAAATTACACGACAATAAACATTAATTTTAAATTTTAAATCAACGAAGCCCTGCATTGAACTAAAATCAGTTAAAATCTCCAAAGTTGTATTAGTATAAGTTGAATATTGACTGACAAGAACTATTTATTTGTAAAATTTAGAGGGAACAGCAGCAGCAGAGCGCTAGTTCTTACCCTGTTCCCAGGGATAAGACTAGCTCTTTTGGGATGAAAGTATAATTCAACAACCTTACAAACATTTTGAAAATAACAGATTTGTAGCTGCTGTAACTGTGTTAAAAAGAAAAATGAGTTTAATTCATTTTAAAGCATTCCTATATACCTAATATTATCCAAATGCAATTAAATTACATATAAGTACCTACCTAATATTCTTATTCATTGAAAAACATTATAAAAAAATATGTTTTCCTCGAAGATGTAACTGTCATCTCCTTGAAATAAATAAATAGTAATTAAAGTAGGTATAAACCATTAATTTGAATCATTATTTACCTCATTATAAAACTAGTAAGAATTTATTACAAAAATTACCTACTTCTTGAATATTTATTTACAAAATGATTACGTATTCAATAGGAGGTAGATAATTGTATTCTATTATTTATAAATCGTACCTTGTGAACACAAGTTTGGTATGTAAGTCTGGTGATAATCGCTGTGGCGATGATAAGATAGATAGATAGATTAGAAAGAGAGAAAGAAAATACGTTTATTCGGACAAGCACACAGTGCACATTAAGTTAAAAAAAAATATATAAAAGTAAAACGCAGCCCGAATAGACACAGTTTATTATTATAGGGATTACCCTATACCTAATAATAAAGTGATTTCCTATTAAGGAAGATTAGGTATTAGGTACTTAGGTTTCCTTTGGTGGATAAGTTTAGCGGTGCAATTATAGTCATTTTCTGAGCAAGGGTGCTGAAAAACGATTTTTATTTATCTTACCTACGGTTTTATTTTTCTAGATCCTTGATAAAACAAAATTCATCAAAAATTGAGGAAGTTCTCACTTCCAGATTTTTTTTTCTTTAAATTGATTTACAGAATCATATGAGTGACAAAAAACCAGTCAAGTACAACTCCAACTCGCGCGCCAAGGGTTCCGTATATCCATTAGGTAGGTACACAGTTATAGTTTTTAGTTTTATGAGCGGTGTTGGTCTAGTGGTAGATACCCCGGCTTTCATTCTGAGAGTCGCGGGTTCGAATCCAGACCGACCGCGCACCAATGTCTTTTTCTTTAAGAAAAAGGTATGTGCGCTAATAACATCGCTCTTACGGTGAAGGAAAAACATCGTGAGGAAACCAACATGTCCTAGGACTCACCACGGTCCGAAGACATGGGATATTCAGTGTTTTCTATGAATCATATGTATGTATTTACAAAAAAAAAAGTATAATATGTAGTATATCCGTTGTCTAGTACCCATAGTACAAGCCTAGTGCTTAGTTTGGGGCTAGATTGCGCTGTGTGTAACGTCGTGCAATGTTTTTTTTTTTTTTTTAATACTAGTTAAAATAGAATTCCAATTTGTAAATTTACCTCGGAATCAGCTTGAGATGGGCGAGAGTTCTCTACAGAATCGACAGGCTCTTCCTCATAATTATATGAGGTTGTAAATGTAAAACATACTTATATACATTTTCCCAGGTCTTAATCGCGTATTATTATTTGTTTTCTTACCTCGACGTTTCAACCAAGTTACAATAGTCTTGGTCACGAGGGGACTGTAACTATGTTGACAAATCGTGTGAAATTAAAAACTTTGTTGTAAAATATTGCTCTTACATTTGTTTTCATAAAAAAATTGAAACAAAAAAATCAACTAAAATGTCTTCGTAGAGCGGTGTTGGTCAAGTGGTAGATACCGCGACTTTCATTCCGAAGGTCGTGGTTACAAATCCTGGCCGACCGTGCACCAATGACTTTTTCTTTAAGAAAAAATTAAGTGCGCTATTAACATCGCCCGGTGAAGGAAAACATCGTGAGGAAACCTACGGCTCAAAGCCACGCAAAAAGCCCCAGTTATAGGGATGCAACCGGGAACATCGCTCAGATGATGATGATATAGGGCTAGTTGCGAAAACATACAGTGAAAAGTAAAGTAAGTAAGACGTCTTCGTGAGGTGCGCAGACGCACTGAAGTTTCACTTAGATAGCAAACACCTCGATACGATGTTGAAATGTTTTGCTAACAACTCTGACCTTTTAATGGACTTAAAAGTACTAAATATCACCTTTTACTAAATACCTTTACGTAGGTAGGGATAACTTATATTCTAAATGCAAAAGTAACTCTGTCTATCTGTTACGTTTATTTTATGTAATTTTGGTGTAGAGGTAGATAGATGGATCGGAGAAGGACATAAGTCCTAAGATTGTAGGAATATATCAGGTTATAAATAAATAAATATTTCACGACGTTGCACTCAGCGCAATCTAACCCCAAACTAAGCGCAAGGCTTGTACTATGGGTTCTAGGCAACGGATATACTACATTATTATTATACTTTTTTTTCGTTACATATGACACATAGAAAACACCCAAACTAGAAACAAATATTTATTTTTAAGCATAAATACTAGCACCCCGGCGGGAATCGAACCTGCATTGCAGTCGGGCCTTGCCCCGATGCGCCACAGAGGTCGTCAAAATAGCCTTTGTGTTAATCATCTCCAGCTATCCATATAACAAGTTTTATTGCAAATGGGTCAATAGTTTTTTCACTCAAACAACCCAACAAACAAACATCACATTTCCCATTTACAATATTAGTGTGATGGGATAAACAAAAACTACAGTAAGTTAAAGAGTTCCTACTCTACGTAGTTACAAAATTCCATAAAAAGATTTATATGCAACAGCTTGTTGCACACATCGGTGTATTGTGTCTGTGTCCGTTGTTGCATGATCAATATGATCATTTACTTATAAGTAATCTCTACATTTAATACTAGGTGCGTCCCGCGGTTTCACCCGCGTAAGTCCTGATCTCGTAAAAATATCGTAATCAAAAGTAGCCTATGTTACTCAGGGTGAATGTAGCTTTCTAATGGTGAAAGAATTTTTTAAATCGATCCAGTAGTTTTTGAGATTATTCATCACAGACATACAGACGCACACACACCAAAATACAAATCTTTCCTCTTTATAATATTAGTATAGAAAACAGTAACGTAGCCGTGTTTGTACATTGAATATTTTTTGAAAAAAGTAATTCGATCATGTTATATCTATGGATGAAACAGATCACGAAATTATGGTGAAAAATTTAGGTGCGCTATTACAATACATACCTAGCTTTTATTGTGAAGGAAAACAACATGCAAAAATCGACATGTCCTAAGACTTACTCTTTATGTTCGATATTACCATCTCTCTTACGGTGAAGGAAAACCATCGTGAGGAAACCGACATGTCCTAAGACTCACCACCTTCCGAAGGTATGGGACATACCTCAATCTGAATAGGCTCCTACCATGTATCGTCTTACTGCCTCTAAGCGGAAGCCCTTAATTACTCTACAGTGAGGAAAATTTGGAGGCTAACAGAAAAAAATAATCAATAAAAGCTTAGTGGGAGATTTCGGCCAAGTTTAACATAACTCTAGGACTGCCATATTATTACAATCTGGTGTTGCCTCTATCGTCGTATTGCAGAACAAAGGTCTCCCAAGTTCGTTATTACGCCAGCATTATGGCAAATCTCTGTTAAATGTCATCTATAGAAAAACTCTGAATCCCAATCAACTAGGTATATAAAGGTTTTAGACATGGCTGTCGTCACTACAAATAACATTTAAATATTTAGTACTATAATACGGGTAAGTATCATTAATTTGTTTTTTTACGGAGCTCAATATTTTGCCAGTAGGTACGTAATTAGTGGCAGCATTTGGCCATAAACAACCGTAGGTTCTAAATAAGCTTCAATGAACACCAAATTAAAAGTCCTAAAACTCTATAACAATGGAAACGCACAAATCGGGTCGTCAAGCTACCTACGTAGTTATTTTACATACACTTTAATAAAACCAGCTGGGCTTAGTAGGTACAGTGAGATGAAAAAATGTTGTACTAAGAATTGAACCGCGATTTCTTGATAGAAGTAACCGCTTTTAATCACTTAGCCAACGGTGATACGCATTATAATCATGTTTAACTTGAGTGTTACGAAGTGGAATACCTTAGGCTGACTCGCACAGCTATAGTCGTCGGATTAACTAACTAGCCCGGATTAGCTAGTCTAGAGTCGAGCTAGACCATCCATGTAGTTAAGACATTTATCGGTATTAGGTACCTCCTACTCTATTTGTAAATTAATTCCTCGAATAAATATAACCTCAAAATTTTAAACTTGAGTATCTAGTCATTTTGAAAAGTTGCAGAAAAGAAGGTAGACGTCATGAACAACCGTTGTTTGGTTAAATCTAAAAAAAAAATTAAGGTTTGTATTTTTTGGGCGTCAAAAAGTAACATTCACATTAAGTTCGTTTTTTTTATATAACCCAACAACGGTTATTCAAAACGTCTATATACGGAGTCTAGAGTCTAGGCATAAAACTTTTGTCCTACTTTTGAATTTTAAGGTTATGTTTATTCGAGGAATAATTTACTTTACTAACCTTACTCTCGCGGAACACTTCGTATACGGCGTTAATTTCTAAAACTGCCGATACTTACTTAGCCTGCATTATTTTTTTCCAACTTTTTTTACAGTTGTAATAAAATTATTATTATAGTTAACAATTGTTCTAGTCTAACGGTAAAGTCCGCCTGGATTCGAGTCTAGATATATCAGTGTAGCAGTAGATACCCTGCTCGAATGACAAGTAGGTTCCTGGTAGCTGCTAACTTTTTAAATACCTATCCACATCTACGCTTCTACACTAATATTAAAAAGAGGAAATATTTGTATTTTTATGTGTGTGTCTGTGTGTGTGTGCATGTGTGTCTGTACGTTTGTAATGAATTTGTCCAAAACTACTGGGCCGATTTCATAAATTCTTTTACCAAAAGAAAGCCACATTATCGGGGAGTACCTAACATAGGCTACTTTTGATCCCGATATTCCCACGGGATCGGGACTTAGGGTGAAACCACGGGACGCAGCTAGTTTAGAATTAAGCAGGTACAAGTATACTAGAGAGAGGTTCGAAGTCTTAAACATATTAGTGGTTCTTTTACGCGAAATAAATATAAGAAGCCGCTGCAGCGCTCACAATACTGTTGCGTCTATCGGTAAAATTTAATTATTTTCGCTGCGAGCGCTGAGAAGAAGTCGATGAATGACGATTATAAGCATCATTAAGTTTGCGGTAACGTTACCGCAGTAGCTGTTAACAACTGTCTTCCTTCTGATGTCATATCTGCTCCTAAAGTTGAGATCAATGTAGACATAGACAGGATGTTGGAAAACTTCCAATAAATAAGAGGCTGATGAATAAAGAAAGCCACTTGAACATTTCTTACCTACTACAAATTAAACTAGGATTATACTTGGATTAACTAAGAAGACACCTGTAAACGAAACGAAACGTTGAGCATTGAAACAATGCTAAAAGTAATAAACACCACGCGATTAAGGGCGTTTATTCCATTCTCTTTCTCCATACAAACGTAGTTTACGTTTTCCTCCCTGGATAAAGACATTAGAGCAAATATGTTTATGCCATAAAACTTATATCTGGTATGACTATTCATCTTCCGAATTATTTTTTTCATTTTTTCATTTTTTTATTTTTTTTATTTTTTATTATTATTTTAATTAGAAAAAAAAAACGGTTCGTACATTGACATAAAACCTATATCTGTCACAAGACATGACAGATATAGGTTTTATGGCATAAACATATTTGCTCTAATGTCTTTATCCAGGGAGGAAAACGTAAACTACGTTTGTATGGAGAAAGAGAATGGAATGAACCCTCTTAAGACCGAAAAAGAAATAAATTTCAATCCAACGTCGCGAAATCAGGAGAAAAATCTACACAAGGTTACAAGGTAGGTAAGTATCTAAGATTTCTTCCAGCATTGGGGGTGGTTAAGTGGTACCTAATAGGGGTTAAATAAAAAAATAACCCGTTATTTTGATTTTTTAATGCTTTGTTTATCTTCTAAAAATATTTTAAAGTAAAAATGCATCTTTTTAAAAAATCACTCGCGGCAAGGTTCGAACTCACGTCTCTGGGTCAGTCAGTACCGCAGCGTCTTAACGAATATTTCGAATAAGTGGAAAAAAACCACTCGCGAGTGGAACTTTTCGATCCTAGGCTGGAAAGTATTCTTTGCATTGACTACTTCTGAAAAGTAAAAAAAAACCCATATAGGTACTTTTTACTAAAAAAAACAAATTAGTTTACCTACAATTTCGTAGAATTATAAGATTTATCTGTTACCTAGTTTTATTATAGAGGTCTGGGTGTCCCTCTATGTATAATATGTATGTATTTACAAAAGAAAAATAAATATAAGTATTATATACGTTGTCTAGTCACCGTAACACAAGCTTAGTCGCTTACCACGGGGCTAGATGGCGCTGTGTGTTGTTCGGAGAATTTATTTATTTATTTATTATTAAATCAACTTATCCCACACCCGTTACTTAAAATACCAACATCTAAAAGTGCAATCTATCTAAAATTGAAAGACAGTTTCCATCGGTTTACCATTTTGTAAACACAGTCGGTGTGTGCATGTAAACGCACACTTTCGAGCCTGATGCATCGCATAAACTGATGTTTGGCAAACGTGCCAAAAAACACAAAGTACAGTTTGTAGTCAGACACGTGAATTTGGTACTTGAACAAAAAACTATTTGAAAATTCTATTTAATTAAAAAAATAAAATTAAATATAGTTTTTTTTATTGAAACAAAGTTCCTTATCACGCGTCGCGAAAGGGGACTGAACGGAAAAAATTAAGACCAAAAGTGTTTTTAATATGACGTAACGGAATGATTACCATATGACAATAATAACAATCTAGCCATGAGGCTAATAAGTAATTTAAATTTAACTTAACTTGCTAAAAACTTATAAAGTAAAGAATGTGTCCATTGGCACTTTTCTTATGATCTAATATCTCTATCTTAATATTTCACATTCCTCAAATAAATTATCTAACATCAAATTGAATAAATACTTACATAAAATATATATCCGACATAATATTATGTAATATCCAGTTTTAATTCCAATTTTAAGTTTCTAATGGCCCCCTTTTAAGAAAGTGGAAAAGGCAATACCTACTGACTACAATAATAAATTGTAAGTACCTTCTCACTAAAAAAAATCCTATCTGTTGCACATATTTCTATAACTAAACCAAGAAATACATTTTTATGAATTTTGCCAGTATGTAAAAAGACATTGACTTGATAATCGAATTAACGATAAAACCAAGACGCTAATAATTGTAAATTAAAAGAAATTATATAGTTGTTGGCAAAATAAGCCCATTGAAATCCGTAGTCTGACTTATCTGTATAAAATACCACGGCATGAAGTAATTTTACGTTATCCAGTAATTTGATTTCTAATCCTTTAAAAAGCAGTAATTCAAAACGTTCTTTTTAACTCATTAAAGTTTAACAACAAGCAAACGAATCTACGTTTTTATTTAACGAACATAAAGCACAAATTTGATTAACAGACTCTTTTGAAAAATAATCGCGTACTTAATTAATTTATGTATTAAGATTTATAATTTAATGGTAACTCATTATTAAAAATTACGACTTTTTGTTTTGTAATTTTTTATTACTTAGGTACTTTAAAGCTGGTGTAGAGATGATCAATTCTTACAATTCAATTATTTTAATGTACAGTCGTTTCAAAGTTAATTAAAATATCAATACATATTGAGCGCAGTACGCGAGGGATAAAAACTTATAAATTCGAAAATAGAACGTCGAAAAATTTGCAATACTCTCGTATATTTCGAAAGCGTTGCGCACGCGGCGCGCTAGACAGCCAACCAATGGACGCCGGTTTCTCCATGTGTGCGTAAGTATAGACGAAATTTTTTCACGTGTATCTATTGTTTGGTGTGAATGCTTATATTTTATTGGATGGTTTTTTTTGTGTTAGTAATTTTTGTTACGCCCCATAACTAGTTTTTATGGCGGCTCATTATGGAGACTGGTTGCTTACTTTTTATTAAATAAATTAATAACTTTAGTAAGGCTTGATTCGACTAAACCAGAATATGTAATGATTAACAATGCACGTATTGATCGTAATTTTTTTATTGAACAACTTCCAGTCTCCCGTACAGAAGACCTCCCAACCTCCCACAGGTCGCGTAAAAGCATTTCTTTCCTAAAATCTTCCTTCTAACATCAAAAAATACCGAAAAAAAAACAACAAAAGAACCTTGAGACGTTTGAATCTCGTTTATTTTTTCAAAGTGGAAACCGAGCCAAGTGCAGTAGGTGCAATACAAAAATACCGACAAAATTCAAGGTTGATCCGTTAAAAATAACGCGTGCGCAAGATGCATCTTGGAAATCACATTTATTTTGCGATGTTTAAATTTCGAACGGGATAATTTTCTTTTGGATTTCGAATGTAAAAAATAGAAAGATTATATTAGATTTTTCTTCTGTTTTCGCGATGTTGTATTGAAATTAAAGACATTTACAGTTCCCTTCTTCAGGATTGATTGTGAGTGCGTTGAAACAATGCTAAAAGTAATAAACACCACGCGGTTAAAACCGAAAAATTTCTTTAATTTCAAGATTATATTGTTATAATAATATTAATTTTGATAGTACCTAGTTGTACTTACCAACCTACATTAATCAATCTAATTTCGTAAAAGTAAAAATGGAAATCCGCAGTAAACGTCGCCTTTCGCGTAGCTTCCAAATCTCCTAAAGAATTTTGGTAAGAGTATCTCTACCACTTTTCCCTTTTGTCACAATCAGTCAAGTCAAGAGAGTGCTCCCTTGAGTTGACTGTATGCGACCACTAACTGAATTGTTATATATATTATTTAATTGTTAAATTGACTGATTTTTTTTTATCTTCATCTCGGTTATTTCCTATATTCCTATAGTTCGGTCTAAGACTGAGAAGAAACGGTGATGAAAAACGTGATATTAGCAAATCGCGAGCTGGGTCTAAACGAAAGAAAAAAAAAGTAAAAAGTAAACCCGCGAATTTCTGCATTGCATCCCGCCAACGGTCCAAGAGGTCTTCATTCTAAGTATTTCAACACAATATTTTTCAAGTTATTTTTAAGTCTTTTCAAAACGTTTTGGTAGTGCATCATTTTGTGATTCAACATTTTGGGAAGTTCAATGTTTTGACTTTCCATTTTTTTGGTATGCATTAGAGATGGGCCGACTAGTCGCCAATTATACAATGGAACCAATATTTATTCAATTAGTAGTACAGTTTAGAAGGTGGGCAGTCAGAAAATCGTGAACTAAACACGTCATAGCTTACATACATCATCTAAACATCTAATGTCGTAACTATGCCTCAGCTCCATTTTATTTTTAACTTTTATTTTTATTTCAACCATTTTTTTTCGAAGTTTCGCTACAGCTTTCGAAGTACAAACTTATCCAAAAATGCAACAATCGCCGAGTGATCATGATCAACCTAAATATCTCGGAATTATAATGATCTGCATTGCCGACTAGTCGGCTAGTCTGCTAGTCGGCAGAACCCCTAGTCGGCCCATCTCTAGTATCCATCCATAACAGTAATTTTGTCTAATATTTTGGTCTGCTTTGCCTCACTGCATGATGGAGTATTGTGCAACTATTCCCATTACTCTTATGCTTCCCGAATCTCCTGCTAATTTCTCCATTCACTCACAATAAATAAAAAGAACAATAATTAATCATCATTTGAGTTTAATCACTCATTCTTAGAAATAGGAACTCTGATCCTAGGCTAGAATCCACACTGTAAATATTGACTGTAATAGAACACCTTACTTTTTGTTTTGATATTATAATCGTGTAGATAAGGTATCTAACTATAAGAGTTTCTTGGTGGGAGGCTTCCGCCTAAGTTGTTATGTAGCGGCGGACTCGTCCGTGTTTCGATACGTAGACCGGTGCAGCCACTAAGGAAGACGGGTCAGATCTTGTTCCACTGTCTTCCTTCTTCCCATACAAACTTTACGTAGTCGACTGTTTCCTCCCTGAATAAAAATATTAGAAAATATATGTTTATGCCATAAGTCTTATATCAGCCACGACCATGCCCCGTTTTGATGATTTTAATTTTTTTTTAATTTTATTTCTATTCTAATTAGAAAGAATTAATGGCATAAACATATTTGCTCTAATGTTTACCCAGCGAGAAAACAGTCGACTACGTTTATATGGAGAAAGAGTAGACAGACTGTCCTCTCAAGTGAGCTCAGACAGATTACTTCTCACATAGGTCTTTAAATTACTACAAAATCCTAAAAAGATGGATCAAAATTCGAACATCGTTGTTAGAATACCCACCATCTAGGTAATCTAAGACCACCATATTTTATTGAATGTATAATATTGAATCAGCTCAAACCACTGACCTCCAGGGTACCTACAAGTCGCTGGACAGGTCATAGCGCACAGAATTTTGTGCCTATTTGATCTGCGCCATGTTGCGCTGTTATCGCGCATTTTCTATTGAAGGTGATGGTGACCATCCACGGAACTATTAGCTCCACGGACGGCCACCATCACTTTCAATAGAAAACGCGCGACAACAGCGCAACATGGCGCAAATCAAATTGGCACAAAGATCTAATGCCATTTTGTATGGTATACCAATTCCAGCGTACTTGTATAGTTTCATTCCAGGGCTCATTCACACACTATTCACAGATAGGTGTGGCCAGCACCCGCCTAGCTAGACGAATAAATAAAACGTCAAAAATAGAGTGCTTCCTTTCAAACGAATTCTAAATTTAAATTTTAAATATGGCTGCCGTTGTGTGATGTTAACTGCCAGCTTTTCAAATCGTGTTTTATGAATATTTCTTACAGTTTTTTTTAATAATTTCTTTTTTGATATTTAACTCATTTTTCGGTTTTAATTGCGTGGTGTTGATAACTTTTAGCATGAGTTTTTAATTTATATCTAACATCTCGAAAAGAGAAGTTTTTTTTTTACTTTTTGGTTACCTAATTAAAACTAAACTATTATCTACAAAAATGCTTTGTCCTGATTGACTGATGGTGATGGATTTAGAGTTTTAAGATTTCCTTCAACCACTCCGATGTAGGTTTGTTTATCTGTATGTCCGTTTTAATGAATGAAAGTACAAAGTAGGTACATAAAGGTACAATTTTATTTTAACTGCAGTTTTAAAAATGGCACCGTGAATTTGTGCATAAAACGGCATTTTCGTTTTTTGAAACTTTAAGATTTAGTTTATTTCCTCGGATGTGTCTATCTGTATCTCCATTTTAATGAGTGAAAGTATGAACTTAGTTACAACGTTTACTACAATTTAACAAAAAAACCTCACAAATTTGTGCAAAAAACGGCATTTTCTTTTTTTAGACTTTTTAAGATTTCTGTGGTCTTTCAGTGATTGGAACTCGGATGTCTGTCTGTCTGTCTGTATGTCCATTTTAATAAGTGAAACAAAAAACTAGGTACAATTTTCACTGCAAAACTGAAGTTTTAAAAATGGCAGCGCATCCGGCCTCGTGAATTTGTGCATAAAACAGCATCGCGTGCGCATAAACCGATCTCTAAATTAAAAATAGAATTCAGTAGTTAACTGCAGCGCACACTATCGGAACGAAGGGATATTTATAAGGGATATGCAAGACCTAAATTACTGAAAATCCCTGTCGGTTTTTTTCAAAAATTGTTGTTTATTGACGCAATGTTTTTGAGTATATTGGTATATTCAAAGTGTTTGTAGATGACATTGTTTTCTACATTTTGGTGTAGTTTCAAGACAAAACTTTTTTGTTTCGTAGGACGTTTTAGACAAAATAAAGCATATTTTTAGGGTTCCGTACCCAAAGGGTAAAACGGGATCCTATTACTGAGACTTCGCTGTCTGTCTGTCACCAGACTGTATCTCATGAACCGTAATAGCTAGACGGTTGTAATTTTCACAGATGATGTATTTTCATTGCCATTATAACAACAAATACTAAAAACAAAATAAATCAAATATTTAAGTCAAAAGTGATTTTTGACATAAAAAACGGAATGATACCGCGATATATTTTTACTACTAGCGCCATCTAGTTATGGAGTAATAGACTTTAGCGTTCGCGTTGCGTAGTATTCATTTTAGGGTTCCGTACCAAATGTGACAGTGGTAATTAACCCTTCGTGCGCGAGTCCGACTTGCACTTGCCGGTTTTTTTTATTTGGAAGCTAATAAAAAAAACCGGCAAAATGTTTGGAAGCATTTAAACAAAAAAAGAATTTCTTAAGTGTGGCTTAACACTGAAATAAAGTTTAAAAATATAGCCATTATGGCACATATTATAATCGCGACAATGTGTTTGTGAAGGTGGTCGGCGTGCGCGCAGATGAGCTGTTAGTAATTATTTATTACTTTTATGTTTTTGTTATATTATAACTAGTTATTGTTTTTTGTTTTTCTACGTACTGCCAATGGACGTTATATTTTTTATTTATTAGTCGCGCGGTTTTTTTCCACGTAAGACCGGGTCTTAAAATTATCATTTTTAATAAAATAGTCTGTCACTAATTGAACTTATGTTGCGTTGATTTTCCTTATATTAAAGTTTTTTAAAGAATACCTACAAATAGTAGGTAGGTACAAGCTTTACGAGATTTGGAAGCAACGGAAAACTCCATTTTTGGCGCTAATTTTCTTTTTTTCTGCACTTAAACCACCAAACTAAATTGATTAAGATACCACCGGAATAAACAATTATATTTATAGATTCTTCTTCTGTTTTCGCGATGTTGTATTGAAATTAAAGACATTTTTCGGTTTGAATCGCGTGTTTTTTATTACTTTTAGCATTGTTACAACGCTCAACGTTTCGAGACCTTTCCAGGTCTCTTCTTCAGGATAGACAGTCAGTCTGTCAGTCAGTCAGTCAGTCAACGTTTCGAGACCTTTCCAGGTCTCTTCTTCAGGATAGACAGTCAGTCTATCCTGAAGAAGAGACCTGGAAAGGTCTCGAAACGTTGAGCGTTGTAACAATGCTAAAAGTAATAAAAAACACGCGATTCAAACCAAAAAATGTCTTTAATTTCAATTATATTTATTATTTAGTTATTCACAAAAAATATATAAGTTACATATAGTTACTAGTTTTTTGAATGGTTTCCAAAATGTTGCACCCTGCTGGACCTGCAACCTTCCGAAACAGTTGTATCGCAGTATTGCGCCACATTAGGTTTCACGAAAATTAAAATTTTGCGTTCAAAAGAGTTTTAGCGTTCCCTGTAAAACTCTATTTTTTATTTATAAATAGAATATTTAAATAAATAATTGTTAGGCCTTAAACACACAGACGAGAACGGAAATATTGGCTTCCTCATACGTCACTATTTGGAATACAAATTATGTGATTTGATAAATTAATCATCATAATCAGTCTGATTTCTATGCGGTATGCGAAATTGTAGTTCAATACATTAATATATGGATGGCGTTTTGCGTATATTATTAGTATTACAGAATGTAGGTTTATGTTATTAATGATTGTTAGGTGATTTGCGGTGGGATACTGAAAAGCTACTTGAAATTTGGGGCTACTTAAGCAATAACAAGTAATTATCTAGTTCTTAAGCCTCAGTTGAATACTAATTTTGAATTTAGAACCTGCTCAATGTACAATGCGTTTTATAAGTGGCGTTACTGGCGTTGAGTGGCGTGATGCCACTTATTTGAACGCTATAAAAAAATGTTGCTTATAGCCCTGAAGTAAGTGGCGTTTAATGAGTGGCGTTAGTGGTGTGAAGTAGCGTTAAGCGGCTTGGCGCCACTTACAAAGTGTTACGCTTTAAAAAAATCAGAATAATTAACCTATCTACCTACATTTTAGCCAAAATGTTTGTGATGTTCATAGATGACCCTATCCGTAGGGTTTAATGCTTTGTCTTCCTCTTGTGAGTGATAATCAACGTCAGCGGAAATATGACAGAAGATGAAACCACGCGACCTATGGTCGTTTCTGAATACGTCTGTTGGAGATAACCACTTTTTTCATAACAATATCTATATTTAGCCAAAGATACTGCATTTTACACAAATATTTAACACACCTAAACTTAGGTAACTATTAACCAACGCTTACATAACATCTATCCGTCCTGCACTACGCCTAACAAACACCAGATTGCCTTCTTTCAACCGGCTAAAATAAACATTTGAGATATTTAACACAGCTCGTTTCGATGCATTTTACCTACAATACCT
Source organism: Idaea biselata (assembly GCA_958496205.1). Classification (NCBI taxonomy): domain Eukaryota; kingdom Metazoa; phylum Arthropoda; class Insecta; order Lepidoptera; family Geometridae; genus Idaea; species Idaea biselata. The sequence continues at coordinate 5,043,625 of OY292405.1, read as the reverse complement.
ACATAGGTACCTATATACTTATTATGTATTTAGATTCTGTAAGATTTAGACGCTTCAGCCACAGGTTAGGTAATAGTTTGTACGCCTTACTTAGACACAGACACAGACCTTACACTCATAACACCCCCTTTTCCGTCAGAGGTTAAAAAAGAAAAAAAGTGAGTAAATGAAAACTAAATATAGAATCAATGCATTTCGATTCACAAAACGTTTAATAGTGTACCTACTGCAATTCGTTTGATCTCTGTTCTATAAATCTTGCATTTAACTACGTATGCACTGTTTCATTTAAAATCTAGACTAAAATGGAGTTTGACTGAAAGCTTTTGAAAATAGAATAGAAAATTTACTGAAGACCTGGATTTAGAGTAAGGTATATAGAGGTACCAAACCGCGTCAGAAACTCCCGCATCAGGGGCAGCCTTCATGTCCGAGACATTGCAGACAAACTGCAAGAATGCCGCTTACGGTGGTACGGCCACGTTCTACGGAAACCGGCTAGTTACGTGGGAAACAAATGTCTTGCTATGGCGCCTCCGCCCGGCCGCGGCAGATTGGGAAGACCCAAGAAGTGCTGGCTTGACGTTGTAAGATCGGATATGCGTGCTAATGGCCTCACTACACGGGATGCCGAAGATCGTGCGAAGTGGAGACGTAAAAGTAGGAAAGCGGACCCCGGGCTCTCGAGAGAGATGCAACCGGGAACAACGCTCGGATGATGATGATATAGAGGTACCAAATCGAATTCATTCATTCTCGTCCAGATTAGTAGGTAAATCTATCTATACTCTATACTAATATTATAAAGAGAAAAGATTTGTATTTTTGTGTGAGTGTGTGTCGTATGTTTGTAATGAATAAACTCAAAAACAACTGTGCCCATTTCAATAATTCTTTCACCATTAGCTACATTCACTCTGAGTAGTATAGGATACTTTTCATCCCCATATTCTCACAGAATCGGGACTTATGCGGGTAAAACCACGGGACTCTTCTAGTATATTAGACAACAGTTTGTGTAGTTTTTAGCAGCACAACACAACTTGCAAATATCTTCTTTCACTCTTGACAGACGGCGTTAAAAATGCAGTTTTATTAGCACTAGTGACATCGTTCATAATCACTTCTAAATCATAAAAATAAAAAATAAATAAAAGAGAAGGTAGAACGTTTTAGCAATAAACGGTCTTACATATAAAAATCTCGTTATGTAATACATAGCTGCTTGTTAGCTACGTTGCTAATAACCATTATTTACTGCATCAAAATAGCAGACAGAAAAATAATAATAATGAAAAATTATCAAAAAGAATGAATTTCAATTATATTCGAAAATCATCCGAAACTGCAGTAGGTAAAATTGCCAGAATATAAAATACTAGCTGCGTCCCGTGGTTTCACCAGCGTAAGTCCCGATCCCGTTGAAATATCGGAATCAAAAGTAGTCTATGTTACTCAGGGTGAATGTAGCTTTCTAATGGTAAAAGAATTTTTGAAATCGGTTTAGTAGTTTTTGAGTTTATTCATAACAAACATACAGACGCACACACACAAACACATACAAAAATACGAATCTTTCCTCTTTATAATATTAGTATAAATATCGATGAAAACGTTTGTAATCAACAGACTTGCTAACAAGGCTTTAGAGTTTAAAAGTAACATTTTGCCCTAATCGACTGCTATTTCTTGCATAAAAAGTAATATTAGGTTTATAAGGGGGGAAATCTTAAACGACGATCGCAGATACACAAAGAAGCAACACCTACTAAATTGAGATTTCTATTAACTACAAGCTTTAAAAACAAAATGGCGTCGTCGTCTAATAATGCCATTGTTTAAAACCGGTAGAATTTCGGTTGTGAAACCCTGCGCCTGCGCACACTGGTTGACTCACCAATGGGGGGGCATCTAGTACATATTCAGTTAAGTGAACGGTCTGTGACGTAATAAAAAATATTGCGCCATTATATCTGAGACGTTAGGTTTTCTATTTAGCGATAGATCTTAGAATATCGTAAAGATAATGACTGTTGCATTTTGTTGCTAATTGTCTGGTTGTTATGGACTATTTTCTATTTCTTTATTGTCTATTGAAATAATGTCTTAATCTTTATGTTTGTAGGACAAATGGCTTCCTTGTCTTTTGATACTTTTATATAATCTTTCTACATTAATATTAAAATGAGGAAAGATTTGTATTTTTGTGTTTGTAATGAATAAACTCAAAAACTACTAGACCGATTTCAAAAACTATTTCACCAGAAAAAGACTACAACATCGAGGAGTAACATAGGCTACTTTTGATCCCGACATTTCCACAGGACCGGGACTTACGCAGGTGTAACCGCGGGACGCAGCTAGTATTTTATAAAGATATTATTAAGTATGATATTTCGTATTTTAATTTCAGACTACGATCTGACGTTTTGGTTTTTGTAGTTGAAGTTTTTTCTTCAGGAAGGTATTTCACATCATAGTCTACAATTTAAAAACGAAGTAAACATACCCTTATCTTGTAGGGTGTCGAAAGACCTAAGTTAGGTAAAGGATAGTCAGCTAAAAGAAGGGACAAGTGGAGACGTTGGAAACCACACTAAAATAGTCATACATAAATGGACGTATCAAAATAATTATGTAGGTATTTGTAGAATTTTTACTTTCTGATTCTTGTGTGTAACGTGCCTGTAAGTGCCTTTTTCGCGGTAAAAACTGCAAAATCGTTAGTTCGCTGTGAACCGCATCCTAGAATTACGAACTTCCATAATGATTTTTATTTTAAAGTGTTTCCTAGGTTGCAAGTAAAGTTCAAGTCCTGTCAGATGCAAAACTTTGAAAAACATTTTTTTTAAACGATTTTCTGTAATGTTCAAGGTTCCATACGGCTACAGCTTAGCTTTACCTATATCACATTAGACAAGTCGTGTCGCTACTAAATCATCATCCATCATTGCACGGATTGTCCAGATTGTTTCCCTCTTGGAATCCCGGGGTCCACGTTCCTGATGAACAAACCCACAGCCTAAACCGCTGATAGTAGAGAGCTAATTTAGAGAGTCCGTTCTTTAGATGATGTACCTAATAATCCCATGAAAAAGGGCTTTTTGACATTCTAGACAGTCCAGGTTAAACCGCGTAACATAGTACCTATTTACCTAGATAAACATTCCTGCAGTAAGTACCTAAGAAGATTCGAATGTATAAAGATCCATTTGACCTTCCAATATTTATATTCTTACACAATCTAGGCAAGAAAGAAATATAATAAGTCTGTAGCAACCAAGAACCATGCCGAGGTACATAGGTAACCTGTTTTTTCTGCATATCACGTTACCATTATAAAACATTTGCGCGTTTTGTTGCGTATGCGACTATTTTAAATATCACCTTATTCTTACTTCGTGTCTTTATGATGTGCGTGCTACGTCTTAGACTTGGTAACTAGAAGCTATCTATTGAGGTAGTAAGTCAAAGCGATACGTCGATTTGACTTACTTCATCTATAATCTACTATAAAGAGGAAAGATTAGTATTTTTGTGTGTATGCGTGTGTGTGCGTCTGTATGTTTGTTATGAATAAACTCAAAAACTACTGGACCGATTTTAAAAATTCTTTCACCATTAGAAACCATTAGATTACTACATTCACCCGGAGTAACATAGGCTAATTTGATCCCGATATTGCCACGGGATCGCGACTTACGCGGGTGAAACCGCTGGATGCAGCTAGTTACCTACGCATAATTGGATTGTTTTTAGCAATTTAGTTCCTTGAAAGTCAAATGTGTTTTGAGTTTCAGGGAACTATATAGAATCTATACTCAGGGCTCGGATACCGGTTACATTTCCAAACCGTTATCATGTAGGTACTTGGCGGAAAACCTTTTCATTTCGGTTTCGATCCTTAAACCGTTATTTTTAAACCGGTTTTTATTGTCACATTAATCGAACAATAAAAAACAAAAATAATCCAATCAAATCTACTTTCTGCATTATTAGGTTTTTCTTAACTGGTAGGAATATTTATTCGAAAAGAAAAGGTTTTTCAAAATACCCACGGGGTCTGGCTTACGCGGGTGAAACCGTGGGACACAGCACAGATACCTATCTGAAATAATTCTCCAAGTCTTATTTTTACAAATTGCACCGCCCAAGAAGTAATGTTTAAAAATGATTGTAGAAGCTCTACTCGTCTTAAATTAGACCTCAGACAGTTTAATTAGCCAATTAAAAGCTATTTTGATGTCTAAGCTCTAAGCAATAAGGTACATTATCGAATGGTAGGTACTGAAACACGGAAGATACTCGTACAAAGTAAGATTTTTCTGTGTCCATTTTTTTCTAGACCTTTCTACTTGTACCTACATATCTACCTACGTTTGCATAGGATTTTGTGACTGCTATTTCTAAGTTAGTTTAAAGAAATGTACCTACCTATTCCTAGTTGTGTACCGCGGTTTCACCCACGTACCACGTAGGGCCCGTAACGTATGAATTAAAAAAAAGTTAATTGGTAATTAATAAATTAATAACACACCGGTTTCACCCAAGTAAGGTTGGCACGATCCCCTGGAAAATTTAAAAAAAAACTCATCAGATGCCAATACATCATTTAAATCATTCATTTAAAGAACACATTCTTCAAATTTCATGTCTCTATAGGACCAGCGATTTGGAGACGTATTCTGTAACTGAATAACCTCAACTAGGCTTTAGCATCATTTGATTTTATCAAAAACGGTTCTACTTTTAGTTTTGAAATTTTGCAGACTTTCGCTATTTAAAGCTTTTCAACTGTTAGTTATTTCTTGCAAAGTTACCAACATTAGTTGAACCGTTTTCGAGAAAATTCAAACGATGCTGAGGCGATGTTGGGACTATTCAGTTATAGAATACCTACATGGCTTGGGCTCTACGTTAGTTGATATTTAGTTCAGTTATTCAATCAATCAGTCAGGACATTGAATTTTATATCAACCTGTTTTTTTTGTTGGTTTTTAACCTAGAACTAGATAACCATACGATTTTCTATTTTTAATAAATTTAAATAAACAATAATATAAAAATTATACCCATTCAGTACAACGCTCTTTAGCAATGGACCCCTGAGGCGTGACACCTTGTATGAATGTTTAAATATAGCTATCTAATAAGTAAGTACCTACCTATATAACACTGAAAATAAGCCAGTATATACAAGAGAATCAAGAATCTTGGGACATCTTTTTCAGGTCAACACTACTCAATCAGTTCTATTTTAAGCGTAAAATATTTACAATAAAAGCAACATAGTAGTCAATAAATAAAAATTTAGTCAATCAAATTGAGAACATCGTCCTTTTCCTCAATCGGTTAAAAATTTAAAAAAAATCCGCATCGAACTTGAACTGTTTACAAGAGCAAAGTCAAAACAGGAAGAAATTTTCCCGGTCAAGCCAGTGCCCCTAGCGGCAACGTACGTAACTAACAAACGCGAACGACCGGCACTCTTTCCGCGCGCTTTCTTTTCACCCGTCCTTTTCCCACCAATGGCAACACCCGCCCTTTTTTGGCGCGCGAAAAGGACAGCGCATAAAAAATGGCGGAACGCACATGTGCGCGGGCGCACGATTTCGTCTTATTTTTCGCAAGTCGTTCACCTCGGATATATTCGCGCCGGTTTCGTTTCGCGGTTTTTTTTTCTTCTTCTTTTTTCTTTTTTGCAATGTGTGTGTTCGAGCTAGGTCGTGCGTAGGCACAGATTTATTTTTCTTTAGCTATCTTAGTCGATTTTCTAACGCTGCTGCGATAGAATTTTATGGTCCCTTTTGAGATTGTTCGCCTTGGTATTTCTCGTTATTTTGTATGTTATACTGCGTGTAAAAAGAGGACTTCTAAACAAATATTGATCTCATAAATAAATACTGAACACATTATATAAGTCCTGACTGACTGACTGACTAAACTATACCTATAGCAACGCACAACTCAAACCGCTGGTACTACAGACATGACATTTTGAAGATGTGTTCTACGAGTACCTACCTACTTATTTGTTTGTCTTTTACTGAGACATGAAGTTTCAAAGTTAACAGACAGAGACAAACGTTACAAAAACTTAGTCATCGTTTATAAGTAAGGGGGGTGTTGTGAGAGTGTGTCCAAACAATTTCCTCCAAGCCCCACCATTTAAAACTTGCCACCTACAGTATTAAATAAGTACTAAAATACTAAATTTTATCGTTCGTACTACCAATTAGATAGAATCTTATTCATAGATGAACCAAAGATACCGATAAACCTATTACAGGCCTATTCTCTAGGCCCTGCGTTTGCGCACTGCGATACTAAATCTTTTTACTGTGCACTTTGATTAGAAAAATCTTTAATTAGTTGAGATGGCTGTCTGACTGTCTGTTAAAATAAGTTTGTATAAAAAAACACTATCACGTACACAAACACACAACCCGCCCAGCACCACCCAACCTATACCGACCTACCTATCTATGTTGTGAGAGTCTGTCCAAACAATATAAGTTTCTATAAAAAAAACACTATCACATCTACAAACACACAAACCGCCCAACACCGACCGACTCTTATATATCTATATATGTTGTGAGAGTCTGTCCAAACAATATAAGTTTGTATAAAAAAACACTATCACATCTACAAACACACAACCCGCCCAATACCACCCGGCCCTTATTCTAATGTTGTGGTGCCCAAACAATTTTCTCTAAGCCCCACCATTGAAAACTTGCCACCTACAGCATTAAATAACTACTAAAATACTAAATTTTATCGTTCGTACTACAAATTAGATAGAATCTTATTCATAGATGAACCAAAGATACCGATAAACCTATTACAGGCCTATTCTCTGGGCCCTGTGTTTGCGCACTTCGACCCTTTTCTATCTATGTTGTGAGAGTCTGTCCAAACAATATAAGTTTGTATAAAAAAAACACTAGCAATCACATCCACAAACACACAACCCGCCAAATACCACACGATCCTTATCTATCTATCTTTATTTTGAGAGTCTGTCCAAACAATTTCCTATCACCATTGAAAACTTTCCACCTACAGCATTAAATAAGTACTAAAATACTAAATTTTATCGTTCGCACTTTGATTAGAAAAATCTTTCATAATTTGAGATTGCTGTCTGACTGTCGGTTAAAATAAGTTTGTATAAAAAAACACTATCACATCCACAAACACACAACCCGCCCAACACCACCCGACCTATATCTATCTATGTTGTGAGAGTCTGTACAAACAATATAAATTTGTATAAAAAAAACACTATCACATCGACGAACATATCACATCCACGAACACACAAACCGCCCAACACCGACCGACCCCTATAATTTTTTTTATGTTGTGAGAGTCTGTCCAAACAATATAAGTTTGTATAAAAAAACACTATCACATCCACAAACACACAACCCACCCAACACCACCCGACCCTTATTCTAATGTTGTGGAGTACAAACAATTTCCTCTAAGTCCCACCATTGAAAACTTGCCACCTACAGCATTAAATAAGTACTAAAATACTAAATTTTATCGTTCGTACTACCAATTAGATAGAATCTTATTCATAGATGAACCAAAGATACCGATAAACCTATTACAGGCCTATTAATGCCCTGCGCATGCGCACTACGATACTAAATCTTTTTACAGTGCACTTTGATTAGAAAAATCTTTCATTATTTGAGATTGCTGTCTGACTGTCTGTTAAAATAAGTTTGTATAAAAAAACACTATCACATCCACAAACACACGACCCGCCCAGCACTACCCGACCTATATCTATCTAAGTTGTGAGAGTCTGTCCAAACAATATAAGTTTGTATAAAAAACACTATCACATCCACGAACACACAAACCGCCCAACACCGACCGACCCCTATAATTTTTTTTATGTTGTGAAAGTCTGTCCAAACAATATAAGTTTGTATAAAGAAACACTATCACATCCACAAACACACAATCCGCCCAGACAGAGACAAACGTTACATAAACTTAGTCATCGTTTATAAGTATGGGGGGTGTTTATCTATAGCTATGTTGTGTTGTGAGAGTCTGTCCAAACAATTTCCTCCAAGCCCCACCATTGAAAACTTGCCACCTACAGTATTAAATAAGTACTAAAATACTAAATTTTATCGTTCGTACTACCAATTAGATAGAATCTTATTCATAGATGAACCAAAGATACCGATAAACCTATTACAGGCCTATTCTCTAGCCCTGCGTTTGCGCACTTCGATACTAAATCTTTTTACAGTGCACTTTGATTAGAAAATTCCTTTATTAATTGAGTTTACTAATTGAACTAATTTTGTTGTTACTTCCTCGTAATAATAGTATGTCAATTTTATTAGTTTTCTATTACATTATTGGAGCAATTTGGACTTGGAATATGAAATTGCAAATGATTTTTTTTTCTATAGTTGAAATTGTGTTTTTTTTTGGTGGTGAAGGCTTTCGATGGGTTATCGCCACTCTTCGGTTTAAGTCATATCGGTAAGCGAATAAATCAAAATTTAGGTCGGTGCAGCCACCAAGGAAGCAGCCACGCCGGAAATAATTTCACTGCCGTCTCATTGGTACCTTCGCTCTTAGCTAATACGAGCTAGATTAGGGTTATTTTACAAAAATGTTTAAATTGGTACGTAGTACTTTTTTATTTAGAAAATCATTTTGAAAAACTTATTAATTAAGAAAATAATAGTTATTAATAGTATACCTCTTATAATTAAAGATTCAAGTCATCATTTAGTAACTACTTTTTGTTGTAATTCAAGGATATATGTACATCCCAAATCACCGAAAACTTTATCGTCGCTCTCCATCATCGTTTCCCATGAGGTCAAATGCCTGCCTAATATGCACAAAACAAAAATGAGAACCATTCACATTTTGCACCCCTAAAAAACTTCACAACCCTACTCTCCACTAGAGGCGCTGCAAGCTAGAGTCATACCACACTTCACAAAAAAAAAACAAGTTATTAATTACAAGACGAAGTCTAAGTGTAATCCTCATTTAAGATCAAGGTAGGTACTAAGGCTTGATACCTGGATGACACATTTGTTAAAATGTAGGTTGATAACGATTCCTAAACATGTTTTAATTTAAAATTCTATTTTAAGTGCTTAGGCCTGCACTGGGCTTTCATAGAAATAATCTAAAGAAACAATACCGCCCTGTGTCTATCGTGCGTTGTGTTTTTGCAGAAGTATTGTTTCTTTAAAATATTTCTATGTTTGATTTAATTACTTAGTTATGGCCTATCTGCCAGCAATATAGGAAAATTATTGCCAGTATCACGTGTAGGTATACAACGTGCTCCGAGGAGGGGGTATTAAGCCGAAAGGGGGTTGTTCTAGAGGTCTAGGCGAACAACTTTTGTTCTACAAGTTTTGAAAATTCGAAGTAGTTTTCGAAAATTTTGAGATTAAAGTTTGCTTGAAAATCAGCTGTTTTTTAGAGTTTGAGGTCATTGGCCTTAAGGTGCCCTTTTATTTAGTTTGGACCACGACAATCTAAACATTAATAGCCTTTTTTTTTACAAAAACAGCTGGTTTTTTTTAGTGATACCACTTTAAAATTTTCGAAAAAAAGTTCAAAATTCCAAAAGTCGTAGAATAAAAGTTGTTCGCCTAGACCTCCAGAACAACCCCCTTTCGACTTAATACCCCCTCGTCGAAACACCCTGTATAAAATAAACTGTCACAATATCAGACACTGACCAAGTTGGAAAACATAACAGCATTTAGTGCCAAAATGTTGAACTTCCCAAAATGTTGAACTCCTTGTTGAATTTCCCAAATTGTAGAATTTTCCAAAATATTGAATTTCTAAAAAAATATATCAATTACTTATGGAAACAGTGTCCAATGGTCGATTTTCCTTTAATTGGTTTTAGTCTAAATGGCTAATTTTATGTCGATCGTCTTTTGTTTCTGATTCGATCGTCTTTTGTCTTCGTTTTGATCGTCTTTTGCTTTTACCACGAGAGGAAAACTATTTACCCGTGGTACAAGAATACCTCCGGGTTGTTCTGCAGGAAATACAGAATAGGTACTTCTGGTACACCTGAGAGTTACAGTTGGAGTTACAGTGTCCGGCAAATAAGTTGAAAAAAATGGCGGATGCGCAGAAATCGACTTTTCATGGAAGTCGCATGTAAAATGTAAAGGTTTCCCCTTCCACGTCAAAATTTTCCAACTTATTTGCCGGCCACTGTCACTAGGGGGGAGTACATAATACCTATAAGTTAGAATCTTAAAGAAAAGTTTCAGAATGTTAGATCAAAAATGGAAACAAAGAACTATCAATATCAAAGTAAAAAGTAAATAAAAAGCAGTCACTTTCAAATTTATTACATTTACTTAATGTATGTGTTCTTTGTTTACATTTTTGATCTAAGATTCTGAAAGCGAGTATAAGTAAAAAAAAATAAAAAAAATAAAAACCCCTTAAATTCTTTGTCAAACCCACGTTGGCAACACTGCTACTAAAAAAATTAATAATAAAATAACTAACCACTTACAAGCACCAAGTATCTAGTGTTTAAACAGAACCTAGATAGAATAGTACCTAGGTACCTACATTATCTAGACTCTCACAAAGAAACACTATGAATACACTGCGAATAAAACTCTTGTGTGATAGATAACGACTGTTTATTTATAAGATGTGCCGCATTTATAGAGGGTTCTGTACCTAGATAATATAAATTATAATGGTAGACCGCTAAATAAAAAAAATAAAATAAAATTAAAAATTGCACGACGTTACACAGCGCAATCGGGTACTAGGCTTGTACTATTGATACTAGACTACGGATATACTACATGTAGTACATGCTACATTATTTTTTGTAAATACATACATATCTATACGTCTATACTAATATTATAAAGAGGTAACGTTGGTAACATTTATGTATGTAAATATGTATGTATTTTCCGGGTAATCCCTGATACTACTAAACCGATTTCAAAAATTATTTCGCCACTAAGAAGCTACATTACTAAGGTATAACATAGGCTACTTTTGATCCCGATATTCCCACGGGTTCAGGACTTATGCGGGTGAAACGGTGGGACTCCGCTAGTAAATTATAATGTAAGACCGCTAAATTGTCCCACTGAAGGACACCGGCTTTCTTGTAGGGACGTCCTACGCCGTGTTCGAACGGTATAGTGGGTTCTATAACACGATGTCTTCCTTCACCGCAAAGAAATGAAAATTCTATGGTCCTATGAAATTAGAATGAATGAAATTAATGTATGTACTATGTACCTACCCAATACTTACTTATAAGACTAGATAGATAGATTAATTCTCCTATTCTAATATGCACAATTGTATTGGGTATAATGTTTCATAATTTCCAATAAGTTAGTTAAAATTGGATTAGGTAATGTTTGTACAGATTTAAGATGAAAAATACCAGTATTAACGGAAGAAATAAGAAAAAAATATAAACTAGTTTAGTTAATTCACTTCAGAACATACAACATGGTGGAAAGCTTGACCATCACCTGGTACCTCATCTTTATCCAAAGGTTACCTAGAGGTAAGCGTGCTAAATATCAGACTGCTTCGTAACTTGTCAGCTGGGTGATACTTTTGGTTCCAGTCTATAAATACGGCCCTAGAGCTTTTTTTCCGTTTGCTACGAAGAGGGGTTATCGCGGAAAAGTTGAGGATTTTTCAAAATTTTATCTACTGCAGATAACGCACACAAGTGCAGTTAGTGATGTGCAGTTGCATTGTGCATAGTCGATCGATTAGTCAGTTTGTAAGTAATCGAGTTCTTGTTAGAACATGGAACCCTGGGCTACTAAAAATATGCATATATATACATTTTTCTTCTGTTTTCGCAATTTTGTATTGAAATTAAAGACATTTTTCGGTTTGAATCGCGTGGGGTCAACGTTTCGAGACCTTTCCAGGTCCCTTCTGAAGAATCCAGTCAATCCTGAAGAAGGGACCTGGAAAGGTCTAGAAACGTTGAGCGTTGTAACAATGCTAAAAGTAATAAACACCACGCGATTAAAACCCGAAATTGTCTTTAATTTTAATTTGCATATACTTAATGTTATAGCGTCCCCAACTATGACCTCTTTGGGTATAAATGAAGAGGTCCGCTGTGCCGTCAGGCCACTCCCAGGAGTAACCATCAGGGATCTGTTTTAGACCGATCGTGTCCACAAACGCTACTGTTCGGTTCTCTATAAAGAGAGCTGCTACGTCCCCAAATGGTACTACCAGATTGTCCAGACTGGTACCGGAGCAATGAAGCCGCTCACCAGTCGCATCTCCAAGAGAAAGAGAGGATCTCATTGGTTGTTCTAATAAGAACAAAATAATGAGATTGATTAATTAAATCTTTTAGAACCAACTGCGGCTCCAAAAATCTATTATTAGTAAACAAATGATTTTTGGAGTCGCATTTTGATATACAAACTCGTTTCAGTCTGATGAAGAAGTCTGCATTATGAAGAAGTCTGCATTACAAAATGACTGGCCCCCAAACCATAAATAAAAAGAAAAATCAATTTATTTTTAAATTTAGTGGCAATTTTTCTCAGTTCATTCAGCCAGTTAGTTTTACTGAAGTTTTAGAAACTCCTTTCAATCTGACATTATAAAGAAGTATGCATTACAAAATGACTGGCGAGTCCGTAGACTTTTCGGCGGGAAAGCGGCGACAACATGTCGTGCTCCAATTTTATTTTCGTTAAACTATGTTGTAAACCCGGTTAAATTGTGTAATTTTGGTGGAATCTCATGCAATTTAGTTCCGTGAATGTGCACAAGTGTAGTGAAAACAAAATTGAGTGTTAAACATGGACTTTCCGTCGTTCGCGCCGAAGGTCCTTGAAGGTTATAGTAAAGTTGCCACCGCTTTACCATAGCCCCTGACTTGAAACTATAGGCCCGATCGGGCTAATTTCATGCAAAATACTTGATACTGGCAAGATGTACAAGATGTACGACGCCAAAACTTTATTAAGAAGAAACTTGAAATATTCTAAAACTTGACCCTGGCTATTCCAAATTGGCCATATCGGTCTCAGACCGAAATAAATAAAAAAAAAAAAATGACTGGCCCGAAGCTAGAAAAAAAAAACAAATCAATTTATTTTTAATTTTGTGGCAATTTTTCTCACTTCATTCAGCCAGTGAGTTTTACTGAAGTATTACAAACTCCTTTCAATCTAATATTATTAAGAAGTATGCATTACAAAATGAATGGCCCCGAAGCTAGATTTTTTTTAAACAAATCAATTTATTTTAATTTGGAGATGACACGAGATTGAATCATGTCCAATCAAAATTATAATTTTTTCCTTTAAAATATTTCTAATATTTTCACTTTTATCTTTTACTTTTTAACCGACCTTTAAAAATGGAGCAGGTTCTTAATTTGGTTGTGGTTATTTTTTCTATTTTTAACCGACTTCAATAAAAGGAGAATGATCTTATTTAACTAATAGTTTTAAATAACTTCATAACTAGTACAAAAACATAGGTAAGGTACTATATTTTTATTGGATGAGCCCACAAACCGCGACTTTTCAATGAATTTTAAAACAAATTTTATATAGGTAGGTTAACTATGTCTTTCTTAATAATTTCTAATGCTTAGTACCTAGGTACCAGGTACCTACTCTAGAGAATCTCATTCTGAGCATAGACCCACTTTTATTTAGGTTATTTAATAATCCGAGCACAGCGGGAATAGAGCCTAAGCGAAACTAACCCATCTAATTTATACCTATAAATAAATATCTATATGACGGCGTCTGAGCCGCGTGTCGGGCGAAATCCCGACTGCATTGCAGAAGGCTGCGGGTTCGGTTTCCGCCGAGGACAAATATTTATACCTACTGACAATAAAATGTTTGTGTCTAGTTCTAAGTAACCTAGCCCCAAACGTGACCAAACTAAGCACTAGGCTTGTACAATGGGCACTAGACAATGGATATACCTAACTATACCTACTCTATTTCAGAAAATTAGAACAAAAATGTAAACAAAAACTCATACATTTATTTGAAAGTGACAGCTATTTATTTACTTTTTCCTTTCATATTGACAGTTCTTTGTTTCATTTTTGATCTAAGATTCTGAAATAGAGTATAGTTATATTATCCATTATCTAGTACCCATAGTATAAGCCTAGTGCTTAGTTTGGGGCTAGATTTAGCTGTGTGAACGTTGTCTAATATTTATTTATTTAGTTTGAAATGCGTAAATCTCTGCCTCGAGCCTAAGATAATATATAAAATATTGACTAAGATCCAAAGACATTTCCCAGCACTAGTTTCAAAGTAGACCAAGTCACAAACGTCTTACACCTGAACGACTTAAATCCTAGAAAACTCCAATCAATAAAATAATTAAAGCGTCAAAAAATAAGGTTCATATTTCAATTAACTTTGTAAGTTTTTTACGTCAAAAGTGTAGTGAAAAATGCATTTTTTTCTTTAGAAAAATGATAATGATGTTCGATATTTTAAACGGAAATTTTATAAGACGACGCTGTGCGTGGAGTGTGGATTTTTCATTACAAGGTTGGTTTTTTCCACGAATTACGTAACTTTTAAGAGTTTCTTTGTTTTACACACTTTTAGTTCTGAATATTTCTCTAGTTAAAAAGGACTTGAATTTGAGCTACGATTTTGTTGTTTTTCGGACTTTTATAGAGTTTTATTTAAATGTGTAAAGCGGCCATTTTGATTTCGTTAAAAAGACACGTATTTTTTTTTCGAGTGAATTTTTTTGGACTCTTTTTGTGATTTGTTTTTGATTTTGTTTACTTTTTTCTTACTATAATTATTAGGTTCGTGTTTTAAAAGTATCCTGACTTAAGATTAGATTTAGGCGGACTATTAGTCCAGTTTGTAGTCGAAATCTGTGCGACACGTTACGTGTAATGTGACTGGATAGTCTTATAATAGTCATTACTCTTATTAGAATCATTTTTTGACTATTATTGACGATTTTTCGTACCCCCAAGTTTTTACCCCCTTACGCGGGTAAAACCGCGGGTCGCAGCTAGTATTCTTATAATAGTCATAGTCATTACTCTCATTAGGTACTCTTATAAGAATCATTTTTCTTGCGTTTATTATAAAATAAAACTTAGCCATAAAATATGGGGTGAGTTTCGCCATTCTCTCTTTCCGCTATTTAAAAAAAAACTCTGTGCTCCGAATTAAATTCTTGGACCATTAAAAGTCAAAAGGATAATGATTATTTTAAATTACCTATCACACCTGAAAGTGACATGTTGCCTGGAAGAGATCGCTTTAAGCGATAAGGCCAACCTTTGTTCCTCCTAGTTTTTAAGATGTTCAAGTTCATGTTGTTTGTTAGTTTTATGTTAATATTTTTTTTTGGTGTGTAGTGTGTAGGTAATAATAAAAACATAATCAACTAAATATTATGCTTTGGGAACACTTTATGTTACTGTTTACTAGTTCCACTAATTGAGCTAGTAAAGAAGTAAATATGGGAACACAAAACCTTTGCCAACACCAACCATTCTGGAACATTTTTTTATTAGATTACTTACATTTTCTTTTGTTTTACACATTGGATTAAGACTTAGTAAGCGAATAAAGCTACAGTACACAGCTAGCTTACAGAAAAAATAAATCCACCTACCAATTATATGAAAATAACTGACATCAAAAAGGTATCCCTGAATTTACCACCACTCAATAAAAGTTTCTATTTTATCAATAAAAAACAAAACTTATTCATTTCAACCCGTCCAACGCCAAAAACAAAAAAGTTACCAAAAAAACTACACTTTCAATTTTTATTCAACCCATTCATTAAAAAAAAAACTAAAACAAAAAACTTGTACAATAAAAATAATAGCTTCCTGAAAAAACGAACATAAATAACGAAGTGTTAACCGTTTAAATGTAATCATAATAAAATTTGACATCTACATACGCGGACAAAAAAGACCCCACTAAAAAAACTGTAGGGTCGGAAAGAGGAAAGAAAAAAGTGGGCCGGCACGCTTAGCGCCAATTAGATTTTTTTTCTAACACTTTTTTGTTATTGGTAGCTAATAGCTAGGGGGCATTCATGTCGTGTTCGTCAGTTTTTTTTTCATTGGCAGTGGTTTTTGACACGCGATGGTACATTTTTTTTGCTTCGGTTGTGGATTTCGTGTTTGGCTTCTGTTTAACGGTCAATTTGATCGGGTTTGGGGTGAAGTTTTTCTGGAGTTTTTTTTGGGATACGTGTTTGTATTTGGAATAAGTGATATGGGATTACAGTGTTGGATTTAACGTACCCATTTGTTTTTTAAATTGGGATAAAATTGTAATTGATATGCAAGAATTCTTAGTATGTAGGTATACTTAGTACTTATTGAGAATTCATTTTCATCACTTTTAAGGTTCCGTGCCCAAAGGGTAAAAACGGGACCCTATTACTGAGACTTCGTTACTAGGTACCTATTACATTATATACAAAAGATTTTTATTTTCAACTTTTTCTATTTTTACATTTAAACAAGAAACTTCGTTCCTGCCAACTTAGTTTTTCCCTTTTTTAGTTGTTTTAAGTATAAATAGATAAGGGCATAATAATGGTAGTCACGCATACACCCCTACCCAGAGATATTCGTCGGTATAGTAGAATGATTGTCACGGAATCGTACCATCAATAACGTTTCACTAAAAACGGCTTAGCAAAGTGGAGCTGGACAAATGTAGGTACTTATTTAAAAATTGATAATATTAATTGGTAAACAACATACTTTAACATACTTTTCAATTTGTTATTTTTATAACGTTAAGTCCACAGTTTATTTTATTTAATGCGTCGAATTGAAGTATTTATTTGACGCGTCCGTCGTGTCAAACTTGTCAAATTATGAATACTAAAATAAGTCGGTTACTCTTTTAATTTAAAAAAAAAATAGTGTCTAATAAATGATTAGAGTATCAATTTAAGACTGTCTTACCCGACGCAAATAGTTGCATTTTTCTTCTTCGAGTCTTCTATAGATTCTACAGATCTTTTATTCAAGCATGCTCCATTTCAACATCACGTGACACTGTTATCAATCGTTTAACGAATTCGATATAAAAATACGGGGGTTATCGGATAGAACAGCGGGATAAAAAGTAGCTTATGTTCTATTCCCATCTATCCCTATGCCAAATTCATCAAAATCGGTTACCGGCTTACTCCTGAAAACGTAACAGACACACAGAGTTACTATCGCATTTCGCATTCAAATTTATAATATAAAAAAGTGTCCTCCACATTATCAAACTTAACCCTTTCAAAAATCGTTAAAAATAGGTCGATACGCGTGACCGTCCGCGGTATCATTAATACTCGGTACCTATACTTTTTAACAAAACTACTTCCGTATTTTAATTGTTTTGAAATCGAGTTATTTCTTTGTATAAAAGATAATGAAGTTTTGATTAATTGAACGAATTGTTTTTCATTTTACCTACGTAAAAAAAAGTGCTATACCTAATGTGGATATGTTTTGCCATTTTCTGTTTTGGAGTTAATTTTATTTATGCCGAAAGTTTCCTCAATATGTCTCAGAATAAAATATTTACCGAAATCGAAATAAATAATTAAAAATAATTTAATTTATCTAACTAGTTTTTCTTGTTTGTTTCTAATGCCAAAATAACTTTAGTTATATTTTTTTTATGATAATCACATTAATTAATTACAAACAAAAATTACTCATTAGAAATACAATAAATTATAATGAAGGATACAAAACTCTACTTTATTTATTATATCTCACTATATTAAAATGCGTAAGTTTGGATGTTTTACTTTCCATCATGCAAAAACTACTGAACCAATTGCGATGAAACTTGGTATGCAGATAGCAGAAGTTTATATTCCTGCGGAATTGGGACTTACGTGACTAAAATCTTGGAGCGCAGCTAGTTTAATCTGTATCTATCAGTATTTCTACGAATGAACAAAAAAAAACAATTTTATAATACCAACATACTACAAAACAATCAACTACACTCATACAACTAACTATCAAACAATTAGCCAAAAAAAAAACATTCCATCATACAAACTAGAATTCACACAGTAAAAATTCAAAAGCTTTTATCATTTCATCTTGTCTCTGATACTTTCCCATAGCGAGACAATAGCACCCTTCGTCTCAAGAACCAGTTCTTAGCGATTGTTTTATTTCGATGAAACAAAAAACTGTGACATTTTGTCTATAGGTGAAATTTGCATGTGAAGGGGTCAAATAGGGCCCATTGTGGCAGTTGCAGTGTTGAGAGGTTAAGATACGGATAGTGTTAGATTACAAAGTTTTTGTGTTTTATTATTAATTCGTTCATTACGGTTTATACTTTAGTAAGCTGGGTTTCTACCGCGAGCGGAGCGGAGTCATTAATGTGTCAGTTTAACATCCAAGGATCGTTTTAATACTCACACGACTCTGTCGGACTTCTTCGGACCCATACATTTTGTCTATAGGTAAAATTTGCATGTGAAGGGGTCAAATAGGGCCCATTGTGGCAGTTGCAGTGTTGAGAGGTTGAAGATATGGATAGTGTTTGATTACAAGGTTTTTGTGTTTTATTATTAATATTCGTTCATTACGGTTTGTACTTTGGTAAGCAGGGTTTCAACCGCGAGCGGAGCGGAGTCATTAATGTGTTAGTTTAATATTCAAGGATCGTTTTCATACTCACACGACTTTTTCGGACTCCTCCGGCATAATACAATTTGGCCAAATAAGGTTCTAGGCCTCAAAGCGGTTACGAAATGTTCGTAGCACTTGGTTCATTATCGTAGACCTTTTTTCATTTATTTATTTATTATTATTTATTTATCACAGACAACATAAATACGACGAGCTTAAATAACACAGCACTTTTAAACCACTAACTAGGTTTGAATAAGTAGTAGGTAGTAAACTCACTTTAAATCGTATGTCGTAGTCAAGATCTCGGTAGTTAGTTAGCTGTAGATTTTCAAAAATGTTAGGGGAGATGGGGGCATGATGGGGTCCTTAAGGTTTGAAGCTCAATAACATTGACATATTGTGTTTTCATAACTTTTTTTATCTACATAATCATCATTGGCAATCAGTATTTCATAATTTAGTACTTATAGCCACATTATAATATGGATTTAATGAAAAACAGTAATAAACTAGGAAAGTGCCTAACACTTCCTACCTGCCGTCTTGCCCCTCTCTCCCCTACTCGGGAATTAATTAGGTAATGTTCTGTCTCGATCCTGTAGGTCAACATGACAAAACATCATAAAGCCTAGTGTCTCTTTAAAATAGTTTTTGGGTATTTAGTGCATATCCACCAAAAAGTTTTTTTTAATATGATTTAAAAACAAGAAAAAAGAAAAAAAAAACTATGTTTAAAAAAAAATCAACAGATTTTTCTCCTCTCATGTCGATATGAAATAAAACTAATTTTTCGGTTTTAATCGCGTGGTGTTTATTACTTTAAGCATTGTTTCAATGCTCAACGTTTCGAGACCTTTAAATTACAGGTCTTTTCTTCAGGATACTAAAGTAGGTAAGTAATAAACACCACGCAATTAAAACCGAAAAATAAGTTTAATAAACATTATTTCTTAGTGTTAATCCACACTTAGGAATACTGCTTTTTGAAAAAATGCTTTCAAAAACTTTAGTACCCGGTGAGATTCGAACCCGCGGCAGACAGTGACGGACAGTGGAGTCTTGGTAAAAGGGTTCCGTTTTTACCCTTTGAGTAAGGAATCCTAAAAAATGACAACACCACTCACTGTACTAAGTCATATTTCTAGTCGAACTCATTCGTGTTCTGATAGGTAGGCCAGTGCAGTCACTAAGACAGGTCAGATATAGGATAGGTGACTCGTTCGTTGATTACGTTAGCGTGCTACAATTGTGTGAAATGTCTTTTTCTTTAAGAAAAAATTAAGTGCGCTATTAACATCGCTCTTACGGTGAAGGAAAACATCGTGAGAAAACCGACATGTCCTAGGATAAACCACGGTCCGAAGGCATGGGATATTCGCCAATGCGGGGTAGGCTCCCGTGGCGTCTTAAGCCCTCTAAGAAATCACGTACAATGGCCCAATTGTGAGGCTAAGTGCGGAAAAGGCTCAGCGAAACTACTAACTACTAGCGTGCTACATTAGAGACCGCATTATTATAACTAGATACCACTCAATTATAAAATAATACCATGGAACGGATAATAGTGTTTTCTTTTACTCGAAATTTTAAATAATATTCTAATTCTGTTTGCCATGAAATTTCCTATATTGTTTCCACATTAGGTATGTGAATTCAACATTCTGAAATAAACATTTTAGAAATTTATATTTTTTTCAAATTTACACATATAATTTTAGAAAATTCAACATTTTTGAGAAAATAACGTTTTGGTCGTAAAGGGTAGATAATCCGGAACCGAAATTGTATTTTGGAACCTTGGTTCAAAGTTAAACAAAAGGTTTATGAATCTCAGAACCTTAGCTTCAGAATCACACCCTCTCACCCCTATTGAAAACCTTTCGGGAAAAAGGTTCGGACATTTTAAAGGATTTCAATAAACAACAATTTAATTTTCTAATTTACTTTATTTTCGAAAACTTAAAAATATAACAATGTTCACTATTTTTAAAAACAAAACCCTATGACTATGATTTAGTCTAACTGATTTATCTTAACTATGATTCAGGTTTGTCTCCACCAAAAAAAAACTTTGCATAAAACGTAATTTTTCGATTGAATAGGTCGAGAGTGTCTCGAACATAACAAGATGCCTAAAAGTTTCGAGAAATTTAAAAAAAAGAGATTTGTTAGAGTAATAATAATAAAATTTCACTACAGTCTGTTTGTGATCATGAAAAGTCCTTAAAATGTGGAGAAACTTATACCTAAAGCAAATTACAAAATTATATTAAGTACGTTATCATTTTAATTTCATTACAGTCAACCTTCAATTTCAAATTTGACTTTTATCATTGAACATTAAGCATTTTTCGCTAAAATTGTCTTTGGAAAATACCGTTTTCCATACATTTTTGAGTCAATACAACTGTATTGACTGTATCGATAGCAGTCCAATTGCATTATTTTTAAATTGTAATGATGTTGAAATGGTATTTAAAAGTCAATTTTAATACGGGAATCAAGGCCTGAGTTTCACTTAGACAGATGAGCGTGTTACTCAGACGACTTCACTTACCATCTGTCAAAACAGTAATCACAACTCACCTAATACCTACCTATCATAAAAAAACTACATGCAAAAACTAATAAACATCGTCCATAAACTGTAATATTTATTTTATAACAACAATAATAATTATAATATGAAGCGATGTAATGGCGTGTTCACACACCGTGTAAAAGAAGTCTAAGTCACTCCCATGTGGCCACACCTTTACCTAGCCATTGTCTTAGATCAGTTGATTAGAATCACGCAATGTAGTTACCTAGAACTGAATAAATAGACGGTTTTCAACCTTATGTAGTTACGCCCCTAGTTACGTGGTTTTCTATTTAGAATCTTTGAGGAAAACTGGTTAAAAAACCTATCTGGCTAATATTACAAATGTGAAAGTTATTTTCTAAGTAAACGATATTTGTTACACATTCACGCAAAAACTACTAAACCGATTGCGATGAAACTTGGTACGTAGATAGTATGAGATCTAGTTTAAAACAAAGGCTTTTAATACCGATATTCCAACGGGATCAGGACTCACACAAGTGAAACCGCGGCGCGTTGCTAGTACAATAATAAATACAGTTGGCTATTGGAAAATTAACATTATTTTTGACGTACCCATATTACGCCGTGGTTTCATGGTGGCAGCACCGGTCTAAGTCCATAACACGGAACTTGTCTGTGTACCATTCTACATTCTTGTAAATCTGCCATAAAATTAAATAAAAAAAAAATAAAGTGCCTCAGTCAAAGTTACCATAGAAAAAATACATATAAAAAAAGCGAATGTGCTTTATACTAGCACTAAAATTAATATTAAAATACTAAAAAAAAACTATGATTAGTTATCAGCTACAGTAAGAATACTAAGGGATAAGTGAGTTTGCATCAATTTTCTCTCGCGATGTTGGCAATGCCATCTGCCGTGGGGTAGCGGAGACTGCGTTTTCACGAAGTAAAACTATTTCTAAGATAAGGTTGAACCTTTCTGAAGTAGTGGGAACCAAGGTTCTCAAACAAACGTTAGGATATGGGTGAAGGTGATTGAAATTAACTTTATTTCTGCTAGAAATGGTTGACTTAATAATAATATTTGTTTTTGTTGGGTTAAACAGTATTTTAAATATATTTCAAAAGGAAAAGTTGAAGTTGAACAAATAGGAAAAATCTTACTGACGTTCTATTGGTCAAGAAAAGTTAAAAAGTTGAAAAAAAATTACAAATCCTAAAGTTTAGGTAAACCAGGAAACGAATCACGCCAACGCGAACAGCTAACCCCATAAGCCACGCCTGAACATAAAAATCAACAAAAAATTGTAATAGGAAAAGAGGCGTCAAAAAGAAATGCTTAAAAATTTCACGTGAAACAGCCAAACACGGAACAAACGAGTGCGAGCGAGACAAACGTCATTAAGAAAAAATCACAAAGAAGCCCATTCTTTTTCATTTCCTCCCTCACTAATAGCGGCTTAGAAAAAAATGGGGAGCGCTAACTATCTCTGTCTAACGCGGTGGGGTGGGATGGAAACGGGGTCGGGAGAGCGAGAGGCGAGATCACCCTCGTCCTTAGCGCCCTTTTTAATAGTTCTTATTTCGGTGGTGGTCCGAACGGTCCGTCATACGTTTTTGGTGAAATGTCCGTGTGTCCGGCTCGCCGGGCATGCGGGCGGGCTACGCTCGGACTGACCGCCGTCGGACGGTCATACCGCCGACGCTCGCCGGCCACCGCACTGTCTTTTCCTTGGCCGGACGCATTTTTCCGCGGAAAAAACGCGGGGCGCGTGCGCCCGACGACGGTGGGGATGTTCTTGGCTCCGTCTAAGGCGGGGGCGGCGCCACGTCTTGCTAGTTGGACCGGCGTCTTCACCAGGCGCGCGCGTCCTCCCCACCCCGCGCAAGACACCGTCGCGACGCTCAAGTTTTCCACCAAGAAGTTAGTCGTCGCCCACCCGCGTCTCAAGGAGGTCTCGCTTCCGCTTTCCGCGATTTTCCCCCGCCGCGAAAATTCAAAATTAGACCAAACTTTTCCGGTACGCGTTCAAAATTATATCGTTTGCAGATCGCGAGCGAAGACATCGCCGATCAGTGTAACAAGCGAGCGTAATCGCATGTCATCATCCTGACGATACGTCCGAAACTGGAATTAATGTTGAAGTACTTCAATGAGAACATATCCCTAGCGCTGCAGGAGAGGTACAGGGACCTCCATGAATATCGGAAGACGGAAGTAGAGGAAGGGTCACCGAGGGAGGCTAAAGTTCCAAAAATAGCGGAAGAAGGGGAGCAGGGCGGCGGCGGAGGCGCGTTCGAAAGCAGCGCCGCGCCGCCGTACCCTCGACTGCTGGAGCCGCCGAAAGAGGAAGACAGTTTCGTTGCGAGCTGGCTGCAAAGTTCCTTCAAGATGACAGCAGCTGAAGGAGGGAACGAGGCAGCTGCTGGTGGCAGCGCTCTGGACCTCCGAGCTGCTCCGCTGTCCCTCCACATCCCAGCGCTGCAGCAGGCAGCTGAGGCTCAGCGGTTCAAGATGCAGGACTTCTGGAGCCGAAGCCGGCCTGACTCTCCAACGGAGCCGGCTCCGGAACCTCACACTCATCAGCAGCCACCAGCGCCTCCGACTCCGCAGCCGCCACCTACTCCTGATCATAAGATCATGTCTGAAAAACTCGTCAATGAAATTCAGGTTAGTGTCTTCGATTTGTTGTTTTTTAAATTGAAGTTTAGGGGTTGATGTGTTTCTTGTTTACATTGCTAAATGCAATAACAAATCGGTTTTCTTCTCTAAATTTCTAAAAGTTCCCATTTATTTGTCAAAATATTAACTTAGTGAATTTTTGCGAGGCAAATTTTGTTTTACTACACGTTCAAAATCTTTCATAGTGGCATCTTTGATTAGGCTTTCGTGATTTTTCCGCGAAAATGTACTATTGACAAACATAAAGCTATAAATAAGTAAAGAACAAAAAAGTGAAAAACATAATTATTTGAAACGTTTGATTATATTTTGTTACCTACATTTTCTAAATTATTTTGAAAAAAATATGATTTTTAATTTAGAGTTTATTAAAAATTAAAATATAAAATAAGAGTAAATTATTTAAAAAAGACAATCTTTTATGAATAAAACAATGAAACTTGATTGTTTTGGAAAGTGATGTTCTTATTTTTCGTTTACCGTCGGCGAAGTGCGCTGAAAAATAAACGTCTTACCCGATAACTGTAAGAAAATCCTTTTCTTGAAATTTTTCTTTTGAAACGCAACAATTTAGTTTTACTAAAATATTTTGCATTGCTTTCTATTTTTAATCGGCATAGATAAATAATTAAATTAAAAAAAAACACATTTTTAAACGAAAAAAAAAACTTTAAAAATCAACACATTTAAAAACTTCTTAAAAAAATAAAACATAAAATAAAAAACTAAAAATTGATCTTAACGTCTATCGTCTTCAAAGTTCCAAGAACAACTGACCTCAGGAAATTACATTATGCGAGGTCTCACAAAACTCGTTCCAAATTTGAATGATCCCTTCCTTAAAAACCAAAAAAAAAGACGCCAAGGCAACATATTGTAAAGCTTTTGTAACACAAGAAAGGGTTAAAGTCCTTACGTCAAACTTATCATTAAATCGTTTTTATCCTTCTGCCGCATCCGGTTTTCCAAAATGGATATTTAAATTACAATAATCTATGATAATTCTATTATTTCTGTAGTATGTGATCAACTTGTCGCCGTTTCGACTAATGTTTGTTTTCGACATATGGCTAATAATTATTTTTATTGGTCATATCTCGGTTACGTATGTTACGTACGATTTAACTTCCGGAGCGATAGTGTAAAAAACAAAACGTTCGATGTTTGAATTTTATTATTTTGAATTTAGAATTCATTGTGATCTAAACTTAAGAGATGGTTTACATAAAAAAAAAACAAATGATATGACTTTTAAAATTAGAATCTTTCTTAAACTTTAAATTAAGAATAAGATGTGTGCCATTTTTGAAACAAATTTTGTGAACATCACATTATTGCCATCTAGTTCCGTGGTAAGCAACTAAACTTGTGTTATGGTGACTAAACAGACAACGTAAATTAAGTTAGAATTATTATTCTCTTGTAAATACATAAATATCATATATCATTCAAATTAAACCAATCACACAAGAAAACCAATATTGCTTTATAGGTATTATTAATCTGTAGGTATTCTTTCTATTTAAATAAAAAAAAAACTTTTAGAAGGATTAAAAATTTGAATTCCGAACGCTCCGTGATTAAACTTGCGCGATGGTATAAAAAACAAAAGAGATCGGAAAGAGAACTGTATATTACTTTTTAAATTAGTTTTGAATTCGCTTACGTTGCATTTGCAAATTCCCACGCCACGATTAGGGTACCTCTTGCTACGTTCAAATTTTATTTTTTATTTTTTTTCACGACCATTGTTTCACGAAGGGGTGTTGACAGTATGTTTGATTCCACTTTTTTTTGTTTCAAATAATTTTTGTTTGTCCAAACCGGTTTCCTTGTCGTTTTATTCATACGGTTTTTGCTGAATTTAACGGTTCAACGCTGAAGTAGTTGGGCCTATTGTGGTTTAGTTTTTTTGGAACAAATAGTTAATTAAAATTTGATTTATTAAGTTTTACTGTATTGAGTTTTGAGTGTTTGGTTAACAAATTTGGTTAGATTAAAAATAATCATTTTATTATTTATTGTAATAAATCAAGTTGCATCCTAAATTATGTATAAAAAATGAAATTTTAGATCTATCTTCATTCAGTTTCTTATTTCGATCGATCGCATTTGATAATAGAAATTTCATAAAACTTTGTAATTTCAATAATAAATTTAAATAGAACTACAAAATGTCAAATAAATACCTTCTTACCTAAGTTATATAACTTTGGAAATACAACAATAAGAGCCACAATACAATAGTTTAAATAAGTAGAAATATTTTTTTCTATTATTTTCAATAATACTTATTCTTTTTTGCGATGTATGAATCTACTAAATCGATTTTGATAAAAATTCAGATACAAGTTAAAACACGGATTTTATCATCCATCCAAGACAATTTATTTCCTAAAAATTATAGAGATGAAATTGTCTCTAATTTTCGGAAATGAATTTAAAAGTTTCAAGAAAATTCATTTTCAATAATTAAAGAGAATTTTACCCTTATTACCTAAAGTCTAGTCACGATTGCAAATATTGCTATATTTTATGATTAATTTTTTCTTGGAAAAATTCCTTAGGGTTACAAATTGAGTAGGTAACTCTAAGAAACAATTCTTTTTTGATAAGTTCTGGTAACTAGATAATATGGATTCAAATACTACCAACAGAATTAAAAAAAAAATCACGCAGCAGCTTTTAATTACTCGTAAGTATACTGTATAACGCCTTAGAACTTTTTTCTAATAAGTTGTCTTATATCGTTCGTCTCTTTCTTCCATGATCATTTCACCTCGCATTGGAACGGGACAGCAACAGCAATCACCATCAGCAGACTCTACGATGAGCGAGAGATCACTAGTGCCGTTTGCATTGGTAAATTTACTATCGACAATTAATAACAATAATGTAATTATTTTCTTACTTAACACTATTGTTTGATTCGCTTTGTTTTTGGAATGGAGTAGATTAGACAAATGTTTGGTTTTTCTTTTTTTGTCGGAAAGTTCTTTTTTAACACGGTTTGGTGCAATTTTTGGTAGAAATAGTCTTAAGGGTTTAGCTTGAATTAGTTTAATAATATCATTATAGATTTTACTTAGGATTAGATTTTAGACATTACCCACTTGCATGTGTTTACTATTTAGTACAATTTTTATTAATAATTTGACTAACTTTTTATTGGCATGCTTAAAGAAATTAAGACTTATAAATAAGGTTTAGTAGAGAAGTCTAGATTCAAAACTTTGGACATGACTTAATAGGTTTACTTTATTTTTTCATTCGTTTCTTTTTAACCATAAAGGTGGGTAGGTAATTCATATAACAAAATTAAAACAGTTTGAATGTAATTCCAGTACTTACCTATTAGAAATTACCGAGATTTCATTTCCACATCATCAAGTTGCTAAAAATAGGTATTCCTACCTATCTAAACTTAAAATAAAATTATAACTTGCACTGAAATGCAATCGAAACCATATTGGCTCAAAAATATACGGAAAACGGCAATTCTCCAAAGAAAATTTTATCGACAAGTCATACTATTTGAAAATAAACGTCAAATTTCAAATTTAATCATGACTGTTTTGATATTGAGATGAAATTTTGGATTAAATGGGCATGCAAGGAATTAGAGTTATTATAAAAAACATTGGGCATGTAAAAGTAATCAATTTGATTTTAACAAAAAACTTTCTATTTTTGAGCATGCAAAATTAATGAACTTAATTATGATCTATAGTAAACTGTATTTTTTTTTCTTAAAATTAATAATTTTGTATCTTCTGTTAATGCAGCCGCAACAAACATCGCCGACAGGAGACGCCGCGGTCGGAGATCGCGCGATGTTGCCATTCGCATTGGTAAATTTCCTGAATAACCTCAATATCGATGTAATTATTTTATTTTCTTTCCTTTTCCCTTCACTATTTTTCTTAACGATCTATGGAAACTCATGTTAGGTTAGATTTTTCTTACATGAGATGATGCTCTTGTATTTGACCTTATCTCATCTGATGGGAAGCGACGATGAGGTCAACGATGTAGCACGTCTTTGTTAGTCTAGAATATACCTAATACTTACCTATTAATTTTAGATTTGAAGAATCTGAGTGTACTTACCTCATTTTTTTTAATTAATAATTATTGAAATTAAACGCATTTAAATTGGGTTATTATTTAAAGTTACGACAGTCATTGGGTTAAACTTTTACAATTATTTAAACATTATTTCCAAGTGTTTACCACATTTAAGAAATATTGCATTTGAAAAAAAAATCTTAGAAAATGTTCGAAAGAATTTATTCAAATGCAGTAATAGTTAACCTCTATGTACCTACATATTTAAAAAAGTATAATTATGTACCTACTATATCCGTTGTCCGTACCCATAGTACAAGCCTAGTGCTTAGTTTGGGGCTTGATTGTGCTGTGTGTAACGTCGTGGAATATATTTATTTATTAGGTTTTTTTTAATTTATAAACGAAAGTTCATTTTAGGCTTATGAACATTAAAATTCAACCGCATCAAACGATCAATAGGTTAAATTTAAAACTTAAATTGTAATGTAGAACCAATAACAAAATGTTTCTACAGGAAATGTGTTATTCGTTATAGTTTCGAAGAAATCATATTTTTCGAAGTCAATTTCGCGGAATTATAGGGTGTTATACGTTTTGAATGAGTTTCCGTAGTTCACTTTTATCTTCAAGGGAGAGTATGCCTTATTTTTTAAGTTTTACGATATATTTTTGTCTAATGCTTGTTTACTAATAATTTATATTCTTAAAAAATTGGGTTTTTGGGAATCAAACTTTGTCTGTCTGTCTATTGATTGATTTTAAAAGTACTTAATTATATTTTTCTTTTATTTGTTGCGATGTTCGTTTGAAATTAAACTCATTTTTCGGTTTTCTTCGCGTGGTGTTTATTACTTTTAGCAATATTTCAATGCTCAACCTTTACAGGTCTCCTCTTTAGGATTTTGAACTGAACCGAACCGAAACCGTAAACCGAAAAATTAGTTTAATTTCAGTACCTACTAAATTTTAAAAAAGTCATCATCATCATCATAACATTTCAATAACTTAGGTTCTTCAATAACTTATCATAATATTTGCATTACTAAGGATTCAAAAGTCACGTGTAACTCGATCCGTTGTTAATAAGGCCATTTTTCTCGACAGCAACAAGCGAGATCCGGGCAGAGCATCAGTGAGCGAACGCTGGAGGAATGCTGGTCTACACTGCAGCGAGTGAGTTGGCATCTGTTTCAATGCGTATTGTTATCTTCCAAGAGTAGGGGATGCGTGGCGGCGGATGTGAGACGAAATTGAGTTTATTTTAGTTTTTAACCGACTCCCAAAAAAGGAGGAGGTTCTCAATTAGTCGCGTATTTTTATTTTCATAACTTTTTGTTTATTTATAACTTTTTACTTTTTTATAACTTTTCAGTTAATTTTATAACTTTCTATTTTAAAAATACGTAGGTATATCTAGTGGTGTCTTTTAGAACTTAAGTAAATTTAAACTACTTTTTCGGACATTTAGTTTTGCTATTAAAAAACTTCTTTCTGGTAAATCTTACCTACCTACTTATTGTTGTTTTCGTTTGTCAATTCGAAAAAATTAAAATTTAAATTACAAAGTTTGACATTAATTTAATGTTTGAAAATTCAGTTAAATTTCAGTTTTTTTTTAACTTTGGTAGAGGAACTTTTTTATTATTTTAAATGTATTTGTATATAAAATATCTTAGTTGACGTTAAAAAATAAATATCTAATTAAAATCATCAATGAAACCACACCCGTCTAAACGCATACCCCTCACACGGGGTTATTGGTTCATTACCAATACATTATGTAACTATCTAAGGTGAGTGTCTTTTCTAGCAGTTCCTTACAATTCTACTTAAACTTAACATTTTCTACTATAAATAACATACATAGGGCGGCGAAAGGAAACGTACAAAATTAAATAAGGAATTTAAAACTATAAAATTTCTAGCATATCCATTAAAAACATTTTAGCGTAGTACTATCAAGATAAAAAGTGGTAAAGCGCTCGAGGCGTAACAATTTATCGAGATTTTACGCCAAGTTTTTTTTGCTTTTGGGCTAGTGATGTGCGTCGCTTAGCTAAGAGTTTTTTCTTATGTCTTATGGTGATAATTTTTTTTGATGACACAATGTTTCTTTTAGATATTTAGGTACTGATTTTCTCTATATTTATTACCGTATTTCAATTCGTTTTTGACCTTATACTTAACTAATTTCTATGTAATTTATTATTGAAATTCCTACCATACCTAAGCCTCGATCTATTAGGAATATGGCCGGTGTAGCCATTAAGCAGGATTTCCACTGTCGTCTTCTTATCTTCTAGGTACAGGTCCATTAACTAAAGTTGGTACAAACACACGTTTACACGTTACGCGTGTAATGTCTATGAATAAGTGCATGGACGTAGCGTCGTACTTCATTTACACTGTAAAATATAGTGTAGTATAGTGCAATTTACACTGTAAACTGCTCTGCATTTAGGCACAGAAGCGCAACATATAAAAATGCGTGCTACAACTTAGACAGTATCATCACTTAACATGTTTGAAATTCGTCATACGCTTACACTCACATAATAATAATCGACCTCATTGTCGCTTCCCATCGGGTGAGCTGAGGTCCAATACAAGCCTATCTCCAGGAAAAAATAACCCTAATATCAACTGAACCATTTTTCATTAGAAATCTTCAAAAACACTGTCGTCTTTCAAGAGTGAATATTCCACTATAAAACTTAGGTATTGTCATATTGGTAAAATGTAACCGTTATATTTTATTAAAGTACTGCATTTTGCAATGTTAGTACCCTCGGTACATCTTTCCTGAGGCAATTTCGACCACCTGCGCAAAAGGTGGCGTATGATCAGGAAGTGTAAGGATGTAAAGGATGTACTTACTGGCATCTGTTTTATTTTCATTTTTATTGGATAAAAACTTCAGATAAAGTATTATGCTGTAGACTCAAAACTAATGCGAAATTGAACTCATTTTACGGTTTTTTCGCGTCATTTTATTATTTTTCAAAAGACTGGCGTTAAATGGACTTAAATTTCATATCAGCTCTGCGAACACTAAAGAAAATGAGACGAAAATAGTCACGATTTCTTTTAAACCGACTTCTAATAGTAAGAGATTCTCAACACCGGCCTAAGTCGTAGCGCCAAGCGGACTCGTCCATTTTCCCATACTTGAGCCGGGACGGGTCGAATCTTATTCCACTGCCATCTTCCTATCTTCTAGATGATCTTGCCACATCTCAGATATAATCACTTACCATCAGGCGATATTGTGGTCAAACACTCATTTATAGTCATCTATACACGGTGCTCCGAGGAGGGGTATTAAGCCGAAAGGGGGTTATTCTAGAGGTCTAGGCGACCAACTTTTGTTCCACAAGTTTTGGAAATTCGAAGTAGTTTTCGAAAATTTTGAGTTTAAAGTTTGAATGAAAATCAGTTGTTTTTTAGAGTTTGAGGTCACTGATCTTAAGGTGCCTTTTTATTATTTAGTTTGGACCACTACAATATTAACATTAATTGCCTTTTTTTCACAAAAACAGCTGTTTTTTTTAGTGATAAAACTTCAAAATTTTCGAAAAAAAAGTTCGAATTTACAAAAGTCGTAGAATATAAGTTGTTCGCCTAAACCTCTAGAACAACCCCCTTTCGGCTTAATACCCCCTCCTCGGAGCACCGTGTATAGTCAAACGCTCATCAATAGTCATCGATAGACAAACGCTCATTATAATAGTCTAAAAAAATAACAGTCACATTCTAGTCAAAGGCCTCATTTCCCTCACGCTAACTACACAACAAAACTCTATAAAAATCCTTGTGAAAACCTATTAAAACTTCATGACAACGAAACTAGCAACACAATACAAAATGCAAAAGTACAGGTGCATGCAAAAAGGTAAAAAAAGCTGCGCTATGTTGGACGGAAGAGTACACTTGGTGGAAATAAAAATTGCATTTCTTTTGCTGCATTGTACTTGATCTTTTTGAGTGGGCGGTGTAAGGGACAGGGAAACAGTGGAGACTTCTTTCTGAGAAAATTATTATATACTGAAATACAATCAATATCAATATAAAAAATATTTTTGAAAGTATTAACGCGTATAAGAAGTAATGTTTTTTAAATAGAACCATTTTGCTACTAATATGGTATTTGTATGTATGTACGGTCAACGTCACTTGTAAATTATAAATACACGTTTTATATTTTTTATTTCAATAATTTCAGTCTTGCTAGTTAATTTAACAGTAATTTACTATGTTTGATACCAAAATAAAAAAATATATATTTTATTATAATGACTTTAATTCTACCAAACCTAGGCGAAGTATTAAAATTATATTGGAACAAAATCAATAAATATAGATTTTGTAAAGTCCAAAACTTTGAAAGCAAATAACAACGACACAGCCCTACGATTCAATTCGAACAAAACATACGAATACTTGACTGAAGTCGTCGAAAAAATCTCCGACATTTGCATGTCGATCTGCAATGAATTTATAGTTATTGCATCGAGATTTATTATCGTGCCGCCTTCCAAAAAAATTCGCCGAAAATGACCCCATTTGAAATTTAAATTTCACAATTCCTTTTTCGAAGTTCAAAATTGAGACAATTTTGACGTTCTCCGTCCTTTAGAGACATGTGTAAAACTTTTTAAGCTTTTTTCTCTCGACTGTAGCATCTTTTTTAAATCTGACGATAGTAAATCAAATCGGATGTCTTACTTTTTTGCGTTGCGTCGGCCTCTTTTCTCTTTAAAAATATTGTTTAAAAAAATGTTTTTAATGATGTACGCGAATCAGAGAGTGTGGTGCCGTGTTTTATAGCTTGATCGATTATTTTTATTTTTATTAAGAACATTGAGTACTTTATTTTGTTTATGATATTGGTGTGGTAATATTTTTATTTTATGATTTAGGTATGTAAGCGATTTCCTCCGATTTCAGTCGGATGTACTAACTACCGTGTATTCTTTTTTTTTGCAAGATATAGTTTTCTTCAGTTAGAACTTTCATTTTATTTAACACTAATAAATCAACTACCTTTCCGGTAGTGGGTTCAAGTCCCGAAGCATTGAATTTTGGAACATAATATCTCACTTTTTGTAACTACATTTTTTTTATGAAGTGTGGATAACACTATAAATAATTCGAATATTCAATATTATTATGTTATTTGGTGAAGTAGAAGTTTGCGACATACGATTTTAGGTAGGTAGGTATACCAAAACAAGAAAAAAACACGAAACCTTTCTTAATGTTAAAAAATTAATAAAAAAGCTCGGCGACGTTTCCCAAGTAGCAGAAAGGGGTGGTTGTAATTATGAAAAGTGTCCGGGGGTGGAAAAACTGAGAACGTTTAGAAAAATCGGTTTAATGGGCGAACGGCTTTTAAACTTAATAGGTTTTGAAAGATTGTCTGATATAGCTTGGACGTGAGTTGACTTTAGATTTTTAACTTGAGATTTTTTTGTTAAAATGTTTGTACTTGATAGTACCTACTTTTGTTTTGTCAAGGCATTTTTGCTGGAAATAAAACCGAGCCTTAGTCAGTAAATAACACAAGGAGGACGCATAATCTTTAATTCACGTAGGTGCTCATGTGGCGAAGTGGTAACGCACGCGCCCGGCAAGCGAGGGGCACTGGTTCGAATCCTCTCACGGGATTTTTTTTGATGATTTGTATTTCTTCTTGTAAAATATTTCTAATGTTGTACTTAATAGTACTTTTTACTACGGGTCCTAAAGACGTCCGAAAGGTTTTAAAAATATATTTCACTTAAATTGTGTAATACTAAGTAGGTACGTCGTCTTATTTTAATGAAAGTAGTTTCATAAAATATTCTTCTTTTCAAATTCTAGTTAAATATTTGTATTATTACAATAAAATTGAAATATTGTACGACATGACCACAAAACGTAAACCATGAGTTTCTTGTGATTTCTCCTAATCAAAGAAAAATATAGTTTTATTTATCTTATCTGATTTTCAAACAACTATAAAACAACGTTACTTTTTATTTAATTAAACAAACTATAAACAAAAACCATACTTCAACACAGAGTGACAAAAAATGCCACAAACGACCTTCTTGCGGTGGACATTTTTCTTAAAACTTCACCCTTTTCCACCCCTTACAACTTACCACCTTACACCCCGAGTTTTTTAGAGTTTTAACACAATATTAGATAATTTATATCGTAATTTCACGTAAGTCTTGTTGCCCTTGTAGAGAATAGGGTTACCCCATCTCTTCCCGTGGGTGTCGTAAAAGGCGACTAAGGGACTAGCAAACCTGAGTTCTCTCCGCGCGGTGGCGTATAAACTGCTCGGTCTATAGGAGGGTTGGTGTCAGGCGTAATAATTATGCCAAAATTATTTGCAGAAGGTATGGTCAATGATAGATAACCTACCGACTACGCCGACCGAAATAAAAAAAAAACAAATTTCGGGTTCAGCGAGCCCCGGGCTCCCGAGAGGGATGCAACCGGGAACATCGCTCGGATGAGAAGTTTTTTTTTTTCAATTCAATTCATTTATTGTCTGTTAGTCCAGGATTACAATTTAGTTCTTATTAAATAATAAGTACCTAGGTAGGTACGCTAGACATTACTTTTATTATGTAGGACCTTTTGTTTAGCCTATTTTGTCCCACTGCAAGGCAAAGTCCTTCCTCTCTTCTAGACGTTATAAATAGGTACCTATGCTAGACCTCACCTCTATTTTATTTAGGACCTGTAGGACCTTTTAGGACCTTTTTTTTAGCCTATTTTGTCCCACTGCAAGGCAAAGTCCTTCCTCTCTTCTAGAAGTTATAAATAGGTACCTATGCTAAACCTCACCTCTATTTTATTTAGGACCTGTAGGACCTTTTAGGACCTTTTTTTAGCCTATTTTGTCCCACTGCAAGGCAAAGTCCTTCCTCTCATCTAGAAGTTATAAATAGGTACCTACGCTGGACCTCACCTCTATTTTATTTAGGACCTGTAGGACCTTTTAGGACTTTTTTTTAGGCTATTTTGTCCCACTGCAAGGCAAAGTCCTTCCTCTCTTCTAAAAGCAAAAGAAGTAATTAATGCACCTAAATGGTATACTTACTTGAAATGTTATTATAAAAGTTTTTTTATGTTGCTCGTAAAAATATCAACATTTTTCGCTCACACCTGTGTTGTTGTTATCATGTTTAATGGGAAAATGTTATTTTAACTATAATAGCCCATCTTGGAAGTTAATAAGTATTAATTTAATGGTCAGCTTTAATTCTTAATTGATCACTGACTTAATATGATTTTGTTCAGCCTTTTTTTATTAACTTTCCTTTTTAAAGTAACTATGGTAGGTTATATTGATTGGAAACAGCGATGTGTAATGAATGAATTAATAAAAAGTAATTTTACATGCGATTTTTTTGATTTTGTATGGCTACAAATGAGAGTTAATTACTTTTTTCTGCCATTTTGAGTGAGTTATTATTATACCTAGGAAGGTTATTGTCGAATTTCAATGGCAATGTTTATCATTTGGTTAAAACAAGGCGTTTTGTATCATTTCCCTGACTGGTAACTTTTTTTTTCTATAAATTACTACTTATTCCATAAGGAAGTTAACTTTGTACAGTATAAGTTTGCATTTATACGCCTGAAAGTATCACGGGGCTATGGAATCCCAGACCTTTGGTTAGCGCGCATGGAGCAAAACACGTATACCCTTATTAATAAACGTGGAGTAAAGCCGGAATATTTTTACCATTTTTTGTTTCTGTCTGTCAACTTTGAAAGTTCTTGTCACAGAAAAAGACAAAGCATGTTTTCACAACTCCGACCTTACTCCACGTTTATTAATAAAGCTAGTAGAGACCATTTCAGTCACAATAATAATTTATTCGCAAACTATGAAGTTGGTTTCATACTATATTCAAATTTAAAAAAGAAGTAAAATTTAAAACATAAATGTTCTAAATATAAAAATTCAAAAAGAGAACATAAAAACGGTTAATTAACATCAGGCAAGCGGACGACACGGAAACAGTTTAAGGTTAAATTTTCACAAACACATACAAATTGGCGGGAAAACAGCGCCCTCTTGGGACCGGTAGAATAAGAGAAAAACTCGACAAAAATTAGATTTCTTCAGTACTTTACTGCGATTGCAATGTCAAGATACTTATTTACTGCACGAGTTGCATTGTTACACGATATTCTTTAAAATAATTAGGTAAATTATTTATTATTATTACCTACAATTTTTCTATATAGAAGAGTAGGGTGTGAATATCATTTTTTTAAATTCTCTTATCTATCTATTTTATTTACGGTATACAGTAAATACATCTAAATTGATAACAATGATGCATTTTACAACTACTTAGTACAAAACAAAGTCGCTTCCCGCTGTGTGTCTGGTTGTCCTTAAGTATGTTTAGATTTTTAAAACTACGCTATGGATTTTGATGCAATTATGTTAAGATATAGTGATTCAAGAGGAAGTTTTATAATATGTATGTATAATACACACCCGTGCGAAGCTGTATCACTGCTAGTAGGTATCACTACAAAAAGTCACAGCACTGTTACGTTACGATTTCTAAGAATTCATACCTCCTGCAAACATCCCGTAACTTATATGCTGAGCTTATATGCTTCGGAACCTAGTTCCGAAAATGAAAAACTTGTTGCGATTACTTGCGATACATTAGGCTTATTTGATGTAAAATGAAACTGTAAAGTATCAAGACAGTCATATCGGCGTACAGTCGCAGCTAATGGCTCGTGCTACAGTAAAAAAGACGACGACGACGCTCACTGGAAGATAAAAATTAGTTAAAATTAAAAGAGGCTAACGAACGCCATTCTGATTCCTTGTCGCAACATTTTTCTTAATGTTTATCTGTGTTATTTTTATTTTTTACTCAGCGGCGAAGGTTCAAGTATTAATGTAGGTTGGTAGTAGTATAATTTATTGAGGGAGTTCATTAAGATTTATGTTTTGTTTTTTTTTTGTTGTAATTTGTAGTTTAATAATAAATAATATTGCAGAACGATGCAGACATCGCCATCTAGGCCCAAACTAAATAAATAGGCTTGTACTATGGGCACTAGACCACGTATGGACTACATGTCACACTTGTCTTTTGTAAATACACTCATTTTGATATAGGAAATACCTAGAACTTTTTATGTACCTATGTTATGTACTTTTTACAAAAAATAAGTATTATTTGTAGTAAGTACATCCAATAACTAGTTCTACTACCTATAGTTCAAGCCTATTTCTTAAGTTTGGGCCTAGATTGCACTATGTGCAATGGCAACGGCATATAGAGCAATCTAGGCCCAAACGAAACAAATAGGCTTGTACTATGGGTATTTATGGGTATTTATTACAACATAATACACCTAATACTTACGTGTGTATTTATTACTATTTATTTATTTAAGTAGGTTTCCTACCTACTAAAACACGTTTTCTACCAACCATCAGTAGACGATCATTACATCTTTACGATAAAACATAAAAAAAGTAATTAATTACATTAATAGTAGAAATAAAATCTAATTTATTAACTAATAATAACTTATGTTTTTTATTAGAAACATCCGATTTGATCTAATACCCATTTTTATTTAAAAAAAAAAGCGTTTAAATTTATATTTATAAATGATTTTTCCTTACTGACTGATAGATATATCAACGTACAGCCTAAACCACTAATATTAGAGAGCTGAAATTTAGACAGTGTGTTCTTCATATGATATAGACATCAGATCGGAAAAGATTTTTCAAAACTCCCACAGGATCGAGACTTACGCGGGCGAAACCGCAAAACACAATGTAGTAGATATGAGTTACCTGACAATAATCGACAAGTCAACAACTCATCATTACCTAAGCCCTAATTCTAGACTAGAATTCACAGTCGGTTGCGCACTAAGTACTAACTTCGAGTCTAAGTGGCAGCACTAAGGTATTTAAGTAAGGGGACATTTTTCATTTCATTACATTTCCTAATTGTAGTCCATTAATGGACATTACACGGTGTAGGCACAGTTTTCTTTGAATATAGGGTGATAGATTGATAGTTTTAAAAGTATATGAAGCGTAGTAGCCATTTTATGGCATTTCCGCTCTCAAAAGCTTGTTTTATTCACTGAAAACTGTGAATAAAAGTCCTTTTACACACTAATATATTCGACCTCAATCTCTATGCCTGCTTATACAACCTCTTTGCGCTAAAAATACTTGACACAAACTTCTTGCGCAAAGAATATTTATATATTTTTTTCTCATAGTCTCACGACTACGAGAAAAATAAACAAGTCGTAGGTCGTAGGTGCCATTATAAAGTATAGTATGCAACTCTTAAATAAAGTACAGATTAGAGGTACTTTATTCAAGAGTTGCATGAATCACTCGCGTCGCTCAGGATGCACGTAACACGTTTAAACTTGGATCACTCGCTACACTCGTGAAACAATTATCATGAATCAATCCTTTCAGTAGAATCCTTCACGTGCTCGTGATCATGCCCATAATACAAGCCTGGTTTGTTGGTTGGCCTGGCTTAGTTTGGGGCTAGATTGCGCTGTGTGTAACGTCGTGCAATATTTATTTATTTTAATTTCGTATCAGCATCGGGAAAATCAAACAAAAAAGAGTAGGTACAGACTTAGAACGTTTTTTACTTAAAATAAGTTACGTACGTGCAACTTAAACCTGTCTACCTACTAAGTTACTTACTTAAAAAAATGTAATCAAAGTAACCTATTTTTTATAGTGTCGTTAGTTCAAGCGAAAGAAAAAACTTCAAGTAGATATTGCTATCCTGTTTTCCCTTACTATCACGTACTGCGATGACAAAGTTTAATACTTAAGCGGTACTTCGCGACCAATTTATTTAAAAAAATAATGTTAAAAGTAAACGGATTTTAAAATGACTTTAGCATACGTATATACAATAAATTTTTTTTTTTAGGTACTTGATATAATTTTAAATAAAAGTATTTGATATAATTTTAAATAAAAGTATTTGATATAATTTTAAATAAAAGTATTTGATATAATTTTATTTCACATTTGTATTTTGAAATTGTATAGGTGTAACTACCATACTTCATACTTACGCTACCTAAGTTGATTCTTAACCCTAGAGCTTGACACGGCTAAAAATGTAAGCAAATAACAAATTACATGAAACCCCCATACCGACCTAACCCAGCTTTAAAAGATTTTCAATTAAAAAGATGCATTACTTAGTTTCAAATTGATACCTAGCATATCTTATAATGTATTTCATGTAACATAAAAGTTGTATTTAAGCTTTTAAGCACCAAAATAAAACTAATCTAAGAAGTTCAAGTTAAAAATTAAAGAATTACCAGCGAAGAAAATATATAACTCAAACAAAAACGAAAACACCAAGAAGGTTTGTCGGCACGACGCGAACTAAGGAACTGAGATATAGCAGAGTATAATAAAAAACTTAGCAAGTACCTTCGCATGTGCATTACGATGCCTTGCTATAGCTTGTATTTATACATCCAACGCCTACGATCAACGTCGGCTGTGCGCGGTTTTTTGCTGCATTTGAAAAATACATTTTGACGTAAACACACATTTCCCGCTCAAAATGCCTTGATAAATGTTCGATTTTTAAATCTTGTGACGTTTTTTAGTGTTTTTTTTAGTAGTGAAGTGGTAGTTGGTGTTTTTTTTTCAATGATAGGGCTTGGGACGGATACTATTTCGATGCAGGTACCTTTAGTTAAGTAATACTTAGTTTAGTTAAGTTATTTGAGACGGAATATACATACATACATTTGTTATCCTTCTTTTTCTTCTAACTGAATTTTATGCTTTATTATTTACTTTTTTCTACTGTGTTTCCTATGTAGGGAATGTTTCCTATAGGTAATGTTGTACAAATAGTTACATTTATCTTGTAATTTATTTTTATTAATATTAGCTACAAAGTAGGTACAGACTTTCTGCCCTTTCTTTATTATATGTAGGCATATTGATAGGCGAGTGTTTCAACACTGTATCAAAAATGTGTTCTAAAATGTAGCACGCTTAGGTGACAGTTAATTTGCGACTATAAGACTGAATGACGGTAAATTATGCAAAAGAAACTTGCGCATAATGTCTCACTCTTCGAATGAGTCAGTGGAGAAAAATATAAGTATGTAGGGGGAATCCGCATTGAATCAGACGTGTTTGGAAACGGACACTATCGATATTTTAAGATTTTGATCGAAAATATATTATTGTTAGGTAAGTTTTTTTGGGTGTTGACACCATTGGTAAGCATAGACAAAGACATGGGTCTATGGTCACAGGCCCACATCAATGGTGCCAATACCCAATAAACATGAAATATTTTCGATAGAGTCCGTTTCATTGCGGATTTCTCCTATACTACAGTGGCCTGCCGTTTCACCCGTATAAAACCTGTTCCCGCTGGAATATCGGGATAAAAAATAGTTCATATGTTAACCTAGATCTCCAGCTATCTGCATACCAAGTTTTATTGCAATCTATTCAGTAATTTTTGCATGAAGGACTAGCAAACATACTTGTATAATTAACTAGCAGATTCCCGCGGTTTCACCCGCGTAAGTCCCGATCCCGTGGGAATATCGGGATCAAAAGTAGCCTATGTTACTCAGGGTGAATGTAGCTTTCTAATGGTGAAAGAATTTTTGAAATCGGTCCAGTAGTTTTGGAGATTACCCCCAATATACATACATACATACATACATACATACATGTTACCAACGTTACCTCTTTATAATATTAGTATAGATATAGATTACAAACAAACTTTACCCAGTAGGGTACATTAGGATAAGATCGGATGAAAGTTTCCCACTTTTGTACATGACATAGATACGTCCAACTGTAATGTAATGTGATTTACATTACTTGGTGACTGGTGGATGATCAGCAGTTAGTTAAGCTAGATAGTTTTTCAACGAAGTGAAATAACTTGCATAGTTTGAGATGAACTTCATGTCTTTTAAGCTTTGTTTTTTTAAATTGATTTGTGCCCGTTCATTTCATGGATTCTTTGTAGAGCTTTTCTTATTGTGTGAAATTGTCTTCAAAGACATTCCATCCCGCATGGGTAAAAACTAAAAATTGCATAATCACGCATGTAGTATTGCACAAATAAAAAAAGGAAAGGGGTTCAACACGGTGTTACCTCAACCCTACTTGGTTAAAAAAATCGTGAATATATTTTGAAACAAAAACCATTTCAGAGCAATATTCTTCAGAACAAAATAGCCGAGTTGAACCAAAT
Source organism: Idaea biselata (assembly GCA_958496205.1). Classification (NCBI taxonomy): domain Eukaryota; kingdom Metazoa; phylum Arthropoda; class Insecta; order Lepidoptera; family Geometridae; genus Idaea; species Idaea biselata. Next base: position 5,002,316 of record OY292405.1, on the reverse strand, counting down.
TGAAGTTTATTTTTAAAAGCACGGACGAAGACATCCGAGCCGTCTGAGAGTAATTAGGTTTTTCGCTGACAATTTTAAGATTTTAGATACAAAATCTGTTTTTTTTTATTATACCTAACTACCTACTGGGTAAGTTAAGTAAATTGTATAAAAAAATACATTTATTACCTCTTCTTAAACCATAATAGCGTTTTCATAAACGTGGAGTAAGGTCGGAGTAATTTTGCCACGTTTTGTTTCTGTCTGTCAACTTTGAAAGTTCTTGTCACGGTGAAAGACAAAGAATGGTCTCACTACTCCGACCTTACCCCACGTTGATTAATAAGGCTATAAGAGATAACGAAAAAAGCTGACAAGAGTTGCGTCCCCGAATTTGACAAAAACTAAAATGCAGATGTAGTCTGTAATTTCATTACGACAGAACGGGCGCCAGTGGCGCAATTGGCTAACGCGGAATGTAAAGGCTGCAGGTTCAAATCCTGTCGGGTGCAAAGTTTTGAAAGGCATTAAAAACAGAAACTGAAATGGCGTTTTTAGATTTTTAAACATTTTTTTTTCTTGCGATGTAATGTGGATATTCTTTTTGATTTCAAATACTACTTTAATTACAAATCCATTTTGCCAGAAAAAGATCACTTTTTTTGTAACATAAAAACACCAAGACTAGAAACAAATTTAATACTTATTTTTAGGCAAAAACACTTGCACCGACAGGAATCGAACCTCTTCTGCATTATTACACTCGGGCCTTCTTACGACTCGCCACAAAGACCATCTTTTCATATTTTGCATAAAATTCAGTTATATTTATTGAAAAATCCCTCTATACCCACCTACCTCCATACCCCTACCTACCCAACACATTTTACATTGAGTTAGGTCAGTACAGCACACTCACATGCTAACAAAGTGCAATGCACGCAAAAAACAGTATCAATTACATACTATATTACAAACATACTTTTATTACATTTTTATTATGTCACAATATACCTACGTTACACTTATCTAAGTATTTATTTTATTGGTACTTTTTAGGGTTCCGTATCCAAAGGGTAAAAACGGGACACTTTTAGTGAGACTTGCACTGTCTGTCTTGCTGTCTATTTGACACCAAGGTGTATCTTATGTCATGATAGCTATACCGTCGAAATTTGAACACAGATGATGTATTTCTATTGTCGCTATTACAACAAATACTAAAAACAGAATAAAACAATATCAAATGGAGCTTCTATATAACAAACGTGTTTATTTTTGTGATAATGGTAAGGAACTCATCGTGTGCGAGTCCGTCTCGCACTTAGCCAGATTTTTATGCTTAGTTACGTATACATAATCAATATATTTTTTTTATTCTTATAAATGAAATATGAAAAAAAAACAAAACCATTGCAAACAAAACAGAAATAGGTACAAGAACTGCGTACCTCTAAAAAGAGAATAATAATATTTCTTCCGTTTGTCTAAACTTGTTCGGCGCACGCGCAGCGCTTGCATGTGTGCGTGCGCCGTATACATGTGTTGGCTGCGACCTAGTTACGTGTGTGTGCGTCGCTTGTCTTAGGTTAGGGAGGTGATCGAACTTTCGTTTGCGCAGATGCTTTATTTTTATTGTGGAACACGTGGAGATACAGATTTTATTGCAAACCCTTCCTTTCCCGTTTTAATGATGGTCTGTTTGGAGGGAACTTTCTGTCTGGTCTAAAGTATCTATGTTACAAGTAATTAATTGCAAAGTATAGGATTGTGGCTAATTTAGGTAGGTATTTGACGTGACGAATTTAATTTGTGACAAATGTACAATAACCCTTTCTTTCTTATAAATAATCATAAAAATGGATGTATACGTTTCATAATTGCATTGCCTAATATAATTTTATTTTAGAGCTAGTTAAAAATACAGTTTTTAACAATAGATCATTATAATTTATGAATACTTAAGTACCTACTTACTAAAATAAATTTTGTTTAATTTTTTTTTTGTATACTTAACAATTTAAAAAACATATTTTTTCCCCTATTTACTAAATTAACTATAACGTCCATTTTTAAACAATAGTTACAAACACTTCCTTACTTACCAATTCAATAAATAGTTCAAAAAGTTCACCGCCTAATTAACAGAGAACCAATAACCAAAGACGGAAAATTAATATTACATTGAAAACATAAACCTTGAAAAGTAAAAGTAATTATCATAATTATTAAAAAAAAACCCTAATGAAACAATTTACACACAATCAAACGTATTTCGAATACAATCGATAAAGGAAATAAGTAAAAAAATCGATTCGGCCATTGTCGTAACGTAATCGAGTTAAAAATGGAAGTTCGTTGTCCGTGATCGTGACCTGCGCTTGCGCATGAATATTGTATGAACGACACTTAACACCTTTTTCAATGAAGGTATTAGGTACATATAAGGACTTTTTTCGACTAAACATTTACCCCCTTACTTATAAATGGTGATTAACAGTTTTATAAACTAATGTATCGTTTGTTTTTTACTGTAACATGAAGTTTTAATGTTGACAGATAGAGACAAACGCTACATCACTTAGTCATCTGTTTATCATCGTTTATAAGTAAGAGGGTTAGATTTTCAAACGAAAGTCTGGTTAAAAATGGATTCCTAAAAGTAGATTCGTCTTCCTTCTTTTTGTAAGATCTGATGGTTCAGATGAGATAGGTGGTCAAACGCTCACCTAGGTATCGTATTTAAAAAAACCCTAAAATTAATCTTTTCTATTACATAAGTTACTACTATTTTCTCGCGATGACTAATGTTATTATAGGTACTTAGTTGAAACACGTTGGCAACAATACGCGATTGCGACCGGGAAAAAATACGCGATTGTATTCCGGGGAAAAATACGCGATTTTATCCTCAAAGACGTTAGGCAGTGAGACGCCACGGGGGCCAATTCCGAATTGGCGAATGTCCACATTTTTTTTCTTGAACAATGTTAAAAACTCACTTTAAAAAAAAAAAAGTTGTTTGTTTGTAGTGCGATCCGTCGGTATAAATTATTGTACCTAGGTACCCTAATTTTAATAATTACACTAACATACCTACTAATTTATTAAAACAAATACCTTTTTAAAAGTATTAAAACTATTGTATTGTATGGTAGTGTAGGCGTTTACAGTTCGCTTAAACATTTTAAACAAAAATACAAACGGTCGAATTGAGAACCTCCTCCTTTTATGAAGTCGCTTGAAAAAATTACATTTTATTTGCAATAAAATCATACCAACTCAAAACTAAAATCAACTAAAGAGTCATGCACACAAAAGAATGCCCCTCGACTACATGACTCATTCTTTTCTTTAAATAAACTTTTATGTCATAAAAAGGATCGTTTTGATAAAAATCCAAGGTTCAGTTCACTGTACTGATATAAGAGTTGTACACGCGGTAGATAAAAATACCTACACAGTGATAGGGCCCTTTGTTTTTCTTATCGCGCAGCCCTGAAGGGACGTTAGCTTCATTTTTAAAGGACTGTGGTATTTTTTGTAAACAGGTCTACTGTTCTTTTATATTTTACTTTGACTATGTAAGCTGGTAAAGAAGTGAGTCTGTTGGTCTGTTTAAAGGCGTTAGTGGAACGTGGTACATCTTAGACCACTGTTGACTATTATCATCTAGCAAAGACAGTGGGCCTTTTTGGTAACCTTTTTAAATAATATGTAGATAAGATACCTATGATAAAACAATATACGTAGTTGTTTTTACTAATATACTTTTTAGGGTTCCGTGCCCAAAGAGTGGTAAAAACGGGACCCTTTTACAAAGACCTGTCCGTATATCTGTCTGTCTGTCACCAGGCTTCTATCTCATGATAACGATGATAGGTAGACAGTTGAAATTCTCACAGAAGACGTATATCTGTTGCCGCTATAACAACAAATACTAAAAAAAAAATACGAAAAACAAAAACCGTGATTATTTGTGATCATGGTACGGAAACCTTCGTGCGCCGGACTCGCACTTGGTACCATTTTTAATTAAAAAAATCGTAACAATTCAACATAACTAGTTACTAAGCCACGTCCAATAGTTCACATACAAACCTGATACCTATATATGCTTACTAATTAATAATAACATCACACACAACTTACATGACATAATATCAATAAAAATGCGTGGAGCGTCATGCTCTTCGATACACATGATTAGATGTTGCGTCATCTTTGTGCAACACACACGTGTGTAGTACCAGCACACATAGGTAGGTCTACTGTGTGTCACAGCACACATAGGTAGGTCTACTGTGTGTCATTTTTATAACAACATTGATTGGTCTCTGTGTGTGTTCCGTTGTGAGGAGTGGGTGCCCTTGCAATTGTTAAAATATAGATGAGCAAAAATTTTATGGATCTTAACCTACTAATATTATAAAGAAGATGACCCTGCGAACTTTGTTTCGCGTTAGAGGAAAAAAAAGTATCTTATGTCCGTCTTCTGGTTCTAAGCTACCTTCCCACCAATTTTCAGTCAAATCGGTTCAGCCGTTCTTGAGTTATAAATAGTATAACTAACATGAATTTCTTCTATGTAAGTACTAGCTGCGCCCCGCGGTTTCTCCCGCGGGATTTACGGGATCAAAAGTATCCTATGTCCTTCTCCCGGTTCTAAGCTACCTTCCCACCAATTTTTGGCCAAATCGGTTTAGCCCTCTCTTCGAAAGAAGAAAGATGTGAAAGTTTGTGTACCTAAGTAAGTAAATGAGTAAGTATGTTTGTTACTCCGTCACGCAAAAACGACTAAACCGATTGCGATGAAACTTGGAATGTAGGCTGGATTCTGGATTCTAGATTAATACATAGGCTACTATGTACTACAGTAGTTAATCTAGAACTCCCGAGGTTTCATTCGCGTAAGTCCCGTTTCCGTGAAAATATCTGAATATTAAAAATAAGTCAAATCTCCAGCTATCTGCATAGTAAATTTTCTCGTAATCGGTTCACTAGTTTTTACGTGAAGGACTAACAAACACACTTTACTTACTTATTATTATAAAAGGATTCGAATTTCAAATCCAAAACCAAACCAAGTCAACGGCCAATCAGAATCGGTGATTTTTTCCTGACCGTAGTCAACATAATTACGTAGCGTGAGCGTTGTCTGTGTGTGTGTCTGTCCGTAAACGATATCTGGGAAAGAAATGAGGTTATCTCTGAATGCGGCTGTCATTGTCTGCCTTACTGGCTTGTTAGTGCTCGCAGTTTTATTGGACTTGATTAGGGACACGTATGGAGGAGAGAAAAAAAAAACCTAGAAATAGGAAATCCCTTTTTTTTAACTTACCGACCTAGTTAGTCGGGGTAACCACTATTAAGAATGGATGTGTATTTTAAACTAGCGGTCTCCGCGACTTCGTTCGCCTTATTTTTTTGAAAATATGTACAATAAATGGACTATAGAACACTGAAAGAATTTTTCGAATCGGACCAGCAGTTACTGAGATTAGCGCGTTCAAACAAACAAACATACTTTTCAGCTTTATAATATTGTTAAGTATAATTTCTATAGTAACATTATCTCTGGTGCTAGCAATAAAAGAGCTTATTTCACTACCAGTTTCAAAAGGAATAACGGAGTTTCATGAAACTAGTTACGTAGCGTCTACAAATGCGATTATTTGGATCCAGTTAGATCTAGATTTGTGCAGTTAGCCCTCTAGGGAAAGCCTAGATGCAGGCACTATATTGTATCTTAGTTATAATTTGGTGTAAGACCTATATGGCATCTGATATTTACTTTACAAAATGCAGTATGGAAAAGGTAGGGTTTTATATACCTACTCACTGGCAGAGCCCAGCGGTTTCACCCGCGTAAGTCCCGATGCTGTGGGAATATTGGGATCAAAAGAAATTTAATTTACTCCTCGATAATGTAGGTGTCTATTGGTGAAAGAATTATTGGAATCGGTCCAGTGGTTTCAGAGATTACCCGGAAAACACATACTTACATACAGAAATGTTACTAACGTTACCTCTTTAAATATTAGTATAGACTAGCAGTCCCGCGGTTTCACCGGCGTAAGTACCGATCCCGTGGATTTTCTAAAAACCATTTCTTTGTGGGGTAGCTACACACCACAAAGAACCCACTCTCCAAATATCATGTCTCTAGGACCAGCGGTTTGGGCTCTGTCATCATCATCCGAGCGTTGTTCCCGGTTGCATCTCTCTCGAGAGCCCGGGGTCCGCTTTCCTACTTTTACGTCTCCACTTCGCACGATCTTCGGCATCCCGTGTAGTGAGGCCATTAGCACGCATATCCGATCTTACAACGTCAAGCCAGCACTTCTTGGGTCTTCCCAATCTGCCGCGGTCGGGCGGAGGCGCCATAGCAAGACATTTGTTTCCCACGTAACTAGCCGGTTTTCGTAGAACGTGGCCGTACCACCGTAAGCGGCATTCTTGCAGTTTGTCTGCAATGTCTCGGACATGAAGACTACCCCTGATGCGGGAGTTTCTGACGCGGTTTGGGTTCTGTGATGATATAATATAGATCAGCCAAGACATTGATTTTTATATTATACACTTTCTGTATCCCGCATAAGCCCTGATCCCGTAGGAATTTAGAAAAACCCTGACTGTTGAGATGCCTAGGCTTACGTCATATTTATAAAGAACACCCTCTCCAAATTCCCGCTTTCTACTATCAGCGGTTTAGACTGTGTCTTGGTAGATCAATCAGTCAGTCAGTCACTCAGGACAAAGCATTTTAATTTTGTAGATAGGTATCTATCTACTTATACCTATCTATGTATTCTGTGCTTTTATAGGTACTTAGTATATTTCCATGTTATAGAAAGTGTATAGTATAGTTATAGTGTATAGTATATATATATAAAAATATAGCCCTTTTTTCCGCAGCAACGTTTAGTTTAACCATTCATTCAAGTGACACAGGACATCGCTCCGTTAGTTGACACAGGTCAGTGTCGGAACAGGAATGACTCGTGACTTGCGACGTTTGTTTTTTTTTTAATTCTAAGCAGATATTTGGTTTTTTCTAAATCTATTATACCTAATACTTATTCTATTTGCCTATCTATTTTTATTCTTTGTAAACTTACGGACTAATATTATAAAGAGGTAACGTTATTAACATTAAATGTATGTATGTTGCGGGTATTATCCGAAACCACTGGACCGATTTTGATGAAATTAATCATAAGGGCCACGTTTTATCTATACTTCTATCTAAAGATTATAAAGTAAAGAGGTAACCTTGGTAACATGTATGTTTGTATGTTCGGGGTAATCCCGAAACCACTGGACGAAATATTGATAATATGTAATATGAAGATACATGACACCATTGGGAGTAACATAAACCGCTAATGATTCCGATACTCTCACAGGAACAGGACTTACGCGCGATTAATAAAATTAAGGAAAACGTTAAGGCCTATGCGTTTTTGAATATCATCCATCAGTTCCTCAGGACAAATCATTAATAAAGATATCGATTAATTTAACAAAATAAACAACACCATAAGTACCTACTACGGAACCGTAAAAAATCCAGCTTAATTTGGAACATTTCCCAATGCGAACGGAACCCTGACCACTGTATATCTTACACACACACACGCGCGGTGTTGTCATAGGTCAGTGCCGGTCTTTCTCGTGGTCAATACGTTTTTATTGGTTACGTTAGTACATTTTGTAGGCGCGGTGTAACATATATTTTGATGAAACTTTTAATGTTTTTTTTTCTTTAATTCTTAATGATCCCAAAGAATGATAATTCAATTTTATTTAAACCAATGAAAAAGTAACGAGTAAAGTAACGTTTTAACGACTCTGAACCGCTAAATCGAATTTGACGAATTTTGCTATAATATCAACAAATGAGACATTGGAAAAGGTCAAGCTAATTTTGATCCCTTTATTCCCGTGGGATCGAGACTAACGCGGGTGGAACCGCGAGGCTCTGCTAGTTTGATTTTAAATAAAATTCCATTTCTTAGTTGTTGATTACTTCAATGGCATGATTTTGATACTTGCCTAACAATAAGAAACTCTCTATAATAAAATTGAATTAAGAATTCAAAAGAGATTTTTAAATTTCGAATAGGTAGGTACTATTTATAATTCAAGAAATTTTCAATAAATTCCTCGTTTGAAATTCGAATATTTAAATGTGCACGTGAGAGGCATAATGTAGATAAGAGATGGTTGCGCCGATATCGGTATCAGAGACGCCCACGGGTGTGTCCATGTGTTTCGTTCGCAGCTTGCACTTCCTATACAACACTCTTTGATTAATGATTTACAAAAATACATTTATTTATGTGCTGTTCTATCGGGTGTTTAAATGCCCTTAACGTGCTAGTGTAGATGGCGCTGAGAACGTTTAGCCTAGTTAAAAAAAAACTAGATTCTATCTACCTACTACGGTTTTTAACCGAAATCCATAAAAGGTTGTTAATTTGATGGTATTAACTGACTTTCAAAAAAGGAGGAGATAATTTTTTTTTTGTGCTTAGGTATCTCCGCCGTTTGAGGTCAGGTCAATCGCAATAATTATTTTTCTATTAGTTTCGATTCGTATTAACAATAGAGGCTGAAAGAGGGTTGCACGTTTTGGCGAACAACATTTTTTTGCACCTACTTACTTAATTTCAAAAATTAAAATTTTATGTTTACCTACTCTAAAATCAGCTGTTTTTAAGAGTAAGGGGTCATTACCCCCGAAGCTGTACTTTTAATTCCATTTGGACTACTAATTTTAAAATATTATTTACCTTTTATTCCAAAAACAGTTGCGTATTTTTCAAAAGCAACTTTAAAATGTCCTAAATAAGTTCGAAACCACAAAAGTAGCAGTCATCCCGTCGTGCTAATGAACGACACCCACATAACTATTGATTGTTAGTAATCAAGCCGACGTCATTACCATCCATTCTACAACATCTCTATAAAATCATAAAAACCGTTATTCTGCAATAATGTCATAATATTTTCTTACCTCCATATTTTGCAATAGGTAATCGTTAAATCAAATAGCTGCTGTCTGTAAATGTTTGTTTATTATTCATCAAGGTTTTCTGCAAGGTTTTTCTTGATAAGCTAGAAATTGTTATTGTCTTTCTAGTTTTGTTGAATGTGGAAAAATTTATAGGTAGGTTAGGCACCTAATAGTTAGTTTATTTTAGGCTTAGAATGTAACAACAAAATACCTACGCAGTTGAAAAGCACCAACCAACCATTTAAAAACTTTAAGTAAAATAAACTGTCCGGTTGAAAAAAATCGAGGAAAAAAACTTGTTTCAATTAATTCGAGACTAGTTTTAGTTCTTTTGCAATATGCTTAATAAAAAGAAAATAATAGAACAAAACCGGGTGGAGTCTAGGGACTACAAATTAAATATACAAAAAAAAACTGATTTATCTTGGGATGTTGAATTGAAAAGATAACGGTTACCTATACGCGATTAAAACCGAAAAAAATAGAATAAGTCTCCTCGCGACTATGACCATTGTAACATAGTTAAAGTTAATCAATTAGGTAAAAAAATTAATAATAAAAACTAGAGATGGGCCGACTAGGGGTTCTGCCGACTAGCAGACTAGCCGACTAGTCGGCTCCAAAATTGCCGACTAGTCGGCCGACTAGTCGGCAATGCAGATCATTAAAATTCCGAGATATTTGGGTTAATCATGATCGCTCGGCGATTGTTGCTATTTTTGGATAAATTTGCACTTCGAAGGCTATAATGTAACTTCCAAAAAATGATTGAACTAAAAATAAAAGTTGAAACAAAAAGGAGCTGAGGCATAGTTATGACATTTTAGATGTTTAGACGATGTATGTAAGCTATGACGTGTTTTGTTTAGATTTTTCTGACTACCCGCCTTCTAAACTGTACTACTAATTAAATAAATATTGGTTTTATTGCACAATTGTTAGTTGACGACTAGTCGGCATAATTTGCCAACTAGTCGGCACCTGCCGACTAGTCGGTTAAACTGCCGACTAGTCGGCCCATCTCTAATAAAAACGCAATTGAGACCTGGTAAAATGTAACTATGTTATAATAAGTATTGTTTAAAAAAAACCAATGACAAAATAAATAAAATGAAAATTGACGTTGAAACGTTAACAAACCGGTTATAATTAAGGCGTAACAAGTCGATTGCTATCGACGTATGTAACTGTTAATTTGTCACTCAACATGCAATTTTTAAAACAAACGCCGTTTAATAGGTGTCGTAAATGGTCGTGTAATTTACTACTGGCTTTTTAATTACACACGAAATTACACTTTTTCCCCTTTACTGGACGTAAGGTTGGCAAAAAAGGTGTTGAAATTGTAAATTAGGAAATATTATTACGATTTTATTAAATATTAAAATTGAATATAAATGAATATTAATAATTTGTAATTGTTTGCTTTTTAGCAAAAAAATACTAAAAACTGAGCATGAGTGGCGAACCAAAGCTAAAAAAAATAGACCTAAATGGAAGAGTGTGGGGGAGGCTTTTGCCCAGCAGTGTGATGATTCTGTCTAAATTAGATAATATTACATAACAATAATATAATATCTTGTTCAATTTTCATTTTTAAAGTTTATTTGGTATCGTTACAAATAGGCACCTACTTTACAAATTCAAATAATATGTCGGTGCATATAAATCTAAAATATCTCCTTTTACTTTATAATACCAATATTTTGAGAGTACACTAACCGTACAAATAACGAACCAAAATTCTAAAAATCAACAATACTTTATCTAGGTACTTATTTATTACGTAAAACACTTTATTTGCCAACCCTACAAAAGGGAAGTGACAACTCGATAATTGTTATATTTACACCTGTACAGTCAGTATGATTTGACAGTTGCGCTAACCATACCCACCGTGCGAAACAACATTGGTTGTGGTTGGTTTTAATATCGGCTTTTCTTAGTCATTCCTTACTAGTAGATACAATTTTAATATTGATTTAATTTAAAAGCATGAAGTTTTAGTCATGGTAATCTGGGACCAAACTTTAGTATCTTTTGTATAAAAAGGTATCAAAATACATAACTCAAAAAAATATTTCCCGCAAGTATATAAGTATAGGTACTATTATACTATCAATTTAAGACTAACGATTTTGTACAATATATCTTTGTTTTTTAATTTCAGACTACGATCTGACGTTTAGGTTTCTTGTATTTGACGTTTTTTCTTCAGGGACACATCTCCCTGAAGAAAAAACGTCAAATACAAGACATCAAAGTCAATTTAAAAAATTGGATAGATTAAAGTGACAAACCTTATACTATTCGATTATGTAATTTAAACAGACAGACGGACAAGCGAGTGATCTAATAAAGGTACCTACCTAACGAACTCTAAAATACAAACATTTCTTTCAATGAAATTAAATCAAATCTTATTCGAAAAAGTATCAAATCATTTGAACGTGGTTTATTCACCAATACGTTAATAAACAGTGAATATAAATTAGGTAAACGATATGAAATCAAAAGTCAATTCAATAAAATTCAAATTTTGAATAAAGAACATTTCAAATTTTTAAATAAAGAACAATTTTAATTTTCGAATCTTAATGTTTTTATTACCGTATTCACTTTGGCGGCATCGCGGCTGGATGACGCGATTTTTTCGAACTTGACTTCATTCTCTTTAGGTCGCCCCGTTTTAAAAATAAAAATCTTTTCTCGATGAATCAATATTTACTCTGGCACAGTTTTATGGACAAAGGAGTTTTATGTGCTCTTTTGGTATTGTTGTTGTTTTATTTTAATACAGGTTTTTTTAATAAGTACCTACTTTGTAAATCGTGAATCGAACCCACGGTGGGTTCTGTTCATAGTTTTTTGTTTACGGTGGGTCTGTTCATGGTACAGAATTTTGGGCAAAACCAAAGGGTTTGGGAATCAACTGGGACTAAAGGGACCTTGACTGGGTCAACTTGGTCCCGATAAGTTCCCGTGGGAATATCGGAATCAAAAATCGTGAAAGTAGCTTTCTTATGGTGAAAGAATTTCTGAAATCGGTCCAGTAGTTTTTGAGTTTATTCATAACAAACATACGTACATACACACAAAAATACAAATCTTTCCTCTTCATAATATTAGTATAGAAGTAGGTATAGATTCGGAATACCCCAAAGAAAAACGCAAAAATCTTTATTTTTTTCCTCAAAAATTAAAACAGGACGTTTCCCTGTAACCAGTAATACTTCCTAATTGTAACATTAATACTCGTTTCTGTAACAAATTGTGTGACGAGGACTTTTAATTTTTTATGCTTTAAAAAGCTCAATTTTTTATGTCCCTAATTATAATGGAAAGGGTTGCAGGGGGATGAAATTGGTAGTGATATTAACGTGGCTGTTTCTGTTTTAAGGAATAAGAGGTTTTTTTAACCGACTTTTGAAAAGGAGGACGTTAGATTTTATATTTAGATGTTTTTGGGTGTGTGTTTTGTATATTTAGCTGATTTTTTGTTGATCCTTTTTCAACAAAGTAATCAGCTATTTATCAAACGTAACCTATGATATCCCTGATAATGTAGCTTTCTATTAGTAAAAGAGTTTTTGAAATCATTAGAAAGCTACATTCATCCTGAGTAACATTCTTTTGATCCAAATATTCCCACGGGATCGGGACTTACGCAGGTAAAACCGCGGGACGCAGCTAGTTGTAACATAAAATCGATAAAAACCAATTAAATACCACAAAACCTGATATCTACTAACTGTAGTCATATCGTATCAAAAATCGTAAATTCTTTGCAATTTCTTAGTTGCGTGATCCAAACGTCTAGTTCCACTTTCTACCACGCGTGAAAGGTTTACACTGCAGTGCAATGTAATTGGTACACTTATTTAAAAAAAAATGTTCTGGTCACGAATGGCTAAGCAGCAACGATTGCCTGTTTTTAACCAAGATTCAAAATCTAATTAAAGCAAAAATATTTATTAGATTGGCACATTTAAATATAAACATGTTATTTTGTGGGGTTACCTGGGGTAACCCCAGGGTTGGGGCTGGGTTAAGATTTCTTGTTAATATCGCTCGAAAACTTTTCGCTTATATTGGATAGTAGGTAGGGTTCGGAATGAAAGTTGAGGGCTACCACCTTAGCCGACACAGCTCTATTTGTAGCATAATTTTGAAATAAACAAAAGCATACAAATTTTGCTATTAAAAGCAATATTTGTTAGAATTACTTTGCTATCTATTTAAGAAAATAAGTATTCTTAACTATTATAAACGTGTAAATAAAAATATCATACATTTATTTGATAGAGACAGCTCTTTATTTACTTTTAACCTTTAAAATTAACAGTCCTTTGTTTACATTCTTTATTATTTTCTGAAACAGAGTTTATTTTATATTATCTGTTATTGTAATCAATCACAAAGGAAAAAAATATATACTGTAAACAAAATTATTTTTACATAAAGGAGTAGGGACAATAATTTAAAACTTATGGAATAATGTTATCATTCTAAAACATTTTTTCCTCTTCGATACAAAATCACTCAACAAACAAGGAAGGGATAAAACTAATTGTATTGTTAAAAATAATTTTTAAAATAATTATTATGAAGTCAATATAATTATTTTTCATTTACGTTTTCCTTGTAAAACTTGAAGAAGCAATTTAGTTATTTACCCATCCTTTAGGAGAGTGGTTATTCTTGTTATGGTATACGTATAGTTATTTTTTTTAACTATGTGGCACAGCAATACGGATTTACTTTATGAGGTCGGTAAATATTTTATTTTTTTATAATCATTAGATATCTAATGGATACATGTGACTGAAATTGGCAAAAATCGTATACATTAAAACCTACTTGACCTACACCTACATTAAGACCTACCTATTACTATGACCTTCCTTTTACTATGACCTATACATTAAGACTACTACTTATTACCAATAATTATGAACGTTAGATAATATTTATTATACACAAATACATGCGTCTATAAGCCTATAATTAATTTCTTTTTTTTTTCTTTTATTCGGTAATACCTAAATTTCAGACATCTGATTAACATTTTTTTCAAGTGATGCTTTTTAATACGCCTCTAGGGCGTACGTACCGCTCTATCTAACTGAGCTTTGTGAGCTACAAGGGTTAAAATTAAGGAAACTTTTCTTTACGACAAGTGATGATAATGATTCCATATTACAAAATGCGTCCTTCAATTTTAAGTCTTTGTTGCCAACTTGAAATTGCCTAAAAAACATTTTTTGAACTTACACGATTATCTGTAACGCGATCTAGACCCGTGTCTAATAATGATGTAACTTACCTACCTAAAAATGCTATTCAACATTCGTATATTTCGATTTTTCTTCTCTTTTCGCGATGTTACCTAGATCAAAATTAAACATTTTTTTTCGAAACGTCGAGCATTGAAAGTAATAAACACCACGCGATTAAAACCCCTTTTTAATCATAAATTTTGTAAAAAAAATAACAAATTTGGCCTAATTTAAAACGATTCCACATCCAATTGTCCCCAAGTGTAGAGTTGCGTGTGCAAAGTCGTTTCTTTGCAATCGCACCACCAAAGGGTTTTCAATAAATATACCGAACGTTACTAAGTAGGTATAGTATGTATAACACAGCCACAGATTAACTCCAAGATTAGAGTTTTAACTTGACAACCGTTATTGATAAAACTTTGCCAGTTAAATAGGTTGAGTTGGAGAAAAAAATGTTACGTTTGTTTGACGGCTGGTGAATGTTGGCATTAGAATGAATGTGGGTTCGATACCTGCTGTGTAATATATTCATCTTACTAATATTATAGACTAGCTGCGTCCCGCGGATTCACCCGCGTTAGGTCCGATCCCGTGGGAATATCGGGATTAAAAGTAGTCAAGTAAAGTTAGTATTTATATAATTTAACAGTCATATTGTCCTACAAATTGCTTGGTACGTGATCCCGGTGCTACGCTCAAAAGTATCAGTACAGATCCTCCCTCAGTGGTAGACACAATCGAGAGTTTCGTATAGGAAATTGTTGGGCGTCTCATCAAAATGAAGTTACTCACGGAAAACTAGCTTGATAGTAATCAATTATTATTGCAAAAATGTACTACGGATCCTGGACTACTACTAGGGGTGATGTTTCAATCATATTTCATGTTTCTTTTACGCGAATAAATATAATTGCAGTTCGTAGGAAGACGACAGTGGAAGTTCCGATGAGTCTTCTGAGGCTAAGTTATCTATTTTTTTACTATTATAAAGCGGAAGAGTTTGTTTGTTTGTTTGTTTGAACGCGCTAATCTCAGGAACCACTGGTCCGATTTGAAAAATTCTTTCGGTGTTGGATAGTCCATTTATTGAGGAAGGCTATAGGCTATTTTTGATCCCGATATTCTCACGGGATCGGGACTTATGCGGGTGAAACCGCGGAGAGCTGCTAGTTATAACATAGTATTGATATAAATGATTCAACTTAGGCTTATATAGGTACATCCATACATCAATATAACCCCCGTATTCCAAAACAAAGTCTAAACAAAAACCTTAGTTTATTCTCAGTTTAAATCTAGACCAGGTTTACCTACGCTTAGACTTCGTTTTGTTCACCCCTCAGTATTTAAGGTACCAACTAGGGAATGCAACCCGGTTTTTTCGGTTTTGTAGTCTTCATACAGCAATACTAAATATCTGCCAAAATATTTTTTTAGAAAACAACACCGTTTTTTTTTGTTTCATCCGATTTTGCATTCCCTACCTACCAAACAACAAAACCAACTAACCCTCAAACTCCTTCCAGATATTCATGCACAAGAACGCGATGCAGATGCATGCCCGAGAGCTGCAGCGAGGCCTCGGGGGCGAGGTGAAGCCGCACCAATGCCAGCAGTGCCTCAAGTCCTTCAGCTCGAACCACCAGCTGGTCCAGCACATCAGGGTCCACACGGGAGAGAAGCCGTACAAGTGCTCCTACTGCGACAGGAGATTCAAGCAGCTCAGTCATGTGCAGCAGCATACGAGGCTGCATACTGGTAAGTCTGGTAGCCTGGCCATTTTTCTCGATTTACCACACTACCTATATTTAATTGTTTCCAGGATTTTATCTTTCTTAGCAATATTATCGATCGGTTTAATAATATAGGGTGTTTATTTTTTGCAAAAAGACAAGAGTCAATTATTGGCTAGGGTACAATGAATGTTTCAAAAATCTAAATGTGCTATTTTAGTTTTTGTCAAAATCGGGGACGCGACTCTTTTCATCATTTTTCGCTATCTCTTACCATGCTATTATAAAATGAATTTTTAGTGAAAGTTTAATCCATGAAGTACTATGCCTAAATCATGGTTTAAACCAGGTCTAGTCTTAAAAATCATTTCATAATAGCAAGGTAATCCACCTAAAGGTCTATTAAAATGGTTCGTATTTCCCTGTACAAAAGCACCAACTTGTGCAGCACTTCAGAAGTCCCGTTCCCGCGGAATTAAAGGCATAAAAAGTAATCTACCACACAGTAATGTAGTACAGTAACAAAAAAAAACAACAAAAAAAGAAACAAAATTTAAATACCGAACGTCGAACACACACCAAATTATTCAAACAATTCAAATAGCGACACAAAAACAACAAACATTTGAAATTCGAATGCATCTACAAAAACTATCCGTTCCCAACTCGTTACGCTGTCGACCGCAAAAAATAGAACAACTTTTATAATTAAAACAAGCCCGTGACTATTGGCCGGTGTTTTCGCGGAAAAAATACCGTTTGCCGTATACGTGAAAAGCGTTCAAAAAAAGAATATCCAATGGTCGGCGCGGTATTCGACCGCTCGACCAATCAGAGGCCAGCAACCAACGCAACGTATCTACGTGACTTAGAAAAAATATTTACGTGTTTTTCCACGTAGCGGTTGACCAATGAAAACGGCCGTAGCGCTATTTGTATGCACATTTTTTTTCTGTATTTTTACGCCACAGATTAGATTTGTTTTGATAGTTAGTTAGTCATTAGTGTGGGAATGTTAGTTTAGTATTGATGTTGTAGTTAAGTAAGTCGGAATCGTAATATTATGCGGAGAATTCTTAGTAAGAAATGCGTTTTGTTTTTATTGACTGTTTCTTTTTTGTACTAAATATTCGTTTTGTTGCTTCTTTAGGCAGTTTTTTAATTCGAAATTTAAATACATTGGAGATAATAATTTGTAGAAGTAATTATTATTTTGTCATTTTATTGCCCGAAAAATTGTAAAATCTTAATTTTTCAGGACAATGATTTTAACATAGATTTTTCTGCTGTTTTCGCGTTGCTGTATTGAAATTAAAGACATTTTTCGGTTTGAATCGTGTGGTGCTTATTACTTTTATTATTTACTTTTAGCATTGTTACAACGATCAACGTTTCAGTCAATCCTGAAGAAGGAACCTGAAAAGGTCTCGAAACGTTGAGCGTTGTAACAATGCTAAAAGTAATAAACACCACGCGATTCAAACCGAAAAATGTCTTTAATTTCAATGATTTTAATGCAAAAAAAGTTACGGATTTATTTCAATTTAACGATTAAAAATTAGGTCAGTGAAATTAATTGCCTTCTTCGGATTTAATAAAAAAATATGTTACCTCGCAAGTTCCGATCTTGCGGAAACATCAGGATAAAAATAAACTTGTTTGTTAATCCAAAACTTCAGCTATCTACAAACAAAAATTCATCGCAATTGGTTCAGCAGTTTTTACGTAAAGGAGCACCAAACATACACACACTATCCTTCACTTACAAAATATGAATAGGATTCATTGCACTGAAATTTATCTATGTTGTCAACTTTCGCACCAACGACATGATACCTAGACATTCTTGTCCACCCACTCATATAAACAGACATAAAAACATACAGAACTTCGACAAAGAAAACCTTGTACTGGTATTAAAAGTCATTACAAATTAAATATTCAGTATTATAGGGGAAATCGGCCTTAACTACACCCTTACTGAAAATAACCTATAATTTCATGTGCAACAGTGAGGCCAGGGTAAATCTTTAGATGGCCATGTGGTTCAAGGGTTTTCATTAATATGGGACTTTGCCGTTATTTGTCATTTCACCCGCGTAAGTCCCGATCCCGTGGGAATATCGGGATCAAAAGTAGCCTATGTTACTCAGGGTGAATGTAGCTTTCTAATGGTGAAAGAATTTTTGAAGTCAGTCCAGTAGTTTCGGAGATTACCCCCAATATACATACATACATATACATGTTACCAACGTTACCTCTTTATAATATTAGTATAGATTGACTATAGTTTTTATTTCGTAAATAAAAAAATACATTAGGTAATTAAATTCCATTATGAGTAATTAAAAAAAAAAAAAAACAATAGTCATGTGATATGCCTTCTTTGCCTTTGCCCTTTAAAACCAACGAATTATGAGTGATACTTTCCTATTATTTGTTTGGCGTGCTACAGCTTAGACCACACCTCACTCAGATATTGATTTTATTATTAATAAGTTGAACCGGCGCCACTATGTATCGCCATCAAAAATCGAAAAAAAAATCTTTGTGCCCTTTTATCAAACGTTTGAAAATAGTTTTTGTAACAATGTCCAACAATTATCATCATATTTAACCAATTTACATAAAACCTTAAATATCAAAGTACACCTATACTTAATGACTATCTATTGGTGCAAACCGCATGAAAGTCTGCTCAGTAGTTTGTGAGTTTATCTGACAGGGAGACAGACAGACAGACAAACGTTACAAAGCTATTCGTTTAATAATAAGTAAGAGAAAAATATTAAGCGGTGTAAACTTAAAAAAAAAAAGTCCATCTCGACCCCTCAAAGCAAAAACGCACTAACTACAAAAAAGCAAAATTGAGCTTTACCGTTCAGAACTTATTCTTAGCCAGACGGTGCCTTTGAGTTACTTTCTTACAATTTTTCCTCTCGATCTAGCAGTCAAGTTTATTAAACATTTGAGCAGTCTACCGGAAGGGCTTTCTTGAAGTTGACCGTGTCATCCTAGCACCTGTTGTTTTTCATTTTAACTTATTTTATTTCGTAGATTTTTCTTCGGTTAATATACGTTAGATGAATCTATACTAATACTAGCTGACCCGGCAAACGTTGTTTTGCCTTATAAATTATAGATAGTAGCCGATTCTCAGACCTATTGAATACGCATATAAAATTTGGTAAAAATCAGTAAAGCCGTTTCGGAGGAGTACGGTAACTTAACATTGTGACATGGAAATTTTATATATAAGAAAATAAAACTGAAGAGTTTGTTTGTTTGTTTGAACTCGCTAATCTCGGGAACCGCTGGTCCGATTTGAACAATTCTTTCAGTGTTGGATAGTCTATTAATTTTTTTGAGGAAAGCTATAGGCTACTTTTGATCCCGATATTCCGGGATCGGGACTTACGCGGGTGAAACCGCGATACGCAGCTATTAATAATAATAATTTAAGAATCAGGAAGTTTGTGTAAGTGAATTAAATAGGAGGTCTTAAATTAAAATACTTTGAACACAATCACGCAGGCGTACAATATTTTAATTTATGTACCATAGTGTTTTATTGCTTAAGTCATTTTTACTAGAAATATTTTACAATGACAAATAGGTTCATCATCAAAAATCCTCCCATGACAGGATTCGAACCTGTGCCACTGGCTTGCATCGCTTGCCGCACTCGTACGGCAAGCGAGGGACACAAGTTCGAATCCTGTCATGGGAGGATTTGTGAGGAAGTATTTCTCCTTGTAAAATATTTCTAGTTACCTATGTACTTATTTTAAAATACAATTAGAATAAACGTGATAGAATAATGAGAGGGTCGTTTATAGTAACTTTTTAAAAGAAATATGACAAATTTCATCTCTGTCTACTCGTGAGTAATAGATCTGGAAGGACCTCGAAATTTCGGACTTTAAAAAATGCTTAATATAATTAAAACCGAAAAAAATAGGTATTTTTGATGAATAAAAGATAAGCAAAACAAAGAAGGTACATAGGTACGTAGGTGAAAACAAAAATATATAAAAACAAAATGATAATGAAAAGATCTCAAAAACTTCGACACATCACAAAGAAAGCGTACCAAAGACGCGAACAACAATGTAAAACTTCTATGTTTTTACTTCGGCAAGACGAGGCCGAGTTTTGTTCTTTGTTTTAATTTTAACGTGTTTTTGTTTTAACGTTGTTTTTTGTTTTTAATTGCTTAATGGAACACCATTTTTGGAAAGTCTAAAATCTGAAAAGAAAATTTCAATGGACTTCATTGTTTGACTAGCTAGGTCACGTGGTTTCACCCGCTGTCGTGGGTAGGTATTTCCAAAAAATCTTTCTTTCTTATAATTTAAAGATCAATTTAGGCTGTGCGTTGATATATCATATCAGTCAGTGAGTCAGTCAAGACAAAGCATTATCGATATAGAAGGTTATTAAAATTTTATAAATTTCATTTCAATTCAAATTAGAAAATGAAAAAAAAACACAAAACGTAGGGGCATGGTCATGGCAGATATAGGTTTTATGGCATAAACATATTAGCTCTAATGTCTTTATCCAAGGACGAAACAGTCGACTACGTTTGTATGAAGAAAGAGTAGGCAGACTGTCCTCTCAAGTGACGACCAAATGTTTATTGGAGACTATGGATACCTATACCTACGTGTTGGTTAGTGCAAAGCTTAATACCTAAATACCTACAGAATACCTACTGTTCGCATGGTGACAGACAAATGGACAGTGAGATCTATAATGTAGGATGGGGTGGAATCAGTAAATTTGCCTGTAACATTACATTGTGCGTGGCCAGTTTAATTGATTTTAATATACGGTAAATCAATTTTAGGGCTTGGTCGGTTGCAGTTGGTTACATGGTTGTATTACGTGTAAATTACAGGGCGGTTTTGTGTAATGGAAGTATTGGCTTTTGTGGGGTTTTGGGAGGATGCATTGACTAAGGTCGTGGGTTTGATTCATGCCGGGGACTTAAAATTTAAACGCATGAGTTACAAAGAAACAGAGAGACGTTAATTAAAAAAAGCCTATAATTGTTGTCAGTTATAATGACTAATTTAACTGACCTAAACTTTTTTTTTTTAATTTGCATCGAAGTAAAGACTTTTTGTCCTCTTTTTTTTATTACAAGTATTGATAGTAAAGTTACACACAGCCCAATCTAACTAAGCACTAGACTTATAATATGGGTACTAGACAAGGGATATACCTACTACAATATTATATTTTTTTGTAAAAACATACATAAGATACATATAAAACACCCAAAACATAAAACAATATATTTTTTTAAGAATAAATACTTGCACCCGGTAGCAATTGAACCCGCAAATTCTGCATTGCAGTCGGGCCTTTACCCGACGCACCACAAAATCAATCAACATAATATAACGCAATATACACATAATACCTACCTACTTTAAAATACATTACCAAAAATGAGTGCCTACCTACCTACCTATACATAACAGTCGCATAGTATAGCAGCAATAATTGGCAGTAGGTATACTCTACTTATATGACCGGCGGGTGGGCGAATCTCGTGGTCCGAGAGGGGTGGGGGTAGTGAAAATCAATAAAATCATCCTACTGCACCGTTTACTGACGATGATTTTATAGTGCGAAACTTGTGAACGATTCTGTATGTGGAAATTGAGGCGGCCATTTTGTTGTTGGAGTTTAATTGTGTATCTACCTACCTACAATTGTGGTTGTTTTAGGTTTTGGTTAGATTTATACTCTAAAACTATATCTATACCTACTTAATTTTAGAAACTTAGATCGAAAAGAAGGGCACAGGGGGAAAAACATGCAATGTCACTAAAACAATGAACTAAGAAATTGGTAAATTTATCATTTTGATTCTTGACGATTGTTACATTCAAGCCTAAAATAAAACAAAAATGTATAAAATTAAAGACATTTTTCGGTGTGGAGACATTTCAAGAGGATTCAGTCAATCCTGAAGAAGGGACCTATAAAGGTCTCGAAACGTTGAGCGTTGAAACAATGCTAAAAGTAATAAATACCACGCGATTAAAACCGAAGAATGAATGAAGGGCACAGGGGGAAAAACATGCAATGTCACTAAAACAATGAACTAAGAAATTGGTAAATTTATCATTTTGATTCTTGACGATTGTTACATTCAAGCCTAAAATAAAACAAAAATGTATAAAATTAAAGACATTTTTCGGTGTGGAGACATTTCAAGAGGATTCAGTCAATCCTGAAGAAGGGACCTATAAAGGTCTCGAAACGTTGAGCGTTGAAACAATGCTAAAAGTAATAAATACCACGCGATTAAAACCGAAGAATGAATGAAGGGCACAGGGGGAAAAACATGCAATGTCACTAAAACGATGAACTAAGAAATTGGTAAATTTATCATTTTGATTCTTGACGATTGTTACATTCAAGCCTAAAATAAAACAAAAATGTATAAAATTAAAGACATTTTTCGGCGTGGAGACATTTCAAGAGGATTCAGTCAATCCTGAAGAAGGGACCTATAAAGGTCTCGAAACGTTGAGCGTTGAAACAATGCTAAAAGTAATAAATACCACGCGATTAAAACCGAAGAATGAATGAAGGGCACAGGGGGAAAAACATGCAATGTCACTAAAACAATGAACTAAGAAATTGGTAAATTTATCATTTTGATTCTTGACGATTGTTACATTCAAGCCTAAAATAAAACAAAAATGTATAAAATTAAAGACATTTTTCGGTGTGGAGACATTTCAAGAGGATTCAGTCAATCCTGAAGAAGGGACCTATAAAGGTCTCGAAACGTTGAGCGTTGAAACAATGCTAAAAGTAATAAATACCACGCGATTAAAACCGAAGAATGAATGAAGGGCACAGGGGGAAAAACATGCAATGTCACTAAAACAATGAACTAAGAAATTGGTAAATTTATCATTTTGATTCTTGACGATTGTTACATTCAAGCCTAAAATAAAACAAAAATGTATAAAATTAAAGACATTTTTCGGCGTGGAGACATTTCAAGAGGATTCAGTCAATCCTGAATAAGGGACCTATAAAGGTCTCGAAACGTTGAGCGTTGAAACAATGCTAAAAGTAATAAATACCACGCGATTAAAACCGAAGAATGAATGAAGGGCACAGGGGGAAAAACATGCAATGTCACTAAAACAATGAACTAAGAAATTGGTAAATTTATCATTTTGATTCTTGACGATTGTTACATTCAAGCCTAAAATAAAACAAAAATGTATAAAATTAAAGACATTTTTCGGTGTGGAGACATTTCAAGAGGATTCAGTCAATCCTGAAGAAGGGACCTATAAAGGTCTCGAAACGTTGAGCGTTGAAACAATGCTAAAAGTAATAAATACCACGCGATTAAAACCGAAGAATGAATGAAGGGCACAGGGGGAAAAACATGCAATGTCACTAAAACGATGAACTAAGAAATTGGTAAATTTATCATTTTGATTCTTGACGATTGTTACATTCAAGCCTAAAATAAAACAAAAATGTATAAAATTAAAGACATTTTTCGGCGTGGAAACAATTCAAGAGGATTCAGTCAATCCTGAAGAAGGGACCTATAAAGGTCTCGAAACGTTGAGCGTTGAAACAATGCTAAAAGTAATAAATACCACGCGATTAAAACCGAAGAATGTCCTTAATTTCAATACAACATCGCGAAAACAGAAGAAAAAATCTAAAAATATTATTTATCTTTATTCAACACCGGCAACTATGTGCAGTGCTTTTTTTTCTGTACGACTTGGACAGACTTGGACTTTGGTTGATAATGCACTGTCTCAATACTTTTGAATGAAGATTACTCCGTGACTGTTCATGTATGTTCAAAGTTTGTTTTAGTGTTTCGTTCTACCACTGTCATTGTCAGTCCTAAAAACATAAAAATGTGACTTTGCATGTTGTTCCCCTGTGCCTTTCAAATGTAAACAGAACTGTCAATATTAAAGGAAAAAGTACCTAAATAAAGGGCTGCCAATTTCAAATAATAAATGTAAGTATGAGTTTATTTATCTTGATTCTATTCTGAAATAGAGTAAAATTTTATTTTCTATCTTCTCTAGGTATATAAAAGAAAGTCTTGTTAAACGGCTGAACCGATTTGACTGAAAATTGTTGGGGTAATTTTTAGTCAAATCGGTTAGGTAGCTTAGAACCAGGAAAAAGACCTATAACATTGCCTTTAATTCGAAACAAAGTCCGCCGGGTCGACTAACTACCTATTAGTATAGTAATATAGATTTTAGTAAAATTTCGTTAATGTAAGGAAACCACAACGCTGCGGCTCGGGAAATGCATTCGGTGAAATAATACAAAAACATTTTGTACTGAATTATAATTATAATATCTAAATTTTGGTCACGCCGGTAATTAGTTCGTTAGTGAACTAATTCATTTCTAATTTCAACTAATTCTGGCTATATTTGACGAGCGGATTTTATTAAGTTTACAAAATATAAAAAAATAATATACGGACCTATAGTAGATAGACAGACGCTTAATAAAATACGGTTCATGAGATACAGTTTGGTTATGCGAAATAAATAAGGAACTAAATAAGTCAAGATCTGGATCAGTGACCAGCCCATTCACAAATATCGCGGATCTAACAAAAAACTACGGAACCCTAATGACTTGCTTCTGTAGGTACTTAGTCGTAGTTATAAGCACGTATAATATCACATTTTATAAGTTAGACACTTCTCTAATGTGTATATTTGGGGGTTAAGCACTATCTCGGATAGAAGATCCGGAGAATCAACCCTAGACTGAGCTATTTTTAAATATAAAATAAAGTCAGCTACTTCACGTCTCAACTGAAGAGTTAAGATAATATGTTGTCTCCTACATCTAGCTTTTACCCTTTGAATACGGAACCCTAAAAAAAAAGAAGCAGGAGGTGCCCACCCACATATTTTTAAACCTCAAGACTGCGGCACTCCTTTGGGACTCTCAGCAATTTGAGCATGTAATCCATCTTATCATTTTTAATGCAAACTTTTGTCTGAGTGAAAGAAATCCAGGACCCGTGGGGAATGGGGTTGTGGTGGGGTGATTAACGTATATTTTTTAATGTATATAAGTTACTTTTTATGTAATAATAGATTAGTAGTTAACACCCTCTTTTTAATCCGAAATAGAAAGTAAAAGTTAAACCACTTACTTATAAACGATGACTAAGTTTATGTAACGTTTGTATTTTACTCTGACATGAAATTTCAAAGTTAATAGACAAAGACAAACGATATATAAACTTAGTCATCGCTTATAATAATAAGTAAGAGGGGTTTGTCTTTAGTAAGACGAATCTTGTAAATTAGTATAAAACGATTGTTTTTGTTTGGATGATAATAATATAGGTACCTCTACCTACCAATTTTATTCTAAAACTAATAACAAAATTGGTAAAATTTTTAATATAACTAATTTTACTGTTTTCATCATTGTGTTGTCATATTTTAGGCATTTTATCAATGCCCTACATTTCCAAGTATTTACAGAACTCTTTAAATAAAAAAAGTCAATCGAAGATATAAGTTTTTAAAAATCACATTTATGATTTTGACTAAGAAAATCACCTACCTACCCATATCACTTTAATAGAGTTCTAGAAAATGTATTTACCACGACATTTTCCCCAAAAACATGGCAAAACACCAAAACGCCGCCTACCCAATAAAAATCGTAATTTTCATGATTGGTTCAACTGAGAGGGATTGTGTTATCTTTTTTCTGTCGTCTTTTTTCATTTTCCTTCGAGTCTTTTGTACCACCCTCTAGAAAAGAGGGCAGAGGTTACTTCGATGGATATGTTTTGATACTTGAAATGGTTTTTTTACGACATTGCTACATCTATTTATATCTATTACATCTGTATCTATTAAACAACGTACTTTTAATTTCAGACTATATTCTGACGTTTTAACTTCTTGTATTTGTCATTTTTTATTCAAGGAGATGTGTGAAATCGTAGTCTTCAATTAAAAAATTAAGTATAGGCCCAAACTTAGCAACTATCCTTGTATTATAGTGATCAGACATCTTACAGAATAGTAGTAGGTTGGGTATAAATCTAAACTAAGAAACTAAGCTTGTGATTTGGGTATACTATTATAAAAAAGATATACAAAATTTAATCACGTTCTTTTTTTTTTTAAACATATGAAGTGACATTTTTGTGTACATAAGTAGGTCAAGGTACCCTGAACCGATAGGTATAGAATTTGTTTAAAAGTAGAAATCGAATCCGCAACTTCCGTCAATTTTGCTTATAAGGAGGGATAATTGTGAAATATTTAGTAGTTTTAGTAAGGATCAACAAACTTATGTAAGAATTCTGAGGATATAGGTACAAAGAAATATCATAAAATAATTCTACATTTTCCTTTTAAGTTACCTTCTTGAGTACATAACATAAGCAGTAGCTTACGTCTTACTTATTTGTTTACTAACAAAAATATGTTGTTAAAATTGTATGCACTAATTTCATTTTTGAATTTATTTTCACGAATTGTAGTACCTAAACATGAAAAAAAAATCCATTACACGATAAACGAAGTAGTGCCGGACAAGCACGTTAAACAAATCAAGTTGACTGCTATTATATGTATAGGTACACCAGAGCTATTTTAAGTAATCATAAATAAGTACCCATTTCAGGCATGCCAATTGCTTTAGTTAGTACCGCAATTACTACCAATATACATAAATTTAATGTAAGTCTAACAATACCAAATATAAAAATAAGTTTTCATGTGTGACAGAGCGCTCCCGCGGCTACGCACACTGACACAAAATGTCTAAACACGGTTTGACTGGTTTATGTTGGTTCTAATTTTAATTGTTTTAGTAAATTTTGATGGTGTAATCTAGTAGATTAAATTAATTCCCATTGACTGTGCTAACACAACGAAAGCGAAGCCTTCATCTTTATGAAATATCTGTATTTTGTGTAAATATTTTTAACAAGTATCAATACATGGCGATCAGTGTAAACAGCAGCCTATTTGCAAAGGCCGAGATGGAAAAAAGGTCGTTTCACGCGATCGGTTTTTATTTGATTTCACCAATGTTTGCGTTCTAATTAGTTCGCTTCGCTACCTACTGTTTACTTTCTCTTGCGTTTTTCTCACTTTTCTCTCTTGCCGTGCATCCTAGGCCCGTCTCTTCCCGTGGGTGTCGTAAAAGGCGACTGAGGGATCTGAGGGAGACTAGCAAACCTTGAGTTCTACCCGCGCGGTGGCGGATAAACTGCTTGGAGGGTTGGTGTCAGGCAGGCGGCCGGCCGTAAAAATATTGCCAAATCTATTTGCAGAAGGTATGGTCAATGATGAGTAACCAACTGCGCCGACCCTAAAATAATTTGGGTTTTAGCGGACCCCGGGCTCCCGAGAGGGATGTAATCGGGAACATCGCTCGGATGAGAGAGGAAAGCCACCGGTCTAGCGTATTTGACGGCTTCTGTGGCTATTGGGCGAATCCCCGGCTGCAAAAGCAGAAAGTTGTGAGTCGATTCCCGCCGGGGACAAGTACTTATGCTGACCGTGTTTTTTTAGTTCAAAAAAACCTCAGTAAAAAATTAAAAAATACCTCTAAATCCAAGAAACAGCTAATGGTCGGGCAAATTTAAAATAACGTCAAAATTCATAGAAAACAGACAGACAGACAGCGAAGTCTCAGTAAAAATGAGTGATTCGACTGGATGTCGTCTTATGGGCTATATTACCCCTACTACAACACATTGTATTTAAAAAAAAACAATTAAATAAGTTTAATTAAAATAAATTATTTGAATATCTACCTAAAAAGTATTTCGAAAGAACCTCTAACTCTATCTCGAAAATAATATCTTACAAAAACACCTGAAAAAATTCCAAGTGAATTTTGAAAAAGGTCAGGAAAGTTCATAAAGTTCGTAATTTAAAGTAAACCCGAGGTTAACCCTTGCTTTTTTAGAAAAAGAATCTCACGAAAAGTTATCTTTCAATTAATTTGGAGTAGCCTTTCTGAGAAATGATTTTTGTACTGTTTTTTATCAAATGTCTGCTTGAATTTGAAATTCGAAGTTGGAATTTTATTTCTTGTTCTTTTTTTAAATGTTTGAATTTAAATTTCGAACGAACTACGTTCTATGTTGAACGAATGAATTTGTTTTTACATCTATCGCTACATTATTATAAAATGTACGTACAGAATCTGTGACCATTCTTTACATCATTTTCGAATTATACAAAAAACGTTTATAATTCTTAAGAGGATAGTCTCCATTCTCTTTCTCCATACAAACGTAGTTTACATTTTCCTCCCTGGATAAAGACATTAGAGCAAATATGTTTATGCCATAAAACCTATATCTGTCATGACAATGCATCTACCTTTTTATTTATTTTTATTTTCTAATTAAAATAATAATAAAATAAAAAAAAATAATGAAAAGAAAAAGTAGATGGATAGTCATGCATGACAGATATAAGTTTTATGGCATAAACATATTTGCTCTAATGTCTTTATCCAGGGAGGAAAATGTAAACTACGTTTGTATGGAGAAAGAGAATGGAGACTATCCTCTTAAAGTTCAAAATAAGAACGTTTAAAAACCTCGTAAATAGGAAAGTCACCTCTGTTCCATATTCGAAATAAAAAACGTTCTCAATTCTTAAAGTTCAAAATATGAACGTAGAAATACCTCTGCGATAGGAAAGTAATCACAGCCCTCCGTCCCCTTCGGTACCCAGATGTTACGCGACGATTTTTGGAGCCAAAATGAGCTTTTGCCTAATTTATTTTTTGCCGCCTTCTTTTAACCGAGTAAATATTGACTCTTGTTGAGTGGAATTTGTGTGGATACGACTTGGAATTTAAAAGTTTTAGATGTAAGTAGGTACTAATAAATGTTCATAATGGAAACCTAAGTTAATGCATTACGCGCATTTGTGCTTAAAAAGAAAAGTCTGGCCTAGGTATTTCTGTATGTCCCTATATATTAACAAAAGGAAAATAAATAAAAGTATTATATTCACCGTCTAGTCAATATATCACAAGCTTAGTAGCTTAACATGGGCATAGATGGCGCTGTATGATGTGAATAGAATTTATTTAGTACTGTCTGTTATACGTCCAATATCACGGGGCTATGGAGCCCCGGACCTTTGGATGCCATGCGTGGCCATGCGTGGCCGAAGCCAACACGTAGAGGCCAAGAGGCCTTTTTCAATAACAATTTTACTCGCAAACAATGAAGTGGACACCAAGTTGGCGATTACCCTGTCTGCACTATGAACATCTGCCAAGGACAACCACCGGATCGGATAGAAAACTAATAACAAATCTACGGATGAAAGCAACGTGGGCCATAAATATTTTACCTACGACATTTTTAAGCTATTGCATAGCTTTCATTGCGGGTTTTGAACTTTAAATGATGAAATTTCGTAACGAAAAAAACCTAACACCCCCCACTCCGCCTACCATCTACGGTAGGGTAGGTACGGTATCATCTACAAATCTACGGATGAAAGCAAGATGGGTCATAAATATTTTACTTACGACATTTTTCCCCAAAGTCTTATCCACACTTTCCAAATTGTGACAAGACGATATTCTTCACAATTCGTATCTGAGTTTTTTCCCCGGAAACGGACGTTCAGTTCGGTGATTAGGAAATTATATTGGGAGGGAAAATTTTCTACGTTTTTTACCCTAAAAGGTGTGGCACGATTGGTTATTAAAATGGACTTAAATTGTCTTAGAAGTAATTGATTTGGTAGGTATTTTTCTCTCCTTTTTGACGATGACGACGTCGTCAAGTGGACTGGTCCGTCTTCTGATTCGTAGGACGGTGCAGCCACTAAGAAAGACGATTTGGGATTCGTTCCACTGTATCGTCTTTCTGCCTAGCCTAGTGACGAGTAAATATGTGTTTTCTAGATGACCGCTTGAGTCTAAAATGTAGCATCCGCGTTTTAGACTTAAGCGGTTATATCAATATAACTATACAAAAAGAAAACTTACCTAGGTTGCCTGGAAGATATCACTTCAAGCTATAAGGCCGCATTTTTGTGCAACTTTATTTTAATCTTTTTCATTATTTACTTTTGTATACTTCCGAGTATGTTTTATGAGAGAAAGGTCTATTATATCTATCTATCTTACAAGCAACAGATTGTAAGTAATAAAAGAAACAAAACTTTTAATTTGAACATTCATAAAATAACCCTCTCTCTGCAGTCGGGTAAAAGAAAACAAAACACGCAACGAAGCGCTATCTAAAACAATAACATAATAAAAGTTACAACAAATGCTACTAATTAATCGAACAAAAAACAACAAAAAGAATCCACGACGCGTTTAAAATTAATTTTAAAAAGAGTATTCTTCAAAGTAGCTACCTATGTTTCTTTTAGTGCGTGAACAATGGACAGAATAAAATTAATTGGTGATATTAATTATTATGATCTTTGTTTTTACGATTTTTTTGTTTTTTCAACCCTTTTTGAGTAATTAGCCATATGCCTCAGGGGTTTGAATTTAGGGATAGGTAGTTGTTTAATAAGTATTGTATTGTTTTCAAAGAGTTTTGTTTCTTGTAAGAACAATTTGTTCTCAGGGTGAATAGGTGTGTTTTTTGTGTAAGGAATAAAATTCCTATTTTTAAAAATGCTTTTTACTGACTAATGGATACCAACGCGCAGCTTAAACCGCTGATAGTAGAGAGCTGGATTGAGCTGGAGGATTTTTCGCAATTTCCACAGAATCGGTACTAATGCGGGTGTCGTTACCATTGTCGTTGATCTTTGTAGGTAAAATTACTTATTTCGGTAAAAATAGGGAAATACTGAGACCTTTCATTGTACTTTTCACTATTTTTTTTTCTATAGGTATATCATTCAAAAGAATGACAAAATTAAAATTGCTTCAAACAACTTGCAAATATTTTAAAATACTTGATACTGGATCATTCACAAATAGCCATAATTCGGTCTAAGACCGAGAAAAAAAGAAAAACTATTTAAAAAAAAGCGGATACGTTTTTTTTTCTTCTAATATGGGCTTGGAAACATTTTATCTAGGTATACAGCCAGTGACAATAACAAGTAGGTATGTATGAGGAAGGTAGATACCTAAATCATAAAGAAACATAAGTAATTTGAATCTTAGAAAACATTCCATTTTCAAAAGTAGGAAAACCTGTATTTCTCCTCGGCTACATTGTTGCGCAGGCGTCTATTCATGAAACAATATTTAATTGTGATGGTAAATTCTTTGTCTTACAAATTATGTCCTCGATTTTATGTACCTATGGAAATTTCTACTTTAAAAGAAACCTACTGCTTTTGAAAAAACACTACGAGGCCTTACTCGCAAGAACATGAAGAAATGCTTTCTTAATTTTGGCTTGGAGGCTTACCCGTGGCGTAGCGGCTACTGAATTACTAGTAGTCGCAGGTTCGACTTCGGCCGTATAAATTTTAAAAGCAGTTTTTCAAAAGCAGTCCAACATCGCGAAAAGAGACAAAAAACCCTTTTTTTATTTATATATAAAAACTCAAAACTCAAAACTCAAAATTTTTTATTCATTTAGAACGTATATTATACACACATACGTACGTTTTGAAACGTCGAGATTTTAATTTACCGAGGTTTCGGAACGCGCCCTCCGATGAGAAGAAACCACAAGAAACTCATGGGGTTTTTTTTCAATTACTTATTTTTTTTTATCATGTTTTATATTACAATCGTCATAATACAGATCTTTAATCTGAACAGGATTATCATTAGCTCACCCGCGTAAGTCCCGATCCCGTGGGAATATCGGGATCAAAAGTTGCCTATGTTACTCAGGGTGAATGTAGCTTTCTAATGGTGAAAGAATTTTTGAAATCGGTCTAGTAGTTTTTGAGTTTATTCATTACAAACATACGACACACACACAAAAATACAAATCTTTCCTCTTTATAATATTAGTGTAGATAGATAACTATACGATCGACCGATCGCTAATCTGTTTCATCCCCTACTATCGGCCGACTGCTCGTCTCCCGGCTGCGTGTCCAACAAGCTCCACACGAGACGGTACCTCAATACTCCCGGAAGTACCAGATTTATCACCCAATTCGATTTTACGGTGCTTTTAACTAGCCTCTGCATGCTGGTTCACTCGCGATTCAGATTTTATTATCAATATTAAAGTCCTTCTTAGCAAGGAAAAAGAGGAGGGTGAGTGTCAGGCAGGCGACCGGCCGCTAAAATATTCCCAAATCTATTTACAGTAGGTATATGGTCATTGGCCTAGCTGTACCTGCCGATCTTGAGTAGTCGTGCGGGTTTTAAGCAACGCTTGGCGCGGACATTACTTGGATGGGTGACCGATAATTTGTGTGGCAAGAAATCATTTTCTCGAGCTCTAATAGTGTGGTCTAGTGTTAGAGTTGTCAGATCGCCCTAAGACCTCTAACTTGACCTAACGACTGCTATCAGAGATAACAACCGGGACCAACTGCTTAACTAACTAACCTAACCAACGTTATATTTATTAGTACCTATAGATAAACAAAAAAAAGACAAACTTTCCCATTTTTATTATTATTAGTAGTATCTGTAACTTTGTACTCTGTCCATTGCACATCTGTTACTGCATATGCTATAAAATGCTGGACAAAAAATCACGGCCTCTCGTTCCTTACGTCATATTGATGGGTGATTTCCGTTTTTTGGAAATTTCCAATTGAACTTCTCTACTATATCGGTCGGTAACAAACAGCTGGTTTATTGACTTGTATTTTTAATCGATTTTTGTAAGTCCTGCACTATGGCTTTTTGGATATTTTTTTGGAAATTTTGCAATTCCTTAAAAATATCATCAAATTTTAGAATTAATCTGTAATAAACCTAATAATGCTAAGGCGATGTGCAGACGTTTTAAAAAGTATATCTATAGAATACGTGTACGTACAGTACCTTAGGGCCATAAAAACCTATTAGTTAGATATATTCAAGACTAAATTCTATATGGGAAGGTCTAAATCTCATTTACGTCAGACAAAAACAGTTTTTTTTTAGTTACAATGATCTCGGTATAGATTTGTATACCTACCTATATCTTATAGTGTCAAAACTGTTCAAAAACTTCACCGTGTTAGAGAATCAGATTTTTTTTCTGTTTTCGCGATGTTGGGTCCTGAAGAAAAGACTTTTAAAGGTCTCGAAACGTTCAGCATTGAAGCAATGTTAAAATTATTAACAAAACGCGATTCAAACCGAAAAAATGAGTTCTTATTTAAAACTCAGTCCAAAAAACACTCAAATTTTTCACGAATAAAACAAAATTTACAATTCACACAAAAATACAACGCATTATGCCCATTGTCTTTTGTTGAGTGGCAATAATTAAATTAAAAAAAGTAAAAGCAACACGCAATCTTCTTTGTTCCTAATTAAAGAAACGGGGAGAATGAAAGAAAGGCACTAAGTAGCAAGTTAGAGTTTTTAAAAGAAACAAAAGGATGAATTTAAAAATGGAATAAGAGCGAGTTTGCATGTTCGCGTCAGTTTGTGGGATTCCATTTTTGAATTTTATTGTTATTGTGGCGCCTTTTTGTTTTGAAATGTGTCATGTTATTTGAAAATAGAATTTAAGATTTTTTTTTGTCTGTTACCGTTTCAAATCATCTTTTCATCACCTATGCACTCGCGGTGTGAAAACCCCAAAAATTGTTCTCGTCAAAGAAGATAGACAGAAAAACGCTTTTTTGTACCGAAATTTAAATATACTACACAAATATTAAAAAGAAAAACAGTGCGAATAAGGAATAGCGAAGCGAAACGCTTAGCGCTTAGCTTATTTTGATATTATGTTCGTACTATTATGTTATTATAAGCATCAAATTGTTGCATCAGAGAGAGGTAACGGGACCCGACTGTGCAATACGCTGTTACCGACCAAAACTGGTTTTGTTTAGCAAAAATATGTACCTAGTTTTATATTATAACGCGTTTGAATTTTGTTGCGTGCGGGCCTCGCGTTTTGACCTCGGCTGGAGGGTTAACTTTCCTAGTATCGTAAAATAGTTAAGACTTGGTACTATAAATCGGTTATGGTGAAAGGTTCTAGTGTTTTTTAAAGGGAACTCTTTATTTTTATATTTCCGTAATACCTCAAAAGAAAAAAACCCTAAAAAGGACTTGTTATAAGATCACTTGCTTGTCCGTCTGTCCGTCCGTCTGTCATTGCGCCTGTTCCTAAGAAAATCGGCTTGGTCCACTAGCAAGTTTAAATTCACAGGTTCGAATCGTCTCACTAAATACATTTTTAATAATGCATTTCTCCTTCTAGTAAAAATGCCTTGAGCAAAAAAAAAAGTATTTTTATTTTAAAAAAAATGTTCACGTTGCTCTAATAACGGTAAACAAGGCGAATCGCGAGGAAAGCCGAGTCTTAAAATCACGTGAGTACGTACCATAGTCCAATTATGAGACTACGTAAGAAAAAACCCAGCGAAATCTTTTAAATAAACGTAGATAAATATTACAAGAAAGGTAAATTTAAACGAATTTTTTTCACTTAATTTAAAGTCAAAAGATACTCGAGATAATTGCTCTTCGGTGAATTTGAATGCGTCCAAATCGAACCGTTCTATGGACGAGAGCAATTTTCATTCATTTTCCCTATTTTTTGGCATTCTTAAGAAGCGGGGCGGATCTCGAAAGGCTATTGTAAGAAGAATCGGTGATTAAAATTCAATTTTGGAACAATCGCGCTATGTGTTAGGGGTTAAGGCGCGGTGCATTTTAATTGGATGAGTAATTGTGCTGGCAATTAACGGATTTAACGTGTTCGATTTTTTAAATCATATTTCAATTTTATTTGTTGTGACAAGTTACCAATTTTCGTTCGACCAATGAAAACCATTTCTGCTTTTCGAATACCGTGTTGGATATTTAAAATATATGCTTTATTTTTGTATTTGGTTTTACTAGTAAGTTTTGGTGCTTTCAAGGTTTATTTTTTAATTGTAAATTGTACTAAGCAATGCTTTAATTGTCTCACTTTTGCTGACGTTAAATGCTTTTCATAAGAACAAGACGTAAATTTTCTTATTATTAGATTTACTTCCTATCTGTTTTCTTCAGTTACTTTGTGATTTGTTCCCAATTTACAATCTAAACTGTCAGTTTATATTTCTGTAATTCTAGACTTCCTACCGACTACAAAATAGAAGGTATGGTCTGCATAAAATTACAATATTTTACACTCAAAAAATATGTTAGAATATTATCACATTGGCGCATATGCGTTATAATTTATCAAAATTAGTTACACTGCGGCCGGCCAAAACAATTGGTCAAAAAAAATTAACCCTTCACTACCCAAACGTCTACAAACATAGGGTTCGGACAAAAGGACCCGGAAGATATACAATATACCTTCTTTACCTGTGAAATAATAGCGTTTGCAGCCGAAATTAGCATAATAATGCAGTTTGTACTATTATTTTTGTGAATTGGCTAACATACGGACTGCGGGCAGCTGCAAGCCATTGTCCATTGGTATTTTGAATTTCGAACGCATTTTTGATAACAATATGCTCATCATGCGATACCCTTTTATTAGAGAAAAAAAAGGATGCGCCATTACAAAGGAAAAACAAAGTATCTATCTAAATTATTTTAGCTGTAAACAAAATATTTCTTGAACATAACAAACGTAAATAGCCTATTTAGTTAGATAAATCTAGATAATTGGTAGTAGATAAAACCATGTTTGTGTATTTTAGTCTGTAAGCCTGTGATAGACAGTCTTACGTCGCGCCGTCGCGTCGGTCGGAAGAAAAATTATATAGTCTAATTATCTAGACAAATTAAATATAAATTTACTTACCACATTACATAGTTTTTTCTTACAACACACATCGTGTCCAGCTATGATAGAGATCAAACACAGATCATGCATAGATTAACATAATAAATAGAACTTTGGTTTATTTTTATGACACTCGCGGCATGTTAACAAGGCGTTACCCTAGGGTTGGTGATTATGCATTGATTGGAAAATAACAGCAATATTGACGTTCATTTCAGGTATGCAAACATACAATCACATAAGACTAGGATATTACATAAAATAAATATTCAAAGAAATATATATTCTAATTAATTATAATCCAGATGATTTCATACTTACATTCACATACATTACAATATTCAAATCACTTTTATTACGCAAGGCACTTTATCATTGACTTACAGTCAAAATACTCAATACATTTTCTATCCAATAGCATTAAAATTTTAGCATCTAAACTCTAAAATATATTTAACTTCGAAGGAAATAAGTTACTGACGCTATTTAAGATTTCTAAATAGGTCTATAAAGTGATATTCAATTACTAATGGCAACATTGCGAGAGACACTGCATTTTGTACCCTGAAGCCTGGGTGTAAAAGAATAAGGCTACGGTATCCCCTGCCCCTCCAAAATGGGTTTCTCAGTGGGAGGTTTCGGCTGTTTCTTGTTACCCACTGGTCTAAGTCGTAGCGCCAAGTGGACTTACCAGTTCCGATGCGTAGACCGGTGCAGCCACTAAGGAAAACGGGTCGGATCTTGTTCCACCGCTGTTACTGATTCGCATGTTTTAATTATTTTATTTATGTTTGTAAAAAGGTTAACGAAGTCATTTTCTAAATTCTTACAAAAATAAATAATCTTAGCCAATTCTGCGCCCCGCAAAAAAAAACTGGTCAAAGAAATTCACTCATGTATCTTAAATTATGTATACCTGTACTTACAAAACTAAAATTTAAAAAAACACTATATTTTTACAGTTCTGAAAATCATACACACTTATTAACATCACTGTCAAATCTCAATTTAATTAAACGCAATCATTGAAATAATAATCAAAAGGGACATTGACAAAAAATAATAGTGATTGTCAAACCGGACCCTCCGCTTTGTACTTAAAAATTATAACAGGTATGAAGGGTTAACTTTTAATAATAACAGGATTTAAGACAAAAAAAACTGTATCAAGGGTTGATTCGAAACGGAAGTTTTGAATGAGTTCTGTTTTTAAAAGTTAACGGTCAATCTGTGAACATTTAAATTTCGAAGCTTTAATTTTTTGTCGTGTTCTCTTTTTAAAGGTTTTTATTTTTTTCTACTGTTTCATTATTGAAATAATAGAATGGGCCTTTAAAATAATTTATATTTTGTACATACTTAAATATGAGTCTAACAGCCCAATACAGAAACGCAACTTAAAATTTGAGGCGTATACCTACTTCAATAATTGAGCCGCTTCTAAATTTAATTTTAGTACCTACCTATCTATGGGAATTTTTGACGTTGAGAGGTGCTTAGTTGTTTAAGTAGAACTTAAATTTTGAGTTGCATTTCTGTATTCGGCAGTGAATAGTACAAAGCGACATTTTTAATCTCGAACTAACAAGGCTAGGCTCATAATTTGGGTGCCAAGCAACGAGTAAAATGTCTAGATTTAAATAAAAATAGATACAGTTTGTAGTTCTATTTTCAAATAAGCACAAGATCTATAAAATTGCGACCTAAAACAACATTCTAAATCTAGACGGCTTTTGCATTTTTAAATATGGAATGGAATTGTGACTTTTTCCAGAACTGTCTCTCTTGAGAACGAATAAAAATAATTGCCGAGAAAACTCTTTCCGAGTGATGCTCTCTACATCTTACTATTCATGTGAAATATAGGGCTGGCCTTTTTGTTATTACAAAAAAACATGTTTTGTCAACTACAGAGACATTAAAAAGAAACATTAATTTTACCAAATATGTAACATATTATAATAATAAAAAAAAATGTGCCTCTCTAAAGAGCAAGTGCCTTCTCTTAGAATAAATAAAAGATTTCTAAAATAATCATGTGAAAAAACACTAACTGATCAGTTACAAAGTAATAATAAAAAATCAAAATTACAATTAAAAAGAATCCAATAGCTATCAAAACTATATGGTTCCGATTTTTTTACATGCCATTTTACTTTATTTTTCAAGGCAAGATGTTCAAAGGATTTATTAATCGTGTCGTATCATATCTGTTATAAAAATAAATTTAACTCACACTTTTCCACTGAATACCGAAAAAGCAAATGGATTAAAAAAACCAATGAGAGACAGAAAATATCCATTTTTCTCTCCCCAGTCAGAACCACTTGAACTTTCCCAAAAATGTAAAAGAAAAAAAAAGAACATAAATTACAGTTTAAAATGTTGAAAACTACACACAAACATTAAGATAAAACAAACAGGAGAAGTCGTTAGCGGCAACCCTGCCGTAAACCCAGACGCTTCCCGGCAAAGCAACCTAACTTCGGGAAAACTTGCCAACTATAACTTGGTTCCTTTCTGCTCTTTTTGCATTTTTCCTAGAGCGAACGTTTTCTTTTTTTAAATTCAAACGGACCGGTTTTTCATTCGCTTTACTCGTTTTTATTCGAATTTCGAATCTCCTTGCTCTGTTGAAACGTTGTACCCTTTTCAGAAGTTGGCTATCTTTCGTAACTTGACTGCTCGGGATAGGAAAGTGGTAGAGTCGATTTGTTTGTTAAATATTTATGCGGCAATGTACATAGCGCCATCTAGTCGCAAACTAAGCTACTGATAGAAATATTTCACAAGGAGAAATACATCATCACAAATTCTCCCATGACAGGATTCGAACCTGTGCCCCTCGCTTGACAGGTGCCTTGAGCAATAAAAACTTAAGAAATATTAAGCATCTGATCTTGTAATATGGATGTTATAGTCATCGAATTTAAATTTGCAAGCATTCTTGGCTCTTTTGCGTTAGGAAGGATCAGTGGTGGTTTATCTAATTGACGATGAGTAATTTAGTTATTTGTATTGTATTAATATAGATTTACATTACATCAACTATTATTTATTACCTAAACGTAATGTAGGTAATATAGATCTGACACCGGAAATAGATTTATTACTCATTTAAATATTATACCTATCACGGCCTGATTCTAATTGTTTTGAAATTCGTTACAAAATAATTACTTAACTCAGTCCTCATGATCAGCTTAGATCTTATTAAAAAATACATTTATAAATTTAAAAATAAAATTATGTTAAATACTTTTGAAAACCTAGAACAAACAAAGTTTGAAACACAAAAGAATCTCCAAAGATTTCCTGTTCCTTGAAACTCCTTAAGTTTTTATTTGACCACTGAAGCATTCGCGAGATAGCGCCGCGCCACGAAAATTAAAAAAAGTAAGAGAAAAAAAACGCAAAGAATTCAAAGTAGGATAAAACTTTTCAACACGGGTTAAGTACTTTCTCGAGATACCTACCTTTTATTACTTTTCTTTCAACTCGAACAATTTCGAATCAGAACTGTTTTAAATTAAAAGAAAAATAGTTTGATCTCGCTAAATTTTATAGGTAAGTACATTTACTG
Organism: Idaea biselata; assembly: GCA_958496205.1. Taxonomy (NCBI): domain Eukaryota; kingdom Metazoa; phylum Arthropoda; class Insecta; order Lepidoptera; family Geometridae; genus Idaea; species Idaea biselata. Next base: position 4,962,820 of record OY292405.1, on the reverse strand, counting down.
TATGAAAACAAAATGGCGGACCAATATCCATATTTAACGGTACGTCAATAACAAATTCCTCCCGTCGAACGCAGGTGGAATACTATTATATTTTTTTAAGCCCACTGGCCACCCCAAATAGTTGGGGTGTGGGGTGAGGCGATAGTTGGGGACGTGCGTGACCCCCTCCCACCGCCCCCTAGGGGTTACCCCCCTAACACCCTCGCGGGGTGCACTCACCATGTGTGCACGCAAATTCATGTCCAATAATTTAAATTTCCAATAGCCCTGATTAATGTTGTATTAATTTTATGTATTTCGCGGACCGCGTCCACTCGTAAATGGATGAGACTAGGTATACTTATCTATAATTACATTGTACAATACCTACCTAAACCTACTTTACAATTGTTTATTTTATTTCGTTCTTTGAGTAAATATTTTCGTTTGAAATGTAAACGAAAGATGACAATCGATTGAAGTGTTAGAATATCGTTATATTCTAGCTATGGACGTGACAAAGAATGACACCGGTCAAAAAGTTATTTATTTTGAGGCTAAAATTACAATTTCCTCAAAGTTAAGTAATTTAAATAGTTTGGTAGAGTACCTTAATAATGAAGTGATATTAATTATTACTACATATTATAAAACAAATAGCTGCGCCCCGCAGTTTCGGGAATATCGGAATGAAAAGTAGACTATGTGTCATTCCAGGAGGGTTACTTCGGTTCGATTCGATACGACAACGATACTGTCATAACGATGGTTCCACTGTCACCCTACTATCAGAATGTGACAGTAGAATCATCGTATGACAGTATCGATGTCGTATCGAAACGAACCGCAGTAACCCTCCAGGTCTCCAACTATCTACATACATACCGAGTTTCATGGTAATCGGTTCAGCGTTTTTTACGTGATTGAGTAACAGACACACAAACATACAATCATACATAATCACATACTTTCAGCTTAATAATATTAGTAGGAATATTAGTAGACAGAAACTTGGGTACGCATACTAACAGTGATACATCTCATTTTATTTTTCCCTATTTAATGAAGTTTAAATCCAGTTACGAACAGCAATAAAAAGTTAAAAAGCACAAACATTTATACTTAAAAACTTACAAAAATTTAACCAATTTAAATCAGTAATAACTGGCAAAAAGTCATGATTATTCGGATGCAGTCGAAATGATGAGAAGTCTGCGTTCCAATTTCAAAAATAAATTTGCAACACGCACACTCTGTCGGCTTGTCGTGTTTTATAATCAACATGGAAACGTCACATTTGGGAGTTATTTTTTTACAATAATAATTGGAAATTGTGATTGTAAATCTATAATTAATAATAAAATTGTACATTTGACAATTATGAACTTTACAATAATTATAATAAATGATATATGCTATATGCTGCATTTTGATAAATTTTAAATAGTTTCATCGCAATCGGTTACGTAGTTTTGCGTTGAAGTAGTAACTACTTATAGTTAACTTAATAGCTTACTTACATCCAAACTTTCACATTTATAATTTAAGTAGGATAGAATAGTAAAAATATAATATTATAAATGATATACTGATACTGATATAATCGATATTGGTTTTATTATATACTTTTATAAAACTTTAAACTTATAAATCTTATTGGAATAATCAAAAAATAAATAAATAAATAAATAAATTCTGTGAACAACACACAGCGCCATCTAGCCCCGTGGTAAGCGACTAAGCTTGTGTTACGGTGACTAGACAACGGTATAATACTTATATTTATTTTTCTTTTGTAAATACATACATATTATACATAAAAACGTTTACAATAGTGTTGCGCCATCGATAAGTAGGGATACTAATAAGAAGGATTTAAAATATTTGAAACAATAGTGATGTACAGTTATAAAAATGTGTGTATTTAGTTAAACTTACCTTAAAATACATTTTTTTACACAATTACTTTACTAAACCACCAAAAACAGCCAAGTTTATAATAAATGGCGACGGAATACCGTAATAAGATTATAAAGCAATAAATATTTTTCTTAGCCTAGCTATTTATCTAGTTGGAATGCTTTATGCCTACGCGATGCCAGTCAAAAGGTGCTTGTATTACTGTAGGGAAGTACTTTTGTATGTAAATCTAATGCGTAGGTTTTACCTCTATTACTTAGGCTTTTGTTAAAGTTGGACCTGGATTTGAAATAACTATGAGCTTTGTTTTGAATATAGGTACTTACCTACGTAATTAATTTTTAGTTGAAATCTATTTTTTTTGGTACCTATTAGTTTTATTCAGATTTATTGGTTTATAAAATTTCTAAAATGTAATTACAAATTTATACAATTCACAATTAATTTTTTTTTTGTATTTTTTTTTTATATGTAAAACTTTAATCAATTAGACACAACATATAAAAATAAAGAAACAATAAACATAGTGCAAAATAACAAAAAAACACTAGAAACATTTATAATTAAATACTTATTACAATTAATAATTTATATAATAATAATTATATACCTACTTATTATTACAATTGTAATAAGTTTTCCCGAAACATTGTATTTGACGTTATTAGGCGTCAAGTAATTAATTCTAAGCCAATGACACGTCCCTACTTAAAAATTCAAAACATACTTGCAAATTAAACTGAAATCCAGTATCTAAAAGATATCATCCTTTAAACATCGCATCGTACAAACTGTGTTAAGGCGAACGCCTTTCCCTTCTCTACATTTATTCATAGAGAAATAACAAAAATATCCATAGACAATCTGACCAGGTTTCTCAGACCCCCCACTCGGTTTACTTCGAACCGTCAAGGAATACATAAGGAGTTCAGCCTAGATTGGTCGTTAAGAGCGTAGGTTGTACACGTTGAAAAATGGCTAGCCACAATAGTATAAGGATCGGTGAACCCGGAAGAAATATTTGCAATAGACAAGATTAATCTATGATTTGTGATAGTGATTCGAAATACAAATATTGGAAATTTATTTTTTGAAATTGGAATGTCTTGCTTACTTTGTAAGAGATTTATCACGATTTTAAGATTAGATCCTTATTGGGTTTTAAAGAGTTTCTAATTGAAAGCGTACTATTAGCAATCAGAATGTTATGTAATTTGGTTACATTGATTTGTTAAATTTGACAATTAAATAGTATTATCACTTAGGCTAGTTACTTACACGTTTGTGATGGAGAATATAGTTTTAAATATTTATTTTAGATTGTATACAATAAATAGAAAGTTATACTTACTGAAAAAAAACGGTTAGGATATTGAAGAACTTTTATAAGGAAGCAATTATTACCTAGGTAGATTATTAGAAATAGGTTTTAGTGAACATTAAATTATTACCCCTCATTTGTTTTTAAAAGTTTATGTCTGTCTTGGGTTTAAGTTAACTTGGTATAATTACTGTTAATTATATCTAATTTATATAAATTTGTATATTATATAAGATACAAAAACAAAACACGATTTACCCAAAATCAAACCAGATCTATACTATTTTTATTCCAAAAACAGTTCCAACTGTATATAAATCATCCGATTTCGATAAAAAGGCACACAGATAGTTCAGAAGGGTCATAAGAATTTAATGTTTTGTTCTGATAATAGTTATTACCTACTACAGAATCAAAAGTTGCAAATGCAATTGCATCTAGAGATACCTCTTATTTTATTCACTTATAATTGTTGTGGAAAAATAATAAATCAAGTACTTTTAAGCTTCTAGCTAGCTTTGTTATTGCTTAATCAATTTTATTATATTTTCTTAACTAGGTTGGTATATTGCGCTAAACATTTTCTCCATAAAACATCTACGTAAAACCATAAACTTCTAGAATAACCCAATATTTTCCCAACACTTTTATCTACAAAAGCAACCTAATAAACTGGACTCAGTTATAAAATTTAGTGTCAATAAATATAGAAATCGGACCGTTATTGGTCGATTAGCCGGGCATAGATGGAACCGATATATCTATGCATTACCCTCTGTCAAATACAACGTGCCATATATCTAGTGGGTACCATCTAGGAAATAAGTCTACAATATCTTTATACTAACGCACTGGATACTTATAATACGAACGCATTCTTCTCAAACATGCAAAATCACTAACACAAGCGTAGGACCACGAGATGTATGCGTTTGTGTGCATAAAACTTGCATGTATGCGTGCGGTTATTGACCTATGCATTTGCTTGGTGTACGTACAGGCTAAAAGTATGCGTTCATTTTATTATGTTCTTATTTTAAAAGTGCGGTCATCGCTTTCTTTTGTTGGGTTAGGTCGGGATGGATTTTGGCGCGAAACAGATTCAGGTTATTCGGTTGGTACGCGGACTGGTTCCGTAAGGTTGTGTAAGACGAAAGGGTTACCGTTACGCGTTCGAAATTCAAACGGTGTATCAATTTAAATTTAATATATTTTACAATTTTATACACTTAATTTTATTATAATTTACAAGTTTTTACAAATGTAACTTAATTAATTAACCTTTACATCAAAAATACACTAGTATTGTTAAAAAATTGAGAGCTTTTATTTAAATTAATTGTGTAAGTATTCAAATAATGAAATACTTAGATAAATAATACAGTCAATTCCAGAAAATAGTGAGTACTTTACAACACAAAAAGATAAAAAGCGCTTACTTAATAAAAAGAAATAGAAAGGTAATTCTGTTCTATAATAGAGATAATAATTAAGAACTTTTTGCAATGATCATAAAACACATAACGAGGAAAAAGTTAGACGTTAGAAGTTATTCGTCGTAAATACTTATTTTTAATCAATATCTTAATAAAGAAAATATTAATTGGCCACATAAAACTAAGCAGTTTTAATATTTTATAACTTTTTCCATTAACACAGCCCAACATAAAATAGGGACTATATCATTTTTGATATGTGTCTACTCAAACAGATTGATTGATTTTTGTTAAAATACTCCAAAAGCTCCAAAACCCAAATCTCTTTTGTTGTTTCTGAATAGTAGTGCAAAGCGTTAAGTTTTTATTTTTGCTGATTAGTTATTCCAATCGATTATAAATTTTACTACAATAAAACCGTTGCCTTAGAGGCACTCTATAATAATATTATACAATAATATTATACTTTTTAAAATAATTAGTATAAATAACAATTAACTTATCTAATTATATTTACAAATTACAATTTCAATAATAATTGTTAGTTAGTATAAAAATAACAATTAATTTAATTGTATTTACAAATTACAATTTCTTTAATAATTAATTACTAATTAATGTTTCTTTATTTTTATTTCACAGGTGAGCGTCCTTACAAATGCCATTTACCTGACTGTGGAAGAGCCTTCATCCAACTATCAAATCTTCAGCAGCACCTCAGAAACCACGACGCCCAAGTAGAGAGAGCCAAGAATAGGCCCTTCCATTGCAATATCTGTGGGAAAGGGTTCGCGACTGAGAGCAGTCTTAGAACGCATACGGCAAAGGTCAGTATCTTATTCGACCTTTGTGAAACAATAATTCAAATTGGTCTTGTTCGATTTTTAAAAATGTTTCCTTGTTCAATTTTGACTGAAATATTTTTCATATTGAATTGAGAATGTAAATTTGAATTTGGAATTATTATACAGAATGATTCTATAATATTAATAAGATGTAGTTATCAATTAAAGAATAGACTAAGTCTGAGTAATTCTGATACTTTGACGATGTTTCGAAATATTATGTTTATTTTATTCATTGTTTTATATTTTCTTTATGAAGGAAGTATTATTTGTTTTAATTTATATTATCATTATACTAACACTATAATTTGATTTATCAGTTATAAATTAAATTAAGATATATTATTTTGATCATTGCTTGTTATTTTATCTAAAAATCAAAATTCACGTTTCGGCACATTATGATTTCAAAATTCCCTCTCGATTGTTTTATAATAATTGTGTTTTTGAACATTGGCTAATCTTTGTAATGCTATGCCCGCATCGCCTCCCGGCGAAAACAGGAGCTTCAGCTGCACCTTGGTGTTTTGCAGCAACACGCAGCACTCATGATCGGTGGCGCAACCGCCACACCTTGCCCTATTTGCCACAAAGTTGTATTTGGTGGCGAAGCACTTGTAGAACACATGAAGAACACGCATAAGGACCCAAATGCGTCCGGTGTTGCCAGTAAGTGTCCCGACGGACGATCGGATTTTTACACAGTTACTAAGGAGGTTTTTTAATTAAAAAAAAAGAATGTTTTACTAAAGCATTCTTTTTTCAAATAACTATGTCTCGTTTTTAAGAATCCAATCTCTTTTGTTAGCGTTATAAAATTTTATGCCATCATGAAAAATGAGTAAATAACGGAGTCGGTTCAACGCAACGCTGTTACAAAAGAGATTTATTAGGTACTAAGTTCTGCCACTGGAAGTTTGTAGATAAAATTTTTGCCGGTCATCGTCGTAATAATAGCCGTGTGCAGTAAAAAACCATTTTGCAGCATTATTATGTTACTTTATAAAAGCTTCCAGTTGGCACAAAGCCATAAGGGGTGTTGGTTTCGTAAAATCAACGGTAACAACAAAAACGTATCGTTTCCATAAATCTTAACACTATCTTAATAAATAAGCTGAGTTGAACGCATTTCGAGGGACATGAATGTTATTGTTTTAAAATTATTGGAAGGGTAGTGTGTTTTGCAAACATTTCTTGTCTGTCCCTAGTACAGACAAATTCTTCGGATTGCGTTCCAACTGTATTATCATAACATGTTTTGTTTATGTATCTAATAGCGACATTTTCCCCGGTTTTCTATGGACTTTGTTTCTGTTACATGTTCCGTTAATTCATTTATGTTTTAGTTTCGTAAACGTCCTTTTGATTTCACTTTCGATAGCTTTTAAGTTTAATAGACGATTCTTGTTCTGCCACCCTTCCATTATCATCGAAACGAGGTTTTCCATCACCATTACAATTTACAATCATAACGTTACCCTTTACAATAGCAAAAATCATCGAACGGAAATCGTCTATCTTCAGAAGTGCAACTAACTGGTACTAACTAGTTTTTTTTCTTTCTCCTACCCCCTAACCCACTAACCTGCCTTATCCTGGTGACGTGAAGGTCCCCCCGCCACGTCACCGTACCCAGCGCAAGCTAAACCACCATCGACTGATCCTTATATAGCCAAGCGGAGGACGGCCAACCATCCCTGCCCCGTGTGCGGGAAGCATTACGTCAACGAAGGGTCCTTGAGGAAGCATTTAGCTTGTCATCCTGAAACGCAGTTGACCAGCAGTTTGAGAATGTGGCCCTGTTCCGTTTGCCAAGCTGTATTTACACATGAAAGTGGTATGTATTTAAATATTAAGTGTAGGTAGCCTTTACGATGAAAAATTTATTCTGTAGGTGCCTTAATTTGGTCTTTCGTATCAATTTTTTCACAGTGACACATTATCTTGAATTCTTTAAACTTCAGGACTAGAAGTTGACTTAACATAAACAAGAAGACTTGTTGAAAAAATTAGAGTATGATTATTTTTTATCAAGAGGAGGTATAATAGACTGTCTACTTTAAAGGAAATCCTCAACAGGACCAAAGAGTCAATTTAAGGGCATTTATCTTAATAGGGTGGCATGATCACGCCACGGGTTTTAATCCTAGATTAGTGCATAAATGATCAATAGTATCAAAAATGTTTGAATAAAAAATTATAATATCTCTTTGAAGGCTGTTAGAAAAGTCATTTATAAATTATCTAGAAGCATTTTTAAGATACGTTGTAAGGAAATTGAACAAGGCAATAAAGTAAAAACATTTTACTATAAAACTCGGAATAGTAGCTGAGATTTTTAAGTACCTCTACTTAATCATTATGAAACGTGTAATTTTATGTAATTCTTTTACCAGTTAAATAAATTGTTATATGACCAAACTTAACAATTACTTACAAAATAGGTGGAGATAAATAAATATCTATACTACTTAATTATTTATTTAGCAATATCTAGAAATTGTTTTCTTAATACTAGATGTTGTAATGACACGATAAAAGCATTCGCGGAAAGGAATTTCTTTGTAGAATGTTTGCAATTTGCATTGAAAAAGTGGATCTTGAGCTGCCTCGCTCTAGAGATGCAACAAAATAGTACCCACAATAAGATCTAATGAATATTGAATACCTCGTATATTTTCTAAACACAAAAAACCCATTATCGACATAGACTGACAAACAGTCAGCAGCGTTTAGTCGGCAGATTCTATTGCTCAACAAAGATAATATACCTACTCAATACCTACTGTTTTATTGCGTTATGTTTTTGCGCAAATAAACAATTATCACATTAGTATCGGACGATTAGTTAACCTTCTAATCATTAATTTCAGGACTCCTCTCCCATATGGAACACATGAGAATGGAACCAAAACATCAGTTTGCTGCCCAGTATGTGCTCTCCAGAGCAGCAGCAGAGAGACGAGAACGAGATATCCTCGCCGCAGTTACAGCTTCAGCTGGCGGTTCTGGACTCCTAGGCCTCGCGCCTCCATCTCCAGCACATTCAGATTCTTCATCCAACGGCAGACTTTCTTCTTCAGCTGGATCTGAAACAGGAGCAGCTGTCAACAAGCTTACTGATCTCCTTAGGTCTGCAAATAATGGACACCAAGCGTACGGAGATGAAAGAGTCGCGGCCATTGCAGCGGCCGCAGCGAATATGATGGCGCAACCGGGAGAGGGAGCAAGCGCCGTGCAAGTTGCTGCAGCTAATCTAGTCTCTGCCATGAGACAACAACTAGCCCGAGAACCACCCCCGGCCCAACCCCCAGCAGAGACTCCGCCAGCACCGACCGAAGCCGCTCTCAGAATCCAACAAGCCGAAGCTCTTCTACGAAGTCAGGCCGAAGCTTTACGACTGGCTGTGTCTCAAGCTGCAGCAGCACAAAACGACAACCCCAGTCCCCTCAGACACAACGGAGGTTTTCCACCGCAGCCGAATGACGCTAGCGGACAGCTGTCCCCAGAATTAGTTGAGGCTTTTAGAATTGCACAAGAACAGAGATTGGAACAGGCGTTGAGGTTACACGATCCTAGAATGTTGGGTTTTAATATTCCTTCGCCAGCTCAACAGGCAGCGCAGCAGGCGGCGCAGCAGGCTGTGGCCGCTCAGCAGGCCGCACAGCAAGCCGCCCAGCAGGCCGCCCAACAGGTGGCTCAGCAGGCTGCTCAAGCCGCTCAGGCCGCTCAACAGGCCGCTCAGCAAGCAGCTCAGCAACAGCACATGCAGCAACAGGCCGCTCAAGCAGCTCAAGCTGCCCAAGCCGCCCAACACGCCGCTCAGCAAGCTGTCCACCTCCAACAAAACCCTCAAGCCTGAAAATTCACCTATTACTAATCCGACGCGATTTCGACCCGAAAAATCGTATAAGTAAACAGGTTCGTGATAGCAAAAATATAATGGATTCAGTATTTTTTATGAGAAAATTCTTTTTTGGAGCGTGAATGAAATCGCCTCTGATTAGTAATTATTTCACGCAATATCGAATGGGACTTTAAGTTTTATTTAAGCCAGTGAAAAAAGTATACAATCTTAACATTACCTTTAGATAGAATAACTGTTGTAAATAAAAAAAAAGCGGAAACAAAACTTCGTATCTAAGAACCGTAATATAAACATAGTGAAATGATTGAACAAAAATGGAACAAACACTCGCCCATACGATTAGATATTAGAGTAACTTGTGACAAATAATATTCTGTGCAATCTTCATTTTTATTATCTGTTTCGTTATTGAGTGTTTTATCATTATTACTGAATTATTATATTAGTATATGTATAAGCTTTACCACAAGGCAATGTATTTATTAGCTTAGTACAAAGTTTTGGAAGTGCCAAACTGTTTTTAGCACGTTTAATCGCATTTAGCGAGACTTTTTTTAATTAGTTGCAATAATAAGTTTAATTATATTTAAGATAAATAACATTAAATTATTATTTTTTTATTTTGTCTTTTCACGCAATAACACGTCTTATGCTAGTCACGTTTTGAACGCACAAAATGATTCTTATTTTAAAATTGAAAAATTCGAAAATTTATTATTTTATTTAAATTGTTTCAACGAATATTTTTTATTTTATTTTTATTCATAATGCCATATTAGATAATAAATTGTAAATAACTTAGGTCTGTTATATGTTGTTAGTTAACGCTTTTGTTTATAACGTAAATTACATTTTATTTAATAACAACTCGAACATTTTATTTAAATTACAAAAAAAAGAAATTATTTACAAACGATTATATATTGTATAGTTGTATATAAATTTACTGATTTATTTTTGTTCAAAAGACTGCCGTTAATATTTTTTTGTAAATAAAACATTGAGTTCTAATGATAATAATATAATGAATGAAAAATAGCGATTTTTCACTGATCTTACCGAATAAATGAATAACATCAAACTCGAAGTACGAACTTCGATAATTTTACCTGAATAGACGACGAATAAAAAAACAATGACACAAGACATTCTTTTTCAACACGGATGTTCAAGCAATAGCCCAAAATATTTATATAATAATATTCATATGTATTTTTTATTTTATATCATAAATACAATCTACAATAGCCCGATAATAATTTCTCAGAATGATTCAAAGTTTCATAACTTTGATCATCGACAAGCATTTTATATGCTACAGTTGCCTCAGCAATAGTTTTATAGTTTGAAGATTAGCAAAATTACCTCTTTTTAAAAACCGGTTTAAAAAAACGAGGTAATTTTTCTAATCTCATAATAATATGATAATTGAGAATGTCAAGTGTTGCCGAATATTATTCTTTTAATATTATCATCATGTATTATAATAAGGGGCGGTCACGATGATTAAATGTACTTAAAATAACTCAATAATTATAAAGATAATTTATAAATAATGCCTTATGTTATGTGCATTTATTCAACGTCATCGTGGTTAATATTATACGTATAATCGTAACATATAGGTAAGGTAAGTAAGCTGATTTTAATGTATGTACTAATTTCATTCTTGAATTAATGTTGATTGGAGCGTAACAGTGATTTTCCCCAAATTTTCAGGTCTACAAAATGTCACTGTCGCGTGTTAATCAATGTATATAGAAAAAATACAATGCAATAGCCCAAAAATAATTTTCATTTATGTCGTGAATTTTGTTTGTGAACATGATTTTTTCTTAAAATATTTAATTTCTATTTACTTAGTTTATTTTAAGGAATACAAAACTTTTCGGCGAGTTTTTCTTATGATTTGGAATGGACTGGAAAGTACCATCCAGACGCGAAGGTTACCCTAATAAGATTGTTTTCTAGGAAACGTGATCAAAAACAAAACCTATTAGACAACAAAAATCATTTTTGACTGAAATGTAAAAACGCAAAAATTAATGATACTCTACAATAAAAAATTAAAAAGTGAATTGATCGCTATTTATGTAAAAATATGTCCTCATAAATTTAATATATAAATAAATTAATATAACAACAAAAGAAGTTCCTATGAATATTGTATAAATGGTATTGTTTTTAAATTTAGGTCTTAGTAGAAGGAAAAATTTATGGACGTTTGGTATTTTTAAAGTTATTATAATAAAACATCGCATTAGGGAACTGAACTCGACAATTCGAGTTGTACAAATAAAAAAAGCACGGATCATGAATCCTAAGATTAGATTTTTAGAACAAGTTACGTTTCCAAGAAAGTGTTCATGAAGAAAAAAATAAATCTTCATTTTCGCGCGATATTTACTAAAAATCTTGTAAAATTATATTTGTAATTATAGTTCAGGAGCTAAAATGATAAGTAATGATAAGGTTTTTGATTGTAAAACAAAAATGATGATTATTTGAGAATAAAAATCAGAATGTTGCGCTAAAATGTAGATTGATACCGAAATTCTGTGATCATCGAAAAAGGAATAGTTATAAAACAGATCGTGTCTCAAAGTTTCCGACTTTATTCTTAAGTTTTTGATGAAAGAATTTTTAATGTTTAAAAATATTGAAAAATGAATGGTTTTCTACATTTATTTTATGGTGAAAAAATTCCGTAGTTAAGCTGTGTAAATTCTTAATAATGGAGCCTAATTACTTTACAAGCAATGGTATTTTAATCGTTGTATAGCTACGATGTAACAAAAAAAATCAATATTTTAATTTAACGATGTAGAAATAGTCTTTTCAAAAACAAGAGTCAAATTAGACTGTTTCGCTCAGGTACCTACTACCTAAGTAAATTATTCATTGAAATGACAACATGGTTTGTCCGCATTTCCTTCTAAAAAAAGTTCTCCTGTTCTCCTTAACACAATCACTCCATCCCATCTTTAACCTGTTTTTCAGTCTACCTTTTACTTCCAAGTTCAGGCATATTATATTGATAACAAAAAAACTCTGGTTTAGAAATTTACTAAGACGTACCCATGAGCATATGGTTCTATCTTAGAATCCAAAATTACACTAATAAAAAAATTGACCATTTTTTGTTACATATAGCTTTTAGTGCAACACTATCAGGTTCTGTTGATGTCATAAGTGTGGATAGATGTCCATAATACGAACTTTTTATTTAAATAAAATGCGCTGTCAGTTTTATTGACGTTAGAAATGGATATGACGGTTTCTAGTTTAATTGGCATTTGTTTATTGAATTATGAATTAACTCATTGTGTTTAATAATACTTCTGTTGATAGATAAAATACGTTGTTTGAACAATTTTTATTGTTGAAATAAAAATAACAATCGCTACGATCCAACATGCGATTACATTACATTTGTTTATATTCGAATGAAATATCGTAAAATACACTCGCTTTAAAAATGATAATGATTAAGATAATAATAATAAAATGTATTTTGGATAAATGTTTACAAATATCGTGATATATCTGAAAACTAAAATGGTTTTGGTGTTTAAAATTTGGATACCCTAATACGAGCGCATTTTCCGATAATTCAATTGTTGAGTTTTTATTTATAACTTGCAGTTGATTTTGATTAAACATCCTTATTGACTGTTAAAGTTTTTAATTTTTCGCTTTTTCGTTTAAGTTTTTCTTAATATCTGATGTTTTTATTAAATATTCTAGTTAAATATACACATTATTAATCTTTAATATTAAGCTTAGACAGGATAGCCAGGTTTTCAATTCATAATCACACAGTAGACGTAATCTTATATCTGTATATCGTAAGTTAATATAAATGTAATGTATTGCAAATCATTTGTAATAATAATGTATAATTATCACCAGGCATTATTTATTTATCATTTTGATTATAACATAATCATTATGATTAACTCAATAACTTACATGGTGTAATTATAATTATGATTATAAATGATAGTAAAAATAACATACATAAAACAGCTGTTTGATATATGTTATAACTTAAGTAGTAAACAACGAAATAAAACACATAAATACAAAAAAAAAACAATTTAATGTCATAGATACGGTATTGATTATTGGTGTTACATATATGGGAGTTATTACGCCCGTGTTTTTACGTCATATCCATTTTGAAGCGGGAATATTTAAAAAAATACCTATTACAAAAAATTGTAAACGATAACTTGATAAAATGGTAAATGAAAAAAATATGATTTTTTCTTGTGAAAAATTGAACAATGTGAAATGTTTCTGAAATATGATAGAATTTGAAATACTGACAGCGCATCAGTCTTGTCTACTTGATAGTCTAGCCTCTGTAATGTCACATTATTGCACTTACGTTGTAATCTAAAACCAACTCTTAGATCAATACTTACTTAGAGTAAGAAATGTTAAATATGCAGTTTGAAAATTTTCAATTTTACAATACAGTTTGAAAATTTTCAAAGTGTATATCATTATTATTCTTGTAATTGAGTTCTGAAATTAATTTTCATTTGGAAAATTAAATTTCATTGTATACAATTATTTTTCAATTGCAAAGAAATACTTTATTCTTCCAATTGGTCTTGTTACGTAATTTCAATTTATTTTGCGAGTCGTGATTGCAAAAACATTTTTAGAAGAGAAAAAAAAAATGTTTTAATCTTTTAACTAGATACCTAGGTACTTACTTCCAAATTGGTAGGTAAGCTATTTTGAACACAAAAATCAAAACTAAAAACATGTATAGAAACGATAACTAAATTGGAAACATGTTATTATTAAATTGTAAAATGTAAATCAAAATTGTATTTCGGCGTATAAATTGTAAAATTCGATTTTAGAATGTAGTGATAAACATACGGTTAGTTAGCGGTCAAAATTTGGCAAGTTTGGCAAGTTCTTATTATTAAAAAATTGTATATACATTTTAGGAATGTGATGTGACTATATATCATTGTACCTAATCGATGTTTAGGCGCATAAAATATGTTGGAAAATAATTTCTAATACATAAGTAGACAACTTCTTTATAAGTAAAGAGTGTTCACGACAAACACAATCTTTATTCCCTATCATTTAATCGAAATAAGAAAATTAAACTTATATAATTTTTATTTAATTTATAAATTATCATATTATAAAATTGTGACTTAACAATTGTATATTTTTATTTTGTAATTTACAATAAAGATGCCATGTTTTAATTTAGTTTTTAGTCAGTGTTTAAATGAATTATTATAATATTATTATTTTTTATATAAACGTTATTTTTTTTGTATACTCAAAGTTTAGATTTTAGTACTGCTATGTAATTTGTGTTTAAGTTAGAATGTTGAATTATATTTAGTTTTTATATTAAGTTTAATTTAACGAACAAATTAACCCATTTATTTTTATTGAAGATATTATTTTTAACAACGTAAAATGCTTATTGTGTCATTAATGAGATAGTAATTATTGCCGAGACGGTTAGCTATAATTATATTAATTAAAAAATAAAAGAAATGATTCATAAAAACTGGGTTTTAATTTAAAGTTAAATTTATTTAAAATAGGTAAGTAATCTAATCTATAGAAAAAAACGTTTAACCCTCCTTCGAGAGTCGGGTAAAAACGAATAAAACTAATGAAATTTTAAATTGGTACTTCACAACAAAATATTATTGAATAACGGGAATGAATTGTAAAATATTCAATTACGTAAAAACTAAATTAAAACAAGCACTCGGGGACTGCCGCGGTAATAAAATTATGGGGGTCGGGGAAGGAGCCAAGCTATTTAGCATTTTTTTTTAACTTATGCAATTATAATTATTTATTTATTTTGTACCATGTTGCCATGGTAGGCGGAGTGGGGGGGTGTTAGGTTTTATTTTCGTTACGGAATTTCTTGATTCAGTGGCCGCGCTCAAAGCCCGCGATAAAAGCTATGCAATACTTAGCTTAAAAGTATAATGTGTACTTAGTATATCAGTTGTCTAGTACCCATAGTACAAGCCTAATGCTTAGTTTGGGGGTAGATTGCGCTGTGTGTAACGTCGCGCAATATTTATATTTATTTATTATTTCTTTGCCAAAAACCTGTGAAAATGTAAAAAGTTAAAACATAAAAAAAAAACGAGAGTGACATCTACCGTCTTGTAGAAAAACTAATTTATTTTAACAACTTGCAAAAAAAATGGTTCTTAAAAGAAATTAAACTTACCGCCATCTATTGCTACGCTTGAGAACTAACGGTCTGGAAATTAATTACAGCACCACCTATGAAAAATACTGTGAATTTCTTACTTCAACGCCATCTATGAATTTTATTATGAACTTTTAACCTCAGGGCCATCTATGATCTAAGTGTTAAACTATTTAATTCAGCGCCATCTAGTTACGGTATATAGAAACTTATCAACAAATTTGTAATAGCGTCATCTGTGTCAAAAACATTGAACGTTTAGCCCAACGTGTCTCAGCAAGATGCAGGGTAAAGCTAACGGATGTAATAAACATGATAGATAACAGATGGCGCCGTAGTTTACTTTTATATTGCTTAGCATTTTTTTACAAAATTAATCGACATTTTGTTTTTTTTGAAGGTAAAATAATGGATTTTACTTCTGCTTTCGCGATGTTGGATTGAAATTAAACTCATTTAACCTCATTTTTGTTAAAAAGTTAGTTTTAGATAGATACATAGCTAGCATCGGTCTTGTGGCTTTTCTAATTTTTATGTCCCCTGTGGGGATTAAACTCACGATCTCCGAATCACCATTATAATAAAACGTCACAGCTATGCCTGTTTCAAAGATCTTTGCAAGAAATCTAATGCACTTCAAAAGCTTTAGTACTAAAACTATGCTAAAGTCCAATCAATTTTGAACTGTTTTTGAGAAAAATAGAACATAGCTGAGGCGTAGCTGAGACATTTTAGTTACAGAATATAGGTGCCCTGGTAAGGTCTTCTTTTCGAGTGGTGTTGTCTCTTACTCTCTTTCTTATAAACGATGACTAAGTTTTATGTAACGTTTATATCTGTCTGTCAACTTAGAAACTTCATGTTACAGTAAAAGACAAACGTTACCTAAAGGTAATCATTGTTTATATAGGTAATGAAAAGGGGTTAATGGGTAAGGTCACTCGGGGTAAATGCGACTAATGGGGGAAATGCGGCTAATTTAATTTACCAGACTTACAAAATTGTTATATTGACAAAATCGCCAATCGTGATAGGAGAAATATCTTCTAATATCGTGACTAGATAGCGATTTTATCAATAGAACAATTTTATTGTAAGTCCGGTAAAATGAATTAGCCGCATTTCCCCCATTAGTCGCATTTCCCCCGAGTGACCTTAACTAATTATTTACACACCGTAGATAAGATACCTAACCTACCTATTATAATATTACGAAATAGTAGTACATTATAAGGTTTACTCAATACTTTAATGAGGAGGAACACTAACTTTTTATCCCGGCAGAGGGCGTTTGTCGACTGATCTTAGGTTTGAATTAAGAACTGTCAAACAGGTGTTTTTTACAACTCTCGGCGGGACTTTCGGCGGGAAAGCGGAGACAACATGTCGTGCTCCAATTTTATTTTCGTTAAACTATGTTGTAAACTCGGTTAAATTGTGTAATTTTAGTGGAATCTTATTCAATTTAGTTCCGTGAATGTGCACAAGTGTAGTGAAAACAAAATTGAGTGTTAAACATGGACTTTCCGTCGTTCGCGCCGAAGCTCCTTGAAGGTTATAGTAAAGTTGCCACCGCTTTACCATAGCCCCTGACTTGAAACTATAGGCCCGATCGGGCTAATATCATGCAAAATACTTGATACTGGCAAGATGTACGACGCCAAAACTAAATTATATAAAAAAACTTGAAATATTCTAAAACTTGACCCTGGCTATTCCAAATTTGCTATATCGGTCTCAGACCGAAAAAAAAAAAAAAAAAAAAAAAAAAAAAAACTCTCGGCGCCATATTGGCCATATCGGTCTCAGATCGAAAGAATTAAAAAAAAAACTCGGCGTTTTCATTTTTGAGGGACCAAAAAAAAAGATCATCCGACCCCAGCGCCATCTGCTTACAGCTTTGCGTATGCCACCGCATTTCCAAGCAAGCGTTTGACACTACAACGCATACAATATTTTCGGCTAGTAAAACGCACCTATGTGCGAGAGCCTTAAAAAGAAAAAAAAATATCGAACTGGCCACCTAGACATTTAAATTAATAAAACCAAATAAATTGTGAAACAGTCCTTTCCACAAACGAATTTCCTCGGACGTAGAGCTGTAAAATGCCATTTTGTTAGTTTTTATATCGTATATTATCGCTTATTTTTTCTCGATGTAATAGGGATTGCCGTTTTTCCAACATGTGCATACCTTTTGAAAACGGAACAATGTTTTAACGAACTAAATTTATATTTTTCGATTGTTACGACGCAACTTCTTTTGTATACAGACTATAAGAAGGAAATGTGTTTTTCTCTAATTTTGATTTTGACGTAAGGTTTCGCACAGCTTATGCATACAGCCAATCTCAAATATGTAACTATTTTATAAAAAAGTGTAAAAAAAATTGAACGGCGCCTTTTTCGTTTTTCTTTTCCATTTTTTAAAATCTATTTGTTAGCGACAGTAATTTATCTCCAGAGTTTATTACAACAAGTGTAAAATTAATAATTTACTACCGGAAATATCAAAGAATGTAAAATCTGAAGATTATAACGAATTTGATAATGGAGTAATTTAAAAAAAAATCAGATGCGCTGAAGGGTCTTTTATAGAAGTCGCATTGTAAAATGTACTTGTACATGTCATTATTTTTCTGATAGCACTTTTTATTGCGTCGCAGTAGGTATATGTGTAAAGAAGCTTTTTCACCTCGGCAATAAATCCTGCGACTTGAATCCCACGCTTCACTCAGGACTCTATAATATTATGATTCTGTGGAACATGTCGGTTGCCTCGCTATATTTTTCTTCACCGTTAGAGCGATGTTAATTTTGTGTGTATGTGTGTCGTATGTTTGTAATGAAAAAACTCAAACACTACTGGACCGATTTCAAAAATTCTTTTATCATTGGAATGGTACATTCACCTAAGCTAGGTACTTTTGATCCCGATATTCCCACGGGATCAGGACTTTCGCGGGTAAATAGCCGGACGCAGTTAGTATTACCTACAATTTTGGGGTCTTCGAATCGCAAATAAACAGGTAAGTAAAGTAGTTTCTAGGTCAGGTAATGTGGATGCGGTCCGTTGTCTTTACGCCCAAATTGCATTAATTTTTAATGTTTTACCAACGTTCATTAAATAAATGCTTTTTTGATAGCCCTTTCCATTGCCTCGCATTAGATGTGTAAAGGAGTTTATTCACCTCGGCAATAAAGCCTGTGACTTGGATCCCACGCTTCACTCAGGACTCTATAAATATGATTTTGTGGAACTTGTCGGTTGCCTCGCGATGTTTTTCTTCACCGTTGGAGCGATGTTAAGCACACTTTTTTTTTCTTCCCGCCGTGTAGCCCTGGCATAGAATAGGGTTACCCCATCTTTATCCGTTGGTGTCGTAAAAGGCGACTAAAGGATCTAGGGAGCGACTAGCAAAAAGTAAGTTCTCCTCGCGCGGTGGCGGATTAACTGCTAGGTCCCTAGAAGGGTTGGTGTCAGGCAGGCGGCCGACCGTCAAAATATTGCCAAATCTATTAGCAGAAGGTATGGTTAATGATGACTTACCTACTGCGTCAACCCCAAATATTTGGGGTTCAGCGGACCCCGGGTTCCCAAAAGGGATGTAACCGGGAACATCGCTCGGATGAGAGAGATTTTTTCTCAAAGAAAAAAAACATCACGGCTCAGTCGGCCGGGATTCGAACCCACTACTAACACCGCAGAAAAAAAATACTTTTCGAAATTAAACAAGACGACTTCTTTTTTTCAAAGTCGGTTAAAAACCCTTAGTTACTGTTACGGTCCAAACAACCATTAAAAAAATAACAACCATTATCAGATGCACGCGAATGACCTGTTTTTACATAATATTAACATTGGAAATAAACATTATTTTTAATTGCGCCGATAATATGATAATAGGTGAACACTAAACAAGTACCTACTTTTTGATGCGAAATCTATCTAGATGTATAGGTGTACTAAAGGTAGATTGATAGGTACTCTATTTCAGAATCGTAGATGAAAAATGTAGACAAAGAACTGTCAATTTTAAGGGAAAACGTAGGTAAATTAAGAGCTGTCACTTTCAAATAAATGTAGGTAGGTACGGGATTTTTGTTTACATTTTAGAACTAATATTCTGAAATGTATATACTAATATTCAAAATACTAATTAATTATACTAATCTTATATTATAAAGAGGTAACGTTGGTTTGTATTTGTACATAATGTACTATGTATATTGGTGGTAATCTCCGAAACTACTGGACCGATTCCAAAAATTCTTTCTGCAATAGAAAGCTACAGTATCAGGAAGTTACATAGGCTATAATTAATTATGAACAGTATATACCCTAATTGTGAACAGTATCTTATTAATAAATAATTTATTTGGAAAATTAGCCCACTGAATTGTCCCACTGTAGGGCGCTGGCCTCTTCTTAGAGACGTCAGGGAGTAATATGCCTCGAGAGCCTGGTGAAGATTGGCAGTTTTCTTCCCCTTAAACAGTTCCTTCATTCCAAGGGAAGAAAGCACTCGGAATCCTTCGCTCCCTTCCCAGCTGCAAATAGTTTGTCATTTTGGCTTCGACATAGCTTAGTCGGGTATAAATGAGACTGTATTTGTATTTTATTATAAAGAGGAAAGATTTGTATTTTTGTGTGTGTGTGTGTGTGTGTGTATGTATGTTTGTAATGAAAAAACTCAACAACTACTGAGCCGATTTCAAAAATTCAAAAACTTTTGATCCCGATATTCCCACGGGATCGAGACTTACGCGGGTGAACTGCGGGACTTTGCTAGTCGCAAATAAACAGGTAAGTAAAGTACTTTCTAGGCCAGCGTGCTTTATATTAGACCACCTCCACACTTACTATCAGATGTGAAAGTGGTTATAGGGTACTTATAAAAAACAAAATTCACATCACAAACAAAAAACAATAAACAAAATCGAACAAAAAACACAAACAACCTACCACGAACCAATCATACATAAACGACTATCACTTACATTTAATTACATCGAAAAAGAAACAGTAAGTACGTAATTAAGACGGTTACACAGAATCGTAATAATATCACTTGAAAAACCAACAAAAAAGACTGATTATGGGGAAAAAACGACTGATTATAGGGAAAAAACGACTGATTATGTTGAAAAAACGACTGATTATGGAGAAAAAACGACTGATTATGGAGAAAAAACGACTGATTATGGAGAAAAAATGACTGATTACGGGAAAAAAACTACTGTTTATGGTTAAAAAAAACTGTTTATTGTTTAAAACCCCGATGTGACGCACCCCTGCCCTTGAAAAACGGCAAGTCGATGTGGAACTTACGAGCGGTTGATGTGAAAAACAGTTTTAAAAAATGCACTCAATATATTCTTTGTGATAAAAGAAGCACGCGATGGTTGCTAAACGAAAGAATGATGTGGATATGTCTATTTCCACTGGTTACTCTTACTAATATTTTACGCTTTCACGCCTAAACTGCTGAACCGATTTTGTGAATTAATTAAGAGATAAATAGGACCTCAAAGAAGGACATTAGTGTTAGACCTCTAACCTGACCTAACGACTGCTATTAAAAATAACAACCGGGACCAACTGCTAATCGTGCCTTCCAAAGCACGGAGGAGCTCGAGAAAGTAATTTTTGCCACACAAATTTTCGATCACCCATCCAAGTAAAGACCGTGCCAAGCGTTGGATAACCCGCACAACCATTCAAGATCGGCAGGTGGAGTAAGGCCAATGAGCTCCGAAACACATGTCATAAGTCATGTCAGTCCGAAATGTCAGAAAAAAAAACATAAGTAATAAGTACATAAGTTTTTTATTTCGAAGTGTATATCCATGTTATGACATCGTATCATCGGTCCCTCGCTCTACGCTTCTATACGCTTGTTCGTATCAAGGTTTTTTTGTAAAGTAATTTATTTATTAATAATTAGTTTAATAATAAAATTCTATGACTTTGTTTCAGCTTAATTTAAGTTTGATGAACTCAGTGGCGCGGTCTTGGGTTCGATTCCCACCGTAGAACAAACTATTTTGTAATCTATACTAACTAATATTAAAAAGTAACGTTGGTAATGTGTGTATGTTTGGGGTAATCTCCGAAACCACTAGACCGATTTTGATGAAATTAAATATAGAGATACATTGCATCTTTGCGAGTAACATGGATCAGGACTTGTGCGGGGGTGCGGTGCAGCTATCCATCTATTTTTTTTAATAAGGGAACAGTCGACTACGTTTTTAAAAAAAAATATTGAAAAAGGAATAGGTAGACTGTCCATTTTGATTCATCTATTTTAAAGGTGTGTGAATAATGTTCCCGAACAGTTTGACGTATTTATTTTATTTATTTATATTTTATTATGCAATATTTATATGTTTTAAACTTTAAGACAAGCAAAGTAGTCTTCAATATGCCTTTAATATTATTACTTAGTGAACTAGGGTAAGTGTGTGTGTCTGTGTGTGAATGAAGCACAATACACATGCTCTAACAATATTGATTATCCATTAGCAACGTGGTAGTGGTTTCTAAGAAAGTAAGTAGTTCTCATACGTTCTTGATTTTCCAATCATAGGTAGATTGTACCTTTACACGTTCGTTTGTCTTGGTATTTGTTATTATTATAGTACTGCAAAAGGTTGCAGGTTCGATTGCCGCCGAGTGCAAGTATTTATGCTTAAAAATAAATATTTGCTTCTGATCTGGGTGATTTCTATGTATCATGAAGGTTTGTATATTTACCTACAAATAATAAAAAATGGTAGGTATATTTGTTGTCTAGTATTCATAGTAAAAGTCTAGTGCTTAGTTTGGGGCTAGATTGCGCTGTGTAACATCGTGCAATATTGACTAAAAAAACAAAATAAAACAAATACCTATTTAAGGGGGGCTCTCATACAACAAACGTGATTTTTTCACGGTTAAACGCAATGTAAGCGCGATTCATTTTATCACTGACGCCATCTAGTGTTAAACTGGCGTCAGTGGTAAAGATAAATGCAAGCTGGCGTCGTCGTTGGTACACGGATTTCGCTTAGTCCAGTGTTTATTTTAGGGTTCCGTACCCAATTGTGAAAATGGTAAGGAACCCTTCGAGCCTGAGTCCGACTCGCACTTGTTTTTTATTCCATTATATCGTAAATTCGTGAACAAGCAGCTAAACATACCTACATCAACATACCTCTTATCTGATAAAGTTTCATTATTTATCGCAAATCTTATGCTCACGGCTATCATTTTATAAAAAGACTCATCATAAGAATCTTTCTGCCTTTTAGTTTTTAGGGTTCCGTGCCCACGGCTCCAAAACATCTTTGTTATAATTTTTTTTCTTTATTATGCTCTATCATGTTTGTTTGTGTGTCTATTCTTTTCGCAAAGGTTAAATACCACCAATACCACTTCTTATTAAAGCGTTCTATACCGTTACGTTTAAAACAGTAATTAAATTAATAAAAAATATTTTACAATTTATAAACGCAAAGGAATATAAAATTGTGATATTAAAAAATAATATGACTAGGCATTTTAAATCAGACAAGTATACGTATTTCTAAATATACTGTCCTAACATTAATTATAAGTAAATTAAATATAGTAAAAGGTTCCTGTCCGTCTGTCTGTCTGTCACCAGACCTGTGTCTTATGCACCGTGATAACTAGACAGTTGTTGAAATTAAAGACATTTTTAGGTTTTAATCGCGTGTTTAATACTTTTAGCATTGTTTCAACGCTCAACGTTACCATTGACTAAAAATCAATTTCTAAAATGTCTATCCCTAAATGACTTTAATTTCAATACAACATCGTGAAGACAGAACAAAAATCTAGACAGTTGTTTTTACAGATTATGCATTTATGTAACACTAGCAGAGTCCTGCGGTTTCACCCGCGTAAGTCCCGATCCCGTGAGAATATCAGGATCAAAAAGCTCATGTTACTCAGGGTGAATGTAGCTTTCTAATGGTGAAAGAATTTTTGAAATCGGCACAGTAGTATCTGAGTTTATTCATAACAAACATACAGACGCACACACACACACACACACACATAAATACAAATATTTACTCATTATAATATTAGTGTAGATGTAGATTACAATAACTTAAATATTTATTTGGGGCTTTCATACGACAAAAATATTTATATTATAAAAAAGGTACGGAACCCCGCACAACTCCGACACACACACTCATTTTTATTTCCATTTAAAGTACGGAATCCTGAAAACCATCCACAAAATAATTAATTTCTATTAATTACTACTATCATTCCGCCATAAGAGCTAAAAACCGTTACGTTTCACGCGACCAAGTTCAAACACATCTGACCTTTAGACGAGACCACCTGTTTTTTCTGCGATAAACGGAACGCAAGGTATATTTATACTAACGTTCGATGGGGAAATGTCATCATTTCCGGTCTTATGATAATGATAACGGATAGGTATTAGGTAGGAGATATCTAGACCTATTATAGTCCATTTCTGTGTGTGCGCAGTCAGGCGATAGAAGTTAATATCAACCGTAGTATATACTTAGAACGGCGGTTTGCAAAGAACTCAACGTAGCGAAGACCGAATACTTGGCTAGCAATACCACAGATCCCACACCTGTCTGCGTAGACGGTCACATGGTCGAGCGGACAGACCAGTTTAAGTACTTGGGATCTGTGCTTCACGAGTCCGGCGACATCGATTGTGACGTCAAGACCCGCATTTCGGCAGCTTGGGCCAAGTGGCGAGAGGTAACTGGTGTCATCTGTGACCCGAAAATGCCTGATCTGAAGGTACAGGTCTATAAAACGATCATTAGACCTGTCCTTTTGTATGGTAGTGAGGCGTGGCCATTGCTTGAGCGACATAAGCAGGAGCTGCGTGTCACTGTCACGGAGATGAAGATGCTGCGCTGGATGTGTGGAGTGACGCGAAAAGATCGCGTCAGAAACTCGCGCATCAGGGGCAGCCTTCATGTCCGAGACATTGCAGACAATCTGCAAGAATGCCGCTTACGGTGGTACGGCCACGTTCTACGAAAACCGGCTAGTTACGTGGGAAGCAAATGTCTTGCCATGGCGCCTCCGCCCGGCCGCGGCAGATTGGGAAGACCCAAGAAGTGCTGGCTTGACGTTGTAAGATCGGATATGCGTGCAAATGGCCTCACTACGCGGGATGCCGAAGATCGTGCGAAGTGGAGACGTAAACGTAGAAAAGCGGACCCCGGGCTCTCGAGAGCGATGCAACCGGGAACAACGCTCGGATGATGATGATCAACCGTAGTATACTTATTAGCCATTGGGCCGCGTACGAATCGGGTTCTGTAGGTTCGTAACCAGTTTCGGTAAAAGAAACAAGGTTAAAATTAAAGTTTAGGTACATTTTGGTACTTGGGCGATTTCAAAAAACTGGACACAAGTATCTACGTCTTAAAAAAAAAATTCTGCCTAAATAAATATTTTTTCAGTATAATGCCACAAAACTGAATGTAGGATTTAGGAGGGGGCAGCGTGAAAACACCTTTTTCTCGATATTTAAATTATTTTATTACAATTATTTAAAAAAATAAAATTTTAAACTAGTATACATGGTTTTAACTGCAGAAATAATATTTATAGAATCACTTAAGGGTAAAAACCGGGCTCGCGCACGAAGGGATCCGTATCACTATCACAATTGGATACGGAACCCTAAAATTAACACTGGACCAACCAGTTCAAATTTATTTTACCACTAGCGCCAATCTATAACTCCATGGCTAGATGGCGTCAGTGGTAAAAATACATAGCTGTATCGTTGCGTTTATTTGTTAAAAATCACTATTCGTGCGCAGGTCCAACTCGCACTTGGCCAGTTTTTTAATTTTTAACTACGATTTGACACAATCTTCCTGAATAAACAATGTCAAGTACAAAGAGCCTAAACGTCAGATTATGGTCTGAAATTAAAAAAAAACGTAATATAATGATAGGTATGTCACTCAATCAACCCCCCAATACTACAATTAAGATCTCTCTACGTTGACATAATGTATTCCCACCGCTCTGTAACAACAATGTCTGTGTAAAAACGACCGGCTCCCACGCGTGGGCTCAGACTTTCGCCTAGATTGTATCAATTGGGTTGCGTCGCTGTAACCATACTATGCGATTTTCTTGTCAACCTAGTTTGTGGAGTTACAGGGTGTTTCATAAAAAAAATGAAAAAAAAAGAATGATTGGACCTAAACCCAAATTGTTCATCAAGAATAAGGTTATTAGTTGCTGTAAGGAGCCTTGAGTAAATTATTTTTTCAAACAGCTTACCTATAGAGGGTAACAAACTAATTGGTCGATAATTAGTGGGAATTGAGTTATTTCTGCCAGGTTTCTTGATCGCAATCACTTTTGCATTCTTCCAGTTATTGGGAAAATATCCTAGGCACAAGCAACTATTGAAGATAAGAGTAAGGAACACTACTGCCTTCCGAGAAAAGTTTTTAAGTAGGTAATTCGTTACTTCATCCTCGCCAGGTGACTTGCGTAATTTAAGGGTTTTTAGGGTTTTGCAGATCTCAGAAGGTCTGACTGGGTTGGGGAAGCCAGTAATGCAATGTTCATTGATCTTTTGTAGGGACAATTTAATTTCAGTGTCTAAACTAGGAACCGTAGACATTAGAGTGAGTTTCATGTTGCTTAAGAAGGCAGATGCGAGGACCTTACACTTTTCAGATTCAGAGGTGACCAGTGTGCCATTGCTGCTCTCAAGAGGAGGAATACTGTGCGATCTGGGCTTTAACTTTTGAGCTAGGCGCCAAATGTCATTGCCGGGGTTGTCAATTTTCGAGAGTCTAATGTTCCACTCCCTGTCCAGATGTGCCCTAATTTGATCCGATATGATGCCACAAATTCTGTTTATTGATTGACGAATGCTTCTTTTGAGGTCGCTTTTCGGCAATTTATGGTCTACTCTGCGTAAATAGTTTTTATGTGCAATCAATCGTCTTATGTGATAAGGTAAGAAAGTCTTACCATCACGGCCTATTAGGCGAGAGGGAATTGCTATATTTCTAGCTTTGATTATAGTAGACTGTAAGTGGATGACGGCACAATCCACATCCTCAACCGACTGCAAGGTACCTGATGTCAAGTGAATGTTGTCATCAAGGACCGGTAAAGCTTCCAGTCAGCTTTGTCGAGGGAAAATACGTGTAGTTTTTTCTTACATTGAAGACTGCCGCCGACGGTGAAGAAAAGAGGGTAGTGGTTAGACGAGAGGGCCACAACTGCGTCAACGTGGCTGATTGTGTTTATATTGCGACATAGAATCAGGTCAGGGGTGGTAGGATTTTTGTCGGCAGAGTAGTTGATCTGTGTAGGTGAGTCCGCAGAGTATATAAAGTAGTCATTTTGCAGCATGTGCCCGAACAGAACTCTGCCACGGGTATTCGTATAGCTGCTGCACCAGTGACTATGGTTTGCATTGAAATCACCTAAAACAATAACATGTTTCGAAAGACCGAATAATATGTCAAGATCGCTTTGCAAAATCGGCAAGTTTAGCGATTGATAGACACTAATTATTATATGTTCAACATTGGATAATTTAACCGAAATACCTACAGCTTCAATATTCTTGGTCGTTGGTATATGGATGATAGAGTGATCAATGCATTGTTTGACTAATATAGCCACACCTTGGCCCCTACCGCTGGGATGCTTGTCATTACGATGACAGTCATACCCTGGAGTCGAGAGAGAAACATTTTGCGTAAGCTTTGTTTCGCAGATTGCTATGATGTCGACAGGAACAGATTTTGTGGCAAAATACAAGAGTTCATGAATCTTGGCACGCACGCCATCGGCGTTCCATGAGAGTACCCGCATTGTTTTAGTAGGTTTTAGGATTAGGTACCAGTAGTCGCGGGTTTCGGATTTGGAATTTTTGGAACCATTTTGTAAAAAAAAAACAGCCTGTATGTTTGAAAATGTGTGAGTGTAGCATATTATTGTGGTAATTATTTAATCAGCGTGATAATGGAGATTGCGTATTATTTTTCTCAAAGATTACTTATTGGAGGCATATTCTAGATTCTAGAATAAAAACTTGTACATGAAGTTTAATTACGCAAATCACCTAGCTTTTATCGCGGGCTTTGAGCGTTGAATCAAGAAATTCCGTAACGAAAATAAAACCTAACACCCCCACCCTGCCTAACATGTTGTCATGGTTACCACGTAACTCGGCCGGACGTGGTAACCATGGCAACATGGTAGGTACAAAATAAATAAATAATTATAATTGCATAAGTTGATAAAAAATGCTACGCAATCTAACGCAGCGTAACTACCTGGGCGATCAGAGGCGAACGCGAAGCGGCGCGGTGCGGCGCGGAAACAAGGAACAGTCGAGAGTAGCGCCGCATCGCACTTTACTTGCATTTGGTCACGTAGGACACTACAATAGCTATCGACTGTTCCTTGTTTCCGCGCCGCACCGGGCCGCTTCGCGTTCACATCGCGTTCGCATCCGATCGCCCACGTAGTACGCTGCGTAAGTATGCAATAGCTTTACCGCGACAGTCCCCGAGTGCCATACGTTTTTTTTTAGTTTTTACAGTATGTTTCCGCAACTAGCCCTAGAACTGGGCCTTTTTGCGTGACTTTTTAAGCCGTAGGTTTCCTCACGATGTTTTTCTTCACCGTAAGAGCGATGTTAATAGCGCACTTAAATTTTTCATAAAGAAAAAGACATTGGTGCGCGGTCGGCCAGGATTCAAAATCACGACCTTCGGAATGAGAGTCGCGGTAGCTAGCACTAGATCAACACCGGGATTTATTAGGCTTTTTCGGTCTATTCCCTTCTAATACCTACCACAAAACTTATAGGTACCAATGGTATTAGTCATTAATTTTCTATTCTCAACGAATACCAAAACAAGTTAAATGGTATAAATGAAGTACAGTGAGTAATAAAAATGATTTTAAATATAATAGTACATTATGATATAAGTGCGGTAAGTTGAAAATTACAGCCGAGGCGATATTGCTAGCCCGAGCCGTAGGCGAGGGCTACAAGAAAGCAGAGGCTGTAATTATCAAAGCGCACGTATGTCATACGACGTTTTATAACACATTTGCGAGGAAATCAAATAAAAACAATACAGCGAAAAGAAAAAGCGCGCGGAATAATTTTTATTTGTTCACAAATTAGCGATGCGCGGGCATCAGTGCTTTTTTTTTTTTAGGCAACGGTACAAAAACAGCCAGTATTACTAATAAAGTAAATTAATATTTTTTTGTTTCTGTTACAGATGTAATTTACTGTCAAAATGAATTAAATTAAAGAATTAAATGTTTATTTTTTATATTTTATCTCCCAAAGTTAATTTTATTCATAAAATATTGACCACTTTTCTGACATAAAAACTTTTTGATTTGCTTTCTTTGCTTTTTTTTTCTTAAGATTTAAAAAAGTACCGTTGGTTTTAGACGGAGCATGATAAACCGTACGTGTTACCTTATTAGAAAGAAACTCGTGCGTTTTACTTTACGATTACGCACAAGTACGTAATGACATACATTACGATATTGAAATTGGTGAAATAAGAGGCCCTTTACGAGCAAATGTGTTATAAATTAAATATTATTAAATATTAAAAAAAAATATTATTACCTAAATGATTATTATTTTCATGACTTTTTTTCTCGGTTTTGACAACGGTATAATAAGTCTAGCCACGGAATTGTTATTATTATATTATTAAATATTAAATATCAAATAAATATAAAATATTATACGACGACCTATGTGGCATGTCGGGGGAAGGCCCGACTGCAATGCAGAAGGTTGCGGGTTCGATTCCCGCGGGGTGCAAGTATTTCTGCTTTTAAGAATAAACATTTATTTCTTGTCTAAATGTTTTCTATCCTACTAATATCATAAACGCGAAACTTTGTAGGTATGTATGTCTGTATGTATGTGACTTTGTTACTCATTCACGCAAAAACTACGGAACCGATCGCGATGAAACTTGTAATATACTCGTATAGATAAAATTAAAGACATTTTTCGGTTTGAATCGCGTGGTTTTTATTACTTTTAGCATTGTTATAACGCTCAACGTTTCGAGACCTTTCCAGGCCTCATCTTCAGGATAGACTAAGATGTGATTTGTCATTCTAATGTATTAAAAAGTCGTGTTGTTGTATACAACATCGCGAAAATAGAAGAAGAATCTATGTTACTCGTAGACAGCTAGTATAACACAACTACTTTTTATTCCGATTTTCCCGCGGGATCGGGACTTACAGGGGTGAAAGTATTTACAAAAAATGTAGGTATTTACAAAAAAAAATGTAGTATATCCGTTGTCCGTAACCCATAGTACCTACAAGCGTAGTGCTTAGTTTGGGGCTAGAATGCGCTGTGTGCACCGTCGTGCAATATTTATTATTTATTTATTAATTTCCCATCAAATAAACTACAATTTCTGTGAACAGGAGACCTCGCAGCCATCGTGTGAACCCAAATCACAGTTTACCTAGTAAATGCGCGCCTCGACGCTCTCAAGATTTTCTACTATCTAGGTAGACCTAATTCTATTTTTAAGAGGAAAGTCTCCATTCTCTTTCTCCATACAAACGTAGTTTAAATTTTCCTCCCTGGATAAAGACATTAGAGCAAATATGTTTATGCCATAAAACATATCTGTCATGAATGACTATGCAACTAGGTACCTTTTTTTTTTTTATTTTTTTTTTTTTTTTTTTTTTATTATTATTTTAATTAGAAAATAAAAAAAAATAAAAAGGTAGATATGCATTGTCATGACAGATATTGGTTTTATGGCATAAACATATTTGAATGACTATGCAACTACCTTTTTTTTTTTCATTTTTTTTTTTTTTTTTTTTATTATTATTTTAATTAGAAAATAAAAAAAAATAAAAAGGTAGATATGCATTGTCATGACAGATATTGGTTTTATGGCATAAACATATTTGAATGACTATGCAACTACCTTTTTTTTTTTTATTTTTATTATTATTTTAATTAGAAAATAAAAAAAAATAAAAAGGTAGATATGCATTGTCATGACAGATATAGGTTTTATGGCATAAACATATTTGCTCTAATGTCTTTATCCAGGGAAGAAATTGTAAACTACGTTTGTATGGAGAAAGAGAATGGAGACTTTCCTCTTAAACTCATTTTGAAATTAAAATTAAATACTTCGAAACACTGAAATGAAACTATACAAGATACAACGCATATGCATTGTCATGACAGATATAGGTTTTATGGCATAAACATATTTGAATGACTATGCAACTACCTTTTTTTTTTTTTTAATTTTTTTTTTTTTTTTTTATTATTATTTTAATTAGAAAATAAAAAAAATAAAAAGGTAGATATGCATTGTCATGACAGATATAGGTTTTATGGCATAAACATATTTGCTCTAATGTCTTTATCCAGGGAAGAAATTGTAAACTACGTTTGTATGGAGAAAGAGAATGGAGACTTTCCTCTTAAACTCATTTTGAAATTAAAATTAAATACTTCGAAACACTGAAATGAAACTATACAAGATACAACGCTGGAATTGCTATACCATACAAAATGACATGAGATCTTTGTGCGGATTTGATTTGCGTCATGTTGCGCTGTTGTCGCGCGACTTCTATTCAAAGTGATGGTGACTATTAGTTCCAGAGACTGTCACCATCACTTTCAATGGAAAAGGCGCGACAACAGCGCAACATGGCGCAGATCAACACTTAAAATTTGAGGCGTACTTAAATAACTGAGCAGCTTCTAAATTTAAAATAGTCCATTTAAATCTTACATATTTTTGGGCTCCGCGTGCATTTGTCAGAGGACGCAATTTTATTTTATAGATATCAAGAGGGGGTTAGTTTAAAGTTAAATTTTAGTTTGTGGGGTTGTGGCTCTTGTCCCACGGCCGCCATCTTGGAAAAAAGGGTTCAAATGGTGTTTATGGTTTATTTGACGATCTATAGGTCTCACAAAAAAATAATTAACATTTTGTGTTGTAAATAAAATTATCTACAACTTTTGTTAAGTAACTTTTAGTCGTAGAACTAAAAATAAAAAGTTATAAGCGAAAATCCATGAAAATTTGAGAAACAAATTCTATTGGTCCTTTTTTGTACTTGAGAGGTGTTCAGTTGTTTAAGAAGAACTCAAATATTGAGTTGCGTTTCTGTTTTCGGTCGTAATACTGACTTCAGGCACTGAACTCTATAAACCTATATTAGTAGGTACGCTGAAATTGCTATACCATACAAAATTACATTAGATCTTTGTCTCTATTTGGGTTCCGTACCATGATTTTACAAAAACTGCTTGACAATTAACGTCACGCAACGTTAGCATTTGTTTTGCGATTGGCGCTACTAGATGGCGCCAGTAGTAAAAGTAAATCGCGATATCGTTGTGTTTCATATTTAAATTTCGCTTGGGAATGCCAAACTATCACGGCTTGGTGACAGACAGACAGCGGAGTCTTAGTAAAAGGGTACCGTTTTAACCCTTCGAGTACGGAACCCAAAAAAAAAACAATTCAACAACAAAGTTGGAAAGCTCCAATAATTAAATAATATTACGCGGAAAGTTCAAATTCCTCAACGCACTACTGCGCTTTCTTTATGTGATTCCTGAGCAACGAAGCGAGAAATATATCAAATTCTAATTTATGTACATAAGTACACATGATTGTAGGGTAAAAGTATCGCTAAATGCATAAAAAAACAACGCAAAAGGTCATTCTCATAAAACGTTTTTTTTGCAATTTAGATGTTAGGTAAGATTCTTGCACACAACACGATGCAAGCTTAGTAGCTTACGGGGATAGATGGCGCTGTGTGTTGTTCACAGAATTTATAAACAGGGTCCTGTTTTACCCTCTGGGTACAGAACCCCAAAAATCAACCTTTCTAAGTTTGTTAGTTGGTCAAAAGTAAGTGACTGCACCTTCGACAGAAATAACCAAGTTCTCTTTTTTTTATTTCATTTAATTCATTTAGATTCTAAATGAATTAAACGAAAATAAAAAAAAAATATAGAAAAAAAGAAAAGAAATTTTAGAACGTATATTATACACACATACGTACGTTTTGAAACGTCGAGATTTTATTTTACTGTGGTTTCGGAACGCGCCCTCCGATGAGAAGAAACCACAAGAAACGCATGGGGTTTTTTTTCAATTATTTTTTTATCATGTTTTATATTACAATCGTCATAATACAGATATCTGTAATTTGAACAGGAGCAGTTAACAATCATGTCCATGGATTCTTTTCATCAAAGTATGATGACGTGCTATAGTACCTACCTACGCCTTATTTAAGTTTAATATATTTTTTGAATCTTGTAATGGACATGTCATTCCATATAAACGTTACATTTATTATTTAACTAGCTGTGTCCCGCAGTTTCATCCGCATAAGTCCCTATTCCCTATCTCGTAGGAATTTCTAAAATCCCTTTGTTATTGGCTACGTCCCGCTGTTTCACCCGCATCAGTGCCGATCCTGTGAGAATATCGGGATCAAAAGTAACCTATGTTACTCAGCGTGAATGTAGCTTTCAAATGGTAAGAATGATTGAAATCGGGACAGTAGTTTTTGAGTTTTTTCATTACAAACATACACACTCAAAATACAAATCTTACCTCTTTATAATATTGGTTAGTGTAGATGTGACCACTAGGCATTGATAAATTTTCGAAACGTAAATTTTTTCAGGGTTCCCCAAATAGTTTGCCCGAGAGACACTTCCAAAGTGATAAAAAGTGGCCCCCCCCCCCCTGTAACTTCTAAAATAAGAGAATGATAAAACTAAAATTTATATATGATGTACATTACCATACAAACTTCCAACGAAAATTGGTTTGAACGAGAACCAGCCAGTAGTTTTTTTTTAATACGTCATAAACCGTAAATCGCAATTTTCCTTTCATTCAATTCAAAAATGTACGGAACCCTTCGTGCGCGAGTCCCACTCGCACTTCGCCGGTTTTTATACATTGATTTGAATAACGAAAATATTATTATTTCTATAGCCAAATAACTAGTGAGGAAATCTCGCATAAGATGCCTCCGTTCACGCCTCCATTAAAATTTAAAAATCTTCAATATGTACCACCATCCATAATCACTCTCACCATCTCTCTCATTCCTCTTAAAAGAGAAAAAGACAAAAAATATTCCTTCATCCTTCTTTTTAGTAATCCAGTCTAACTTGAGCTGTGGATTAGTTTGAAATTTTACAGTTCTTCATAGTTTTTCCGATTTGTGAAAGGTCTGGTTACGTAGGTCGGTTGTCCTTTTCTATCGTGGAACGTATGGTTGAAATGAGCTAAGGACGCTCTTTTTGCTGATTGTCTGCAAGGGTAGGCGGCATATTTGCAGGAACAAGAAAATGTATGGAGAGTCTAGAGATGTCGAATTTTTGCGATCTAAGTGCGTATACAGAAAGAAAGCTGGAAACTTATAAGCGCTTACCAGCGCTTGTCAGCGCTGGTCCGTTCTACACAAAGGAAGCAGGTTGAGGCAGAATGTCGGACTCATCGGACGATGTTATGACGTCAGCAGCCCAGCGCTGACCAGCGCGTGTTGAAGCTTGTCGGCACCGATCAGTGCTTATCGGCGCGAGTTCATACATTTTCCTGCGCGGGTCACCAGCGCTGACAAGCGCTGGTAAGCGCTTGTCAGCGCTTATAAGTTTCTTTCTGTATACGGCCTAAAACTAAAAAACTATTTTCACTATAAATATTATTTCAAAATACAGTATCTGTGAAAAATTTAACCGTCTAGCTATCACGGTTCATGAGAAACAGCCTGGTGACAGACTGACAGACAGATAGACAAACGGACAGTAGATTCCAGTCTTAGTAAAAGGGTCCCGTTTTGCCCTTTGAGTAAGGAACTCCAAAAAACATAGTAAATATCCCGTTTTGAAATCTATAACTAATATTATAAAGCTGAACAGTTTGTTTGTTTGAACGCGCTAATCTCAGGAACCACTATGGCCCGATTTGAAAAATTATTTCAGTGTTTTAGAGTCAATTTATTGAGGAAGGCTATAGGCTCCCTTTAATCTCGATATTCCCACGGGATCGGGAATTATACGGGTGAAACCGCAAGATGTAGCTATTTACCATAATAAGCATACTAAATATCCGGTAACTTGTTAGGTTGTTTATCATAATGCTCAATAGATGGCGCTGTTTATTCGTTCTGAATCGCGGTATCGTTGCGTTTTACTCGTAGATAGGGCACTAGCAGCGTGAAACTATTCATTAGCTGGATTCTTGGATCCACATTGGACCAAAGATTGCGATGAAACTTTATATGGATTTTTGAAAATCCTACATCTTTTATCAGATTGTAGGATTTAGTAACTGAGAAGCACTGGATAGAAGAAAATCTATTTAATATACCTATAATATACACCAAAATTATAAAGAGGAATGATTTTGTATTTGAATTTGAATTAGAATTTGTATTTTTGGATGTGAATGTTTGTAATGAATAAACCCAAAAACTACTGTACTGATTTCAAAAATTCTTTCACCATTAGGAAGCTACATTCACCCTGAGTAACATAGGCTACTTTGATCCCGATATTCTCACGGGATCGGGACTGTTCCGGGTGAAACCGCGGGACGCATATGATGCTGGCATCCAATAAAAATGGGATTTTGGAAATTCCTACAAGATAGGGAATAGGGACTTATGCGGGTGAAACCGCGGGACACAGCTAGTTAAAAAAAATGCAAAGCATTTTTTATCAACTTATACATACAATTATAATTATTTTTTTATTTTGTACCATGTTGCCATGGTTACCATTACCATTACCATGTAGCACGGCCGAGCTACATGTTAATGTTTTTTTTGTTTTCGTTTTTCATTTAAGAGGATAGTCTCCATTCTCTTTCTCCATACAAACGTAGTTTAAATTTTCCTCCCTGGATAAAGACATTAGAGCAAATATGTATGTATAGGCCATAAAACTTATATCTGTCATGACTATGCATGTACCTTTTTATTTTTATCATATTATTTTATTTTTATTTTTTATTATTATTTTAATTAGAAAATAAAAATAAATAAAAAGGAAAATGCATAGTCATGACAGATATAGGTTTTATGGCATAAACATATTTGCTCTAATGTCTTTATCCAGGGAGGAAAATTTAAACTACGTTTGTATGGAGAAAGAGAATGGAGACTACCCCTTATAGCTTAAAGCCCCCGATAAAAGCAATGCAATAGCTTAATAGTAAATGTAACGTTTATTTATGGAACGAGAACTTGGTTATTTATTTGCTGTCGAAGGTACAGTCACATACTTTTGAGTAACTAGGAAACTTAGAAAGATTAATTTTCAGGGTTCCGTACCCAAAGGGTAAAACGGGACCCTATTACTAAGACTTCGTTCAGTCTGTCTGTCCTTCTGTCACCAGCCTGTATCTCATAAACCGTAATAGCTAAATATTGTGGGTGTCGTCTGTTGAGTGCAGGATCGAGAAAATAGTGAGCTTAGTGACAATAGTACCAGTGACCAGTGACAAGACGAAGCAAGTGAATTAGGAAGGAGGTAGTTCGATATGGACGCCCCTAACTGTCGTCAGTCATCGATCACCTACCCGAAATCTCCAGTCTCGGGAACACGCCAATTGAAATTACTGGCGAAATATCGAGCTCCGTTTTAAACATGTTTTAAATGAGTTCTTACCTCGTTATTTCTTAATACGTGTAACCATAATAATATTTCAAACAACAGAAATCTCTACCCCTTTCTATGTCACTCGCAGATGACGCGCCGGTCAGTGTTGCGTGCTCAGTTTTTGTACGTCACCAAACTGGACGTTCCAAGTTCAAATTTGAAAATTGGAAGCCAAAGGTATTCGATATTTGAATTGAAATAAACATTAAATAAGATGGTCTTCTTTTTTTATTCGTTTTAAAATTCCGCAACTGAAAAATGTTAGAATAGTTTAGAATAGATTGGAAGCCTAAAGTATTCGATATTTTGAATTTCAAAATATCGAATACTTCAAAATATCGAATACTTTAAAAACGTATAAAAAAAAAGAAGATCATCTTATTAAATTCAAAGGGACATGAATACCTCCTCCTGTACTATCCATAGTATCTGAAACTCTCAATATCTGGTGCCGAGCTATCTCGTGAGCGTAGGAAGTCGGGCGAGGAAAATAACGAAAGACCATTTCACTTCGGGTTTATTTAGCATCAAAATACAACGTGATTCTCATTGATTAATCATCTAAGTATCCAAATCAGTTGACACTCCACCGAACACGTAACGTGACCGCGTGATGCGACCAGATTCGTAGCTTAACATGTCATGGCCTCCGGTCGTCGCGCAGATATCTGTGGTTCACCATAGCGCACGGTGTCGTGTCAGAGTGGATGTGATGTCACAACCACTCTAAAGAGTCCTCGACTCCTCCAAAGAGTCGAGGCGCCTTCAAATTTTAATAAGGAGGTTCTTTTTTATTCGTTTTAAAATTCCAAAACTGAAAAATGTTAGAATAGTTTTGAGAAAAAAGTTTAGTTTTAGTTTTTTATGGAGAAATTTCTTCTCATCTGAGCTATGTTCACCTATTTTCTTTATATGAAGATTTTTTGGTTTTAATCGAGTGGTGACAAAAAAATACTTTTAGCATTGTCCAGGTAAAGCAACGCTTCGCGCGGTCATTTCTTGGATGGGTAACCGATAATTTGTGTGGCAAAAAAACACTTTCTTGAGCTTCTTCGTGCTTCGGAAGGCACGTTAAGCAGTTGGTCCCGGTTGTTATCTCTGATAGCAGTCGTAAGGTCAAGTTAGAGGCCCTAGGGCGACCTGACAGCTCTAACACTAGGACCCGTATTAATAAACCGAACTCAATATCGATCTTGAGTGCGTATCAATTGAGTGACTCTTGAGATGCGGTCACCATCTTAAGTTAGGCGTTAATTAATAGTTAAAACTCAAGCTTTACTCAGCTGACATCGCTCTTGAGATTTCAGAGTGATCTTGAGAGACATCTTGAGTGCTGAGTTTGATTTATTAATACGGTATGACTCAAGTGAAACGTCACTCTTTAATCGCATCTTAAGATAGGTTTATTAATTACCGCAACAACTCAAGAGCAAACTCAAGATTGATATCGTACTTGAGTTTGGTCTATTAATATGGGCCTAGGTGAGCTGGAAATAAGAAGCATTGTTTCACTGCTCAACGTTTCGAAACCTTTACAGGTCGCTTCTTCAGAATTGACTGAGATGTGTCATCAGCATCACACCATCACATATCAGTCAATCCTGAAGAAGAGTCCTGTAAAGGTCTCGAAACGTTGAGCGTTGAAACAATGCTAATAGTAATAAACGATTAAAACCGAAAAAACATATGGACAGACGGACAGACGGACAGACGGACAGACAGACAGACGGACAGACGGACAGACGGACAGACGGACAGACGGACAGACGGACAGACGGACAGACGGACAGACGGACAGACGGACAGACAGACAGACGGACAGACGGACAGACGGACAGACGGACAGACGGACAGACGGACAGACGGACAGACGGACAGACGGACAGACGGACAGACGGACAGACGGACAGACGGACAGACAGACAGACATGACGAATCTATAAGGGTTCCGTTTAATGCCATTTGGCTACGGAACCCTAAAAAATGAGTTTAATTTCTATCCAACATCGCGAAAACAGAAGAAGAAGAAAAACGTGTGGCACTCGGGGACTGCCGCGGTAAAGCTATTGCACAGCATTTTTTATCAACTTATGCAATTATAATTATTTATTTATTTTGTACCTACCACGTTGCCATGGTAGGTGGAGTGGGGGGGTGTTAGGTTTTATTTTCGTTACGGAATTTCTTGATTCGGTGGCCGCGCTCAAAGCCCGCTATAAAAGCTATGCAATAGCTTAAAATCTATTTATTCACCTTCAGAAAAAGTAAGACATTTTCAAGCGAGGAGTTAGTGAATTGATGAAAAGGTGGATCCAGGAGAGCGCCATTAGTGTAGTAGTGGCCGGCAAACAAGTTGAAAAAATGTGATGTGAAAGGGGAAAGTTCGCGCTGTAGGTACATTTTACATGGCGACTTATCGACTTTACGCATCCGCAATTTTTTTTCTAGATGTTTGATGGAAATATAGGTACAATGGCCGTCAAATTAGTTTAAAAAAAATGGCGGTTGCGTATAAGACGATTTTTCATAGAAGTCGCATGTAAAATGTACTCGAACTTTCCCCTTAAACGTCAAAATTTTCCAAATTTTTTGCCGGGACCTGTACCATGTTTAGGACCTTGTATTTTAAGTAGAAAAGTCACCTTTTTACCCGACTACGGCGAAGCCAAAAGGAAGGGTAATGTTTTTGGCAGTCTATGTATGTATGTATGTTTGTATGTTCCACCGTAGCGCCTAAACTACTGAACCGATTTTAATGAATGAGGGGTCAATAGATTCGTAATAATAGGCCGGATGTCGTAGGATATATACATTTTATCAAAATATTATATGACGGAATTTAAACCTCAGATTCTACCCTCGAAAAAAATAAAATTAATATAATCACCGCATGTTAGGTACCAAAAGAAAGGTCTTGTCGAGCACATTTTAAAAATATATATATATATCTATATATATCGTTTTGTTTAAGTCAAAATATGTATAATATTGCGGTCGTACAGCTCGCTAGGTCCGTAATAAAGTTGCACAATAAGTTAATAACAAACCAACATTACGTTTGAGTAGGTATTAGATGGTAAAGGTAGTTAATCAGGGTGGTGGCTTCATATAGGTGTTGGGTCAAGAATAATGCTCAGACAAAACTTAAACATAAGTCGAGGTCTCGTTAATGGTGCGATGG
Source organism: Idaea biselata (assembly GCA_958496205.1). Classification (NCBI taxonomy): domain Eukaryota; kingdom Metazoa; phylum Arthropoda; class Insecta; order Lepidoptera; family Geometridae; genus Idaea; species Idaea biselata. The sequence goes on along the minus strand of OY292405.1, from coordinate 4,923,291 downwards.
GCACCGTAACGAGCATCGATTGGCCAGCTTTAAGGCGAGAACAATTAGAGCCCGGTGAACTTCCCGCAGCTGTGCATATTCAATTTGATGACAGCACTATAAAACCTGATAACCATTTAAAAAAAACTGTCCAGATAACTCCTAGCACGGCTGAATATGACGGTTTGAGAGGAAGTGGCAAAATTTTGCGTAAAATGCTACCACTAATTTTATGTTGGGGAGTGACTGTGCACAAACTCCAATGGTGCACCTTGGAAAAGGCTGTTGTAGACGTTGGAAAACGTATATTTTCTAAAGGCCAAGTTTACGTAGCATTGAGCAGGGTAAAGTCACTAGAGGGCTTATATTTAAGTAACTTGGATCCGCGGAAACTCTTATGTCACCCCCACGATGCCGCATCTTTAGCGGAATTGGAGAGGCTTAGAAGTCTCGACTCTGCTCAATAATAAGCCAGTTCCCTGTGCAGGATCTTATGTGTGGCTATTGGTACCGTGGTCTTGATCCTTTCTTAAAATGCGACGAGGTATATATTGCACTGCTAGTGTATGTTATATACCCGATCAGGAATCAGAAAAGTATTAAATAAAAAAAATAAAGTTTAAAAAACTAAAACCCGACTACGAATATAAAAAAGAGGGTCTAAAAAATAAAGTTTGAAAAACTAAAACTCGACTTCGTAAATAAATAAAAAATGGGGGTCTAAAAAGGGCAAAACAAGAAGAAAATTATTTAGATTGAAATCCAGAAATGCATTGGTACAAAAACTTATAACACCCCTCTTTTTCCGTCGTGGGTTAAAAATGGTCAAGGTACAGCCGTGGTCGTACCTACTCATCCCGGAATCATCTGCATTGCAGAATTTAATTGAATTGAAATTTCAGCTCTCTACTATTAGCAGTTTAGGCTGTGCGTTGATCAGTCAGTCACTCAGGCCAAAGCATTTTATAAATACCTACCTACACTAGCTGTGTCCCCCGGTATCGTATCGGATGGCCTATATCATCTAAAGAACACACTTGCCAAATTTCAGCGCTTTTCTATCAGCGGTTTAGACAAAGCATTTTAAAAATAAACTTTTTAAACTTACACGATTGGAACTCATAATTTCATTTTTCCCGGGTCTAAATCGCGTGTTTTTTTACTTTTTAATTATCTTTTTTATTACCTCGACGTTTCGACCATGTTACAACGGTCTTAGCCGCGAGGGGACAGAGGGTCGAGGTAAGAAAATTAAAAAGTAAAAATCACGCGATTAAGAGGACAATCTACCTAGGTACTCTTTTCTCCATACAAACTTTACATACGTACGTAGTCGACTGTTTCCTCCCTGGATAAAGATATTAGAAAAAATATGTTTATGCCGTAACCCTATATCAGCTATGACCATGCCCCTGCTACGTTTTGGGTTTTTTTTATTTTATAATTTTTCTGATTTTTATTTCTAATTTTAATTAGAATAAAAAAAAACAAAACGTAGGGGCATAGTCGTTGCAGGTATAGGTTTTATGGTATAAACATATTTTTATTTGCTCTAATGTCGTTCGTTATCCAGGGAGGAAACAGTCGACTACGTTTGTAAGGAGAAAAAGTAGGTAGACTGTCCCCTTAAGACCCATTTTAAAAATATCGATAAAAAATGATTACAATCTATTTGTTTACCTAGCACTAAAGATTTATCCTAGACCGTAACCTAGGACAAGCAAGTCGGATTGCGACCAAACACCGAGTTTCATAGTTCATCTTACAAAAAAAACCGCTAAGACAATGCACTCGCTACAAAAAACGCAAGCTTCGCATAATATACGGCTTATACTTACTATACCACTTATGCAAGATAAAACTCCGCCTTCGCCAGAACGCCCACTATTTTACCTCTATCTCCTTCTTTCTAAAGAGAAAATGTATTCGCTGTCTCGCTGTTAAGGCGCCGCCTGCAGATTTTCAGTAGCCAGTTTTTAGTATCGTCGAAGCCGGCAAAGCTAACGGTCCCGGGGCGAAACGGCAAAAAAATCGGCAAAAAGTTTTTTGCCGGCTGTTTTTTTTAATTGTTTTTTTGAGTCGGTTTTTAGTAGAAAAAAGTGTAGTGTGACTGTTTTTTGTTGTGTTTTTGAAGTGTCGATTGTTGTTGGTAAATATTTTTGTTGTTTTTTTGAGTAGGTTTCTTTAGGGGTTGGGGTTTTTTTTGAGAAAAAAATAAAGGGTTGATGTGGTGATGAATTTGAAACTTACTTGATTTAGAAATAATTTGGTGGTTTGAAAAAACATGGTTACCCTTTTCGGAGATCGGATAAACGGAATTTCTCTATTTACCCGACTGCGGGACGCAAAGAAGGGTTATGTGTTTATTTTGTTTTTTTTACCAAGAAGTGTTTATTACCTATATTTTAACACTTTTATAAAATAAAGAAATATCTTATTTTGGGGTTTTGATAACACTACCGTTGAGGGATTTTTAAGTGAATCTTTTAGGGATTTTTAGAAAGTTTAACTAAGAACTTTGGGGAGTTTTACTGGTTTTCTTATAGATTCTTACCGAGGTTGCCTATAGCTATACTAACTGTGCGGTTTTCACTCGCGTAAGTCCCGATCCCAATTTTGGGAACAAAAATCCTTACTTTTCAGATGTCTTTACATCATACTAGCTGACCCGGCAAACGTTTTTTTGCCTTATATAAATTATAGATAGTAGCCGATTCTCAGACCTACTGAATACGCATATAAAATTTGGTAAAAATCGGTAAAGTCGTTTCGGAGGAGTACGGTAACTAACACTGTGACATGGAAATTTTATATATTAGAAAGAAGAAGTACACACTCTCCAAATTTCAGCTGATGAGGCCGCGGGCACCAGCTAGTAGTAGGTACATTATTAGCCTATAAGCGCAATGAGTTAAGCCTCATAAGGCTCAATCCCGCGGGAATATGATTCCGCCGCCGCCGGTATTAAAAATTGCGACGGTTTTTTAAAAGTAGGTAATAACTTTACGGAGTCTTGTGAAATCCAAAAATATCTACCGATAGAAAAGTTTTGCAGTGCTGATTTCTATTTTTAACCCCCGACGGAAAAAGAGGGGTGTTATTAACCCCCGAAGGAAAAAGAGGGGTGTTATAAGTTTGACGTGTCTGTCTGTCTGTCTGTCTGTGTGTGTGTGTATCTGTCTGTAGCATCGTAGCTCACGAACGGATGAACCGATTTCAATGTAGTTTTTTTTGGTTGATAGGTGACTTTTGCGCGAGTGTTCTTAGCTTAGCTGTTTGATCAAAATCGGTTCAGCCGTTCATAATATATGTTGGTTAAACTGCTCGGAAGTAAAAACCGAATGTTTTCAAATATGCCCGAGTGGGGTATCAAATAAAAGAGCATGACTTTTGTGACAATATGCATGTTTAATCAAAATCGGCTTAATCGGCTTCAAAGTATATGTAGGGACAAACTCGGAAATAAAAACCGAATGTTTTCAAATATACCTATCCAAGTGGGGTATCAAGAAAGGATGTTACTTTTGTGACAACAATATGCATGTTTAATCAAAATCGCTCTTACAAAAAGGGTGAAATAAAAAAAAATATAATATAAAAATAAATAATAAAATAACTAATAAAAAAATAAGTGAAAATTCCCGCGTCGGGGGACGCGGGAACGTTAGATACTATAAGTACGAATCGGTTACCATCAACTTCTGTGACACATTTAATTTTTTTTTTAATTTATTTTACACTTTGACCCCAAATTCTTATAATTAAATGTATTATTAATGTAGCACTGAAACTAGCCGTGTAGCCCCGGCATAGAATAGGGCTACCTCATCTCTTCCCGTGGGTGTGGTAAAAGGCGACTAAGGGATCTGAGGGAGACTAGCAAACCTCAAACCAGTTCTCTCCGCGCGGTGGCGGATAAACTGCATGGTCCCTAGGAGGTTGGTGTCAGGCAGGCGGCATCCCGTAAAAATATTGCTAAATCTATTTGCAGTAGGTATGGTCAATGATGACTTAGGTACCTACTGCGGCGACCCCAAATTAATTTGGGGTTTAGCGGACCCCGGGCTCCCGAGAGGGATGCAACCGGGAACATCGCTCGGATAAGAATGTAGCACTGAAACTATAAATTTTCTCAACACTCAATACCTGACGAATATGTCCTGTCCTCTATTTGTACAGCTGCCTTGTTCGTACCTTTTGCAGTCGAGACCGCGGGTAGTTGGGAAGTGGAAGCAATTGCTTTTGCAAAGGAATTGGGTGTTTAGGCGAGGCTTGACTACCACTCGGGATCGTATTTAGTCCAAGAATAGCTTCTGGTAGATATTTCTACTTTCATTTCGAATGTCATGCGTTCGAATACCGGCCTACCGCGAGGTAACCTACGGCTTAGTTAGTTCCAGACGTTTTGTCCTGTTCTTTCCTCTGGATATGACTGACTAGGCTGGGAGGTTTGTAGGTAAATTCGGTCACTTCATGGCACGGGACCTGAAGATCGTGCGAAGTGGAGACATAAGAGCAGGATGCCTTGATGTTGACACGTTTGTCGTATCAGAGCCCCGCTTAGGTATGTATTTATTTGTTGTTATAGCGGTCATAGAAATACAACCATCTGTGAAAATTTCAACTGTCTAGCTAAAACTAGCTATCACGGTTTATGAGATAAAGCCTGGTGACAGACAGACGGACAGTGGAGTCATAGTAAAAGTGTCCCGTTTTTACCCTTTAAATACGAAACCCTAAAAAGAACTCTTAGCAACTAAACGAAAACTAAAACATTTATTATTAATATTATGAACAATAAACAACAATTTCATAGACATTTCACAGTTAAATTGTTTAAACTTTTGTAAATAATTGGTTCAATTTTAACCGGCGACTGACTGACGGTTCAGTTAATTACGATGATTTATTTCAATTTAACACAACTAATCCGTTAAATAAACTTTTAAATACCATTTTATAAAGGAATGCATTACATTTTTGCCGTGTAGAATGGGCCCCGGCTTTTGACGGCCGCTGTGGAATTAGGTTGAGAATGGGCCCCTTCAAAACTGGGACAAAACTGCAAATTTTTGGTGGCGTCGACTGGACCCACATCCTAAGCAAACGTGGGCCCAGTCGACGCCTCCAAATGGCGCGTCGAAATAGGGTCCGACTGCAATGCAGAAGGTTGTAGGTTTGAATCCCGCCGGGTGCATGTATTTATGCATAAAAATAAATGTTTGTTTCTGGTCTGGGTGTTTTCTCTGTATTTGTAATGTAGGTAGGTTGTGTTACAAAAAAAAAAGCAAAATATGTAGTTTATCGGTTGTCTAGTACCCATAGTACAAGCCTAGTGCTTCGTTTGGGACTAGAAAACGAAGCACTAGGCGCTGTGTGCAACGTCGTGTAATATTTATTTATTGTTTATTTATTTATTTTATTTGGGAAGCAGACAGTGAAATTTAACAATTAACGTAACAAAAAATTAAAACTATGCACCATTTTAAGCTATCGCATAACTACTATAGAACGTTTCAGTTCTAAGTATGGGGAACTCCAAAAATTGATTGTTTTTTTTCTATTATTGTGTGAAAATCAATCCGGTTCACCGAATACATCTACTTACCAAGTTTCAACAGTATAGTTCTTATAGCTTCAGAGAAAAGTGGCGGTGACATACGGACGGACGGACAGACGGACAGACAGACATGACAAATCTACAAGGGTTCCGTTTTTTGCCATTTGGCTACGGAACCCTAAAAAGAAAAATAATAAAACTTAAATAGTTACCCCATATCTTCCCGTAGAATGTGCCATGGGTGTCCTAAAAAACGACTAAGGGATCTGGAGGGTTACTGCGGTTCGTTTCGATACGACATCGATACGATAATAGGTACGATGATTCTACTGTCACATTCTGATAGTAGGGTGACAGTAGAACCATCGTATTGTCGTATCGTTGTCGTATCGAAACGAACCGAAGTAACCCTCCTGGAGGAGATCTCTTAGTTTTAGGGGTGTTATAAGTCTTATCTAGGTATCTCTATACCAAATTGGCTGCTGCAGGTAGGTAGGTACTGTTGCTAAATCTGCCACCTCACAGCAATACCTGTCGTTCAAGTAATCCTAATTTTGAACGACTGTTTAAACTTAGTAATGCCATACTAATAAATAAATTACCATACCAATAAGTAAATATACCAAAATTCATCAAAATCCGTTCGACGGTTTAGGCGTGAAAACGTACAGAGTTACTTTCTCATTTATAATGTTATTTTTATTTTATTTTTAGCCTATTTTGTCCCACTGCGGGGCAAAGGCCTCCCTCCCTTCTCTCCACTCTTCCCTGTCCAGTGCTAGCTGGGCCCAGTCCCTATTGTGCGAGTTCAACTCGTCCCGCCATCTCCTCCTGGGCCTGCCGCGGGGTCGCCTGCTATTCGGTGCCCAGTCCGTGGTGGTTTGCGCCCACATGTCGTCGGACATGCGGCAGATGTGGCCTGCCCAGTTCCACTTGAGTTCAGCGGGAGTGTGGCCAACGTCCTTAATTTTAGTTTGGGAGCGCAGTTCTGTGTTCCTGATCTTATCGATGAGTTTAACACCTAATATACTGCGCTCCATGGCACGTTGACACACCCCGAAATCGGAATTTTGACGTTTAGTTACGGACAACTCTGCGCTCCGTATGTGAGAGTAGGTAAGATGCACATGTCCATGAGTTTTCTTTTTTTCTCTCATTTATAATGTTAGAATAGATATTAAAGAATAACCTTCTGTAAAATTTGGTTCTTGGTTACACTAAATCGGCATTCATAGCTCGATATAAAAAAAACGTGTGGCACTCGGCGACTGCCCCGATAAAGCTATTGCATAGCATTTTTTATCAACTTTTGCAATCATAATTATTTATTTATTAGGCAGAGTTAGGTTTTATTATAACACCCCCCGTGTTAGGTTTTATTTTCGTTATGGAATTTCTTGATTGGGTTGCCGCGCTCAAAGCCCGCGATAAAAGCTGTGCAATAGATTAAGAACATTTTCACACATAGGTTGTTTTTCAAATTTTAAAACAAACAATTAGTAGGTTAGGCCTGTAAGTACTAAAACCACTCTAAAAAAGAAGTCATCATCATCATCCGAGCGTTGTTCCCGGTTGCATCTCTCTCGAGAGCCCGGGGTCCGCTTTCCTACTTTTACGTCTCCACTTCGCACGATCTTCGGCATCCCGTGTAGTGAGGCCATTAGCACGCATATCCGATCTTACAACGTCAAGCCAGCACTTCTTGGGTCTTCCCAATCTGCCGCGGCCGGGCGGAGGCGCCATAGCAAGACATTTGTTTCCCACGTAACTAGCCGGTTTTCGTAGAACGTGGCCGTACCACCGTAAGCGGCATTCTTGCAGTTTGTCTGCAATGTCTCGGACATGAAGGCTGCCCCTGATGCGGGAGTTTCTGACGCGGTCTTTTCGCGTCACTCCACACATCCAGCGCAGCATCTTCATCTCCGTGACACGCAGCTCCTGCTTATGTCGCTCAAGCAATGGCCACGCCTCACTACCATACAAAAGGGCAGGTCTAATGATCGTTTTATAGACCTGTCCCTTCAGTTTAACCGGCATTTTCGGGTCACAGATGACACCAGTTACCTCTCGCCACTTGGCCCAAGCTGCCGAAATGCGGGACTTGACGTCACAATCGATGTCGCCGGACTCGTGAAGCACAGATCCCAAGTACTTAAACTGGTCTGTCCGCTCGACCATGTGACCGTCTACGCAGACAGGTGTGGGATCTGTGGTATTGCTAGCCAAGTATTCGGTCTTCGCTACGTTGAGTTGCAAACCGCCGTTCTCAAGTGACTCTTTCCACGCATTTACACGCCTTCCAAGCCGTCCCTTATCCGAGTCCGCTAGCGCAATATCATCAGCATACATGAGCATCCACGGGGGCTGCTCGTGTGCGTCTCGGATGATAACGGACAGTGCGTCCAGTATTACGCTAAACAGAAACGGACTTAGGACGGATCCTTGGTGGACTCCGACTGTAATGGGGAAAGATTTAGTGTCACCAACAGCAGTTCGCACCACTGAATCGGAATTTCGGTACATGTCCCTGATGGTTTCAATATAAGTTTCAGGCACCCCTTTGGACCGCAGCGCCCACCAGATCATCACGCGAGGAACACAGTCGAAGGCCTTCTGCAAGTCCAGGAACAGAAAATGCAGAGGCGTATTCTTCGATCTGTATTTCTCCATAACGATCCTTAGGGCGAAAACAGGGTCCATGGTACCATGACCGGGGCGGAAACCATACTGCCCCTCCGAGACAGTGCACTCCTGCCGGATCCGAGAGTCAACTATACGCTCGTAGAGCTTCATGGTGTGGGACATGACCTTTATACCACGATAACTTCCACACTCCTGCACAGATCCCTTGCCCTTGAACACTGGAGTGATAACACTCAGTCTCCATTGGGCGGGGATTCTGCCGGTCTCGAGTATGCGGTTAAAAAGGTTGGTTAAGATGCCCACACCACGAGAACCCATAGCTTTCCATACTTCGATGGGGACTCCATCGGCGCCGACAGCTTTCCGATTCTTCATGCAGCGAAGAGCCTTGCGCACCTCCTCAGGCGTTATCAGTGGCACAAGTCCTAGATTCGGAGGGAGTTCCGGTGGCTGCACCTCTTTATACTGCTTATTGAGCAGCTCGTGGAAATAAGAGCGCCACCTCTCCTTCACCGCGAGGTCCTCGCATAGCAGGTTACCATTAGGATCTTTTACACAGCGGCACTTGGATATATCCTGTGCCGCTTTGATCCTAGAACGTGCCAACTTATAAATAAGCTTCTGCCCCTCAGACGTTTCCAACTTATCGTACAATGGCTGTAAGTGGTCCCGTCTGGCTCTGGCTACTGCTCTCTTTGTGGCACGTTTGGCAGACCTGTACGCGTCGCGATCTTCAGGAGAGTTGGACGCTTGCCACTTTTTAAAGAGGGCTTTCTTCACCCTAGTCTCCCTCTGGACTGTGTCGTTCCACCACCAAGTTTCCTTGTCACACTTGCGTCCTCCCTTAGACATACCGAGGACCGACCGCGCCGAATCAGCGATAGACACCTGAATCCGGTCCCAGTGTTCCTGTACCGATTCGCCTTCAGCATTGGCACATTTGTCGCCGATTGCTGAGGCGAGCATCTGGGACTTGACTTCATCAAGCATCCACCATCTGATTCGGCGCTGACATGGTTCCGGTCGTTTGTCTTTGGTCTTTACACAGAGATCCATGACAAGGATACGGTGTTGGGCAGTGAGACTCTCACCGGGTATGACTTTGCAGTTGGCCACGTTGCCGATATGATGTCTCCTAGTGATTAGAAAATCGATTTGGGTAGCGCGCCCCCCGCTCCTGTAGGTGATCAAGTGGTCGGGCTTCTTTTTGAAATATGTGTTCACAAGTGCCAGGTCGGCAGTGGCACACGTACGCAGAATTTCTTCTCCTTCCGCATTCCGACTGCCATACCCGTAGCCTCCATGAACACGTTCAAATTCCGCCCCCATCTCACCCACATGACCGTTCAGATCACCACCCAAAACGATTCCCTGTGACAACGGGATAGCCCCAAGGACCTCGCCGAGTTTATCCCAAAACGACCTCTTATCAGCGTCGCTACAACCGACCTGTGGCGCGTAAGCACTTACTAAGTGGGTAGGAACCCCCCCAATAAGCACCTTCACGCACATAAGTCGGTCGCTAAAGCGATTCACCTCCAAGATATCGTCATGCAACCTCCCAGCGAGTACCACAGCCACCCCGTTCTCTCCACCAGGTGCACCCGTGTAGATCAGCTTGTAGCCATTCCCAATAAGCCGGGATCTGCTGCCTTTCCATCGAGTCTCCTGCAGGAACGCCACGGCCACCTTCCGCCTGGAAAGTACGTCGGCTAGCTCCCTCGCGCGTCCGGTTAGCGTGCCAATGTTCCACGTTGCGAAGCGGAGTTTCACATCGTGTTTAGGGGCTAACGTCTTTGGCCGTGCCCGCCCGTGGCACGGTAGCCCTCGTCCACTTACCACAGGAGTCAGGCGAAGCTCCTGCGCGCCGTTATGCGGCGGCGCCCTATCACTGTGGCCATATCTTTCTCGACTTTCCATACTAGATTTGGCGAATTTTGACTTTTACGGGAGCGACTGCCGTCTGACCTCCCAACCCCGAAGGGAAAGTCTGCGCCAGAGCCTCGTCCGTTTATCAGCAGGTGCACCAAGCTAGCAGGTGAGGTTGGCTTGGGCCCAACGATCTTAGTGGGCCCCATACACACTCTAAAAAAGAAGTGACTATTCTCATAAGGGTTCCTTATTTACATATTGAGGTATAAGATACCTACGGAACCTTAAAACAAAAAAAAAAATGATACTAAAACAACGCATGAAGTTTTTTATTATTGAAATAGCTACTAATTAGTCGCGTAACCTTTATCAAAATATTCATGGAAAGATCAAAACGGTACCAGTCAAAGACTTTCAAATATTTGTTGAAAATAAACCGGACAAAGAGAAGTGTGAAGTACGAAGTCATATTATTATTTTATTTTATTTTAATTTTTTTTAAATTAAAACCTAATCCCAAATTAAAACCTAATTACAATTAAACTTAAAAACTACAAATTTACTTAAAACAACAAAGTCAGTCGAACAGGCCACCCATTCGTTCCCGGCGCAAAGGACCCTAAAACGCACATGTACCATTTACTGTACCATGTGTATAATATGCACTGTACCAGCCCTAGACACTGCTCTATCACCAGGGCCATCTTTAACCTATTGGAGGCCCAGGGCATATTGGGGTAATGGGGCCCCTATGACTTTGACAGAACACTATTTTGTTAGAATAGACAAAGAAAGTAGATCACATTGATAAGTACGAAAAGCCATATTTTTGGGCGAGAGTAGGTAGAATAGTTTCGCGGATGTAAAAGCTAGTAAGTATTGTAGTCAGTAATTTAACTGACTGCAATGCAGGAGGTTGCGGGTTCGATTCCCGCCGGGTGCACGTATTTATGCTTATAGAATAAATATTTGTGTCTGGCCTGGATGTATAATATGTATGTATTTACAAAAGAAAAATAAAATATAAGTATTATATCCGTTGTCTAGTCACCGTAACACAAGCTTAGTCGCTTACCACGGGGCTAGATGGCGCTGTGTGTTGTTCACAGATTTTTTATTATTTTTTTTAATTTAATTCGATTTTTGGAATTATGTAAGTTTTTTGATAATAAATATTGGTTATCGTTTGGTGATCTGACATTAACTAGGAACGTTTTATTTGATCTGATTTGTATCGACGCGGGGCCCTGGGCACTTGCCCACAGTGCCCACCGGGAAAGATGGTCTGTCTGAAGATAGAGTAGTGTTTATGGCTATACAGTACCGCCTAAGGGACATTTAATCCTCTGTAGGATTATATTTCGCTTTGGTCGCATACGAAACCAAAGGTTCGTAACCAGTTAGTGAAAAAAATATTTTACGAAAACAGTTCGATGACCAAATTTTTATTTTCAAAATCGCTATTACATTATAGTTGTGGGGTGTCAAAACAGGATAGGGATTCTGAAAATAAAAGAGAAGCTAGAAAGCTATTTTAACAATTTATGTCTTGTTTTGACTTGTAAGTATAGCTAATACAAATTACAAGTACCTACTATACGGTCAACTCCCGTTGTAGCGAATTGTCTTAATGCCCTCTCTCTGAAGTTAGTAGTTTAATATCTTTGTTAATAGCCTGCGCCCGCGCATGATAAGTGTGCATTTGCACTTGTAAAGTTTTTGCAAAGAAATTATTAGGTAGATCTAGATACCTTATACATATCTAGGTACAGAGGCATATATATACTTAGTCTTATTACTTACTTACTTGGTCTGGTAGTAGATACCGCGACTTTCATTCCGAAGGTCGTGGTTTCGAATCCTGGCCGACCGCGCACCAATGTATTTTTCTTTAAGAAAACTTATGGCATAAACATATTATTTCTAATATCTTTATCCAGGGAGGAAACAGTCGACTACGTTTGTAAAGTTTGTATGGAGAAAAGAGTAGGTAGACTGTCCCCTTAAGAGGTAGGCATTTACCTATGCGCTTACTGAAAATTCTTGTATGGGTTCATCGAAAATTGTTCGTTAAAATTGTTGGTTTTTTCGTCTAAATGAGACCTTTTAACTCATAAACCGTGACCGTGATAGCCGCTATAACAACAAATGTATATCTATTTATATCAAACAAAGTCGTGTTTCTTTTAATTTTGTATGTAGTATGTAGCTCAAGGGGGTCCATATTGGCTCACATAAAATATTAAGTCCTATTGTTTGTCTTACTACCGATTTGAATTCATAATAATCACTCTTCATAATTTTATTTATCATACTTTTTTTATTCAGACATTTTTATTACTACCATCGGAGCTCATAATAGTTAATGATCATAATTTTTTTATTAATACTGTTACTACCAAGAACAGTTTAAAATCATAATTTTTTTCTTCACAACATTTAATGATCATATTGCTTTAGTTCATAATTATTGTTACTAAAAACATATTTCAACTCATAATATCGTTGTTCAGAATAGCTTACTTTATAACAGACATTTATCATAATTTTTGTATTAATAACGGCAACTTTAACAAAACTTTTTATGAACTACCCCAATCAAACTCTTTGTGAAATTATAAATGGTTTTTGACTTGTGTTCTGGCGATCTTCTTTTTGAAACGGAGTTAACTCATAATGTAATTATATTTTCTATTCTATTATTATATTTCTTCTTAGAAATTACTCTTTAGTTAATAATGTTGTAATAAAAACACTTATGATTAAGATATATCAGGTTTTTTTTATTTATAGTAATTAGGCGCTTTGGCGACCGCTGCCGCGGCACGCTCGCTACGCTCGCTCGCCAAAGCGCTGCGCGTAATCATGTTCTTACATTAACCTAACCTATCCGAGTCGGTGTGCTCCGTATATTTAATTTCAAAATTCAAGTAAGATGACAATAGTAGTTTTATGACAGTAATAGTTTTTATTTATAACATGATGAAGATGACAGTAATAGTTTTTATTTATAGTAATTAGGCGCTTTGGCGACCGCTGCCGCGGCACGCTCGCTACGCTCGCTCGCTAAAGCGCTGCGCGTAATCATGTTCTTACATTAACCTAACCTATCCGAGTCGGTGTGCTCCGTATATTTTATTTCAAAATTCAAGTAAGATGACAATAGTAGGTGAAACAAATTATGATTTTCAATAATTATGCATAAAACACTTATGATTAAGAAATTTATAAAAATGAATATTAGAATAAAACACATGTATGAATATCAAAGTTATTTATTGGAATGATTATGAGTTTCGAGCATTATGATAAACAAATATATTAAAACAAATATTAGTAAAATGAAGTGTATGAATAGTGATATTATGAATTTCAATTATTATATATTTTAATATTTAGTTTTTAAATTTTTTATGAAGAATGATCATTATGATTATAAATGGTATGTGAAACATTTTCGGACCTCCGATGATAGGAGTTAAAATTTTATGTAAGACGATCCGCCCCCAGCTCAAGGCTATTTTATTTAGAAAAATCATTTTAAGGAAAAAAAGTCGGGTTAGTAACATATTTATAACTCAAGAACGGCTGAATCGATTTGGCTAAAATGGTAGCTCAGAACCAGGAGATGGACTTTTTTTGTCTAAGGCGAAAGAAAGTTCACCGAGTCAGCTAGTTACTAATAAAAAAAAGTAAAATAAATATGGGTATGATTAACGTGATTTTCAATTATTATGGCGGCATAATAGGTAAGTATATAAAAACATAGCCACAACAGAGTTCAGAACCTTCTTTTTTAAAGTCGGTAAAAAAAACCTTAAATCTTTTCTATGCAACCTTCCATATCGCTGACGGGTACTCACCCACGACGCGACAGAAGTCTCCAATCACACAAACAAACGTTTTTATTACAGAGAAGTTACGCACAATTTTACCTTCACTTTGCATAATTATTATCTAACCGACATGCAAATAAGTGAGTTGCATTCATTGCCAGTGTTAATACCACAATACATTGTAATTGCGGATAATTGCTGTGGGTTATAGTTAGGTACCTAGTAGTCATAGCTGGGCACCGTTAATCAAATAGTCAACTTCGTTAATCGTCAATCCGCTAAAACAAAAAACTTGCTTCGGTAAACGTTAAAGCGTTAAAATTCGGAAGAATTAACGCAAGTTAACGTTAATCGTTAATCCGTTAATATGTGCAAAAAGCAATGAAATGATCCAACAAAACAAATCTCTTTGCAGTTTTCTCACTCGCACGCGCCGGTTAAGTATATCTAGTTTAGTTTATTTTTCACTCGCTGCCACGTGCCGCCCGGCACTTGTCGTTTCATACTTGTCTGAACCTGTTTTTCGCGCCGCGCCGCCGTGCCGTGCGGTAAATAGTAGGCATTGGATTAACGATTAACGGACTTCTGCATATTAACGGAAGTTAACGTGTCCGTTAACATTTTAAAAAGTTTACTTAAAAGTTAATCCGTAAATCAAAATGTTAACTTCGTTAATTAACGATTAACGGATTAACGAGTTAATGTCCAGCTATGCTAGTAGTAACATGGTTATAATACTCTATTTCAAAATCTTAGATCAAAAATGTAAGCAAAAAAACTTACCTATATCTACGCATTTATTTGCAAGTGACAGCTCTTTATTTACTTTTCCCTTTGATATTGACAGATTTTTGTTAACATTTTTGATCTGAATTTCTGTAATAGTCTATTAGCCCCTTCTTTACTATGATATCAGATAGCTACGAAGAACTATTAAGGGGACAGTCTAACTACTTTTTTCTCCATACAAACTTTACAAACGTAGTCGACTATTTCCTCCCTGGATGAAAGTATTAGAAAAAATATGATGTTTATGAGATAAGTCCTATATCAGCCATGACCATGCCCCTACGTTTTGTTTAAAAAAAAAAAATCTAATTAGAAAAAGAAAAAAACACAAAACGTTGGGACATGGTCATGGCATGGCAGATATAGGTTTTATGGCATAAACATACTTAATTTGCTCTGTCTTTATCCTGACTACGTTTGTATGGAGAAAGATTAGTGGAGTAGGAGAAGACAGTCAAAATCAAAGACAAAATATGTTTATTCAATAACATATTTTACCTCACTGAAATGAAACTATACAAGTACGCTGGAATTGCTATACCATACAAAATGACATTAGATCTTTGTGCCGATTTGATTTGCGCCATGTTACGCTGTTGTCGCGCGTTTTCTATTGAAAGTGATGGTGACCGTCCATGGAGAGACAACGCGCGACAACAGCGCAACATGGCGCAGATCAAATCGGAACAAAATTCAGTGCGCAATGTCCTGTCCAGTTGTATTGGAGGTCAGTGTTTTACGTACACTTGGCATAAATATTATCTAACCGACATGCAAATAAGTGAGTTGCATTCATTGCCAGTGTTAATGTTAAATACCACAATACAATGTATGTAATTGCTGTGAGTTGTAGGTATGATACTATAAATTTGACCAAGACTTACTGCGTTAGTTTCACTCGCGTAAGTCCTGATCCCGTGGGAATACCGGGATAAAAACTCATCATCATCATCCGAGCGTTGTTCCCGGTCGCATCTCTCGAGAGAGCCCGGGGTCCGCTTTCCTACTTTTACGTCTCCACTTCGCACGATCTTCGGCTTCGAGATAATAAATAAATAAATAATAAATAAATAAATAAATTCTCCGAACAACACACAGCGCCATCTAGCCCCGTGGTAAGCGACTAAGCTTGTGTTACGGTGACTAGACAACGGATATAATACTTATGTTTATTTTTCTTTTGTAAATACATACATACATACATAGATAAAAACTATGTGTGTATTAATTCCTATATATTCATTCGAATCTCCAGTAACCTGCATACCAAGTTTCATTGCAATCGGTTCAGTCGTTTTTGCGGAAAGGAGTAACAAACATACTTACTTATAGGCAAACTTTCAGATTTAAAATGTTTTGTAGGATTTTAAGGAATTATCAATGTTCAAAGTGCTGGAAAGCTATGATTTTACGAACGAAAGAACGATCGATTATTTCAGACGACCAAAAATTAAAAACGAAATATCTAGGTACTATGACTTTCTTTAATTAAGTGTTTTTCAAAATAGACCACTAACTTCAAATCCATAGACAATAATCGTGAATGAACTTTTAATGAAAGAAGGTCCAATTCACTTCGACTCCATTAACAAATTTTCTTTTGACATTTAATTATGAATGATCGGCTTTGAAGATTTACGTCATACAATTTTCGTTCGTCCGCTATTGCAGAAAGCGGCCTTATTCTTTGTGTGTAAAAAAGGCTTCTTTTCGCAACTGTGGAACTGAAATACCTAAACTGAAAATCCCTATCGGATTCATCAAAAAAAAGTAAATATTTTCTGTCGCAATGTTTTTGAATATGTTAGCGTTTGTAGATATGGTTCCTTCGTTTTAGTGTAGTTTTAAGCTAAAACTACCTAATGTTTCGAAGCCCTAGCGCATTTTAGAAAAATAAATGTTTTTACACCCCTGAAGCGGAGAGAAGTAGATTGGTGTAGGCCCGGGATATAACCGTCGGGTACAACTTTACGTTCTGGGTCGCTTCTGGGTCGGTTTTACGAGATTTATTTTTTTCTAACACTTGTTGTTTAAGAACAACGTATTAAGAACGTGGCAACTGTTACCATTTCCATACAAACTTAATACCATAATAAATTATGAAAAATTTCGTTTTCTACCTTAATACTTATTGATATTATTCGGATTAAGATTTTACTTTTATAGGGTCACCACAAGGTTTTCCAAAATATTCATTCGAAATGAAATAAAACGGAGAAACATTTTTTTTTTTTTCATTTTTACAGCGTAGGTACCTAAATTACTTTTTATTGGGAATAATATAAAACAAATGAGATGTAAACTAGTTATATACGCTGGAAAAATAAAAAAAATGTTTCTCCGTTTTATTTAATTTCGAATGAATATTTTGGAAAACCTTGTCGCGAGGATCCTATAAAAGTAAAATCTTAATCCGAATAATATCAATATTAAGGTAGAAAACTAAATTTTTCACAATTTTTTGGTATTAAGTTTGTATGGAAATGGTAGTCGCCAGGTTCTTAATCGTCATTTTTTCAATGAAACAGCCCAATAATCTCTCGAACAAAACACGATTTATGCGGAGAATTGCTATTTGTTGCTTATTCCAGTTTGGTCGAATCGAACCTAAATGACGGATCAACGCACAGCCTAAACCACTAATAGTAGAAAGCTATAATTTGGACAATATTCTTTATAATGATGTAGGCATCCGAAGAATCCGAGAAAAAAGTTTTTTTTTCCATTTCCACGGAATCTGTACTTAGTCAAAACCGCGGGCCACAGCTAGTCTAGCTACATATTTATATACATACCTAAATCAACAAAATACCTACCTATCTCCCAAAAACTTCGCAACTCGAGTAGGCGGGGCGTAGAGTGGGCGTGGCTGTAGGCGTGGCCTCGCGGTCAGTGACCTCGCCATACACAGACAGAAGGTATAACCTACCTATCTATCTATACATGGTGTATGGCACCCATGTATGGAACCTTATTTGCAATTCTATCACCGTGTTGGTTAGGTATTTTTAGTTGGGAATGGTTTGGGTAGGTTAGGTAGGTATGTGGTTGAAATTTGGAGAATTATGATGGGTTAGGTAGAGGATGAGGGTGGGTTTTTTTGGTTACGAATTAAGTAAAAAAATAATTATTATTTTACCACTGGCGCCAGTCTATCACTCCATAACTAGATAGCGCCAGTGGTAAAAATAAATCGGGTTTACGTTCCGTTTACCTTGAAAAATCACGTTTATTGTATGGGAGTCCCCCTCAAATGTTATAGCGGCTACAGAAATAAATTTCAACTGTCTAGCTATCACAGTTTATAAGATACTTATCTAAGCCTGATGACAGGCGGACAGACAGGATAGTGGACAGACATAGAAGTCTTAATTATAGAGTCCTGTTTTTAGCCTTTGGGTACGGTACGGAACCCTAAAAACATAAACTGAAAAAGGGGAAAGGAAACTATAGAGTTTCGATTAGCCTAATCTAGGTACTTAGCCGGTTCTACACATTTCACAATCTAACTTATTTTTCAGTTGGTCTTTAAATTTAAATTTTAATTAACTCTCAAAACTTCATTTCAAAGTCTAGAGTCGAAAATTGAAAAAAATAGGTAAAATAAAACTAAATAAAAATGCATAGTAAAGAGTTCTCATTTGAAAAGCTAAGAAAACGCTATTAATAACTTTCTGTGTTTTTTCCAGGTACTGTTAAGAACACCCTTCACGACCTTAGAAATTGAGTGCAATAAAAATGTTATTATTTATTTGATTCTAAATCAAAATTTTTGTTTTCTCTAAAATATTTTCCTCTCTGTGATTAAAAAAAACACATAACCTGTGAAAAATGTATACGACATTACAAAAAATAATTATGCATTAGGATAATAATTGTTAAAAGAAAAATGTTATTAATTACAAAAAAATCTTTAAACTCTTCCATAAGAACTTTAAATTTTAATCTATCACAACTAAATAGTCCTAAACAATCGAAATAAACAAACAATTAAATTAATTTACAAAAAAAAAATGTTTGACTAAAAAAAAACAGTGATGTGAACCGAACTTAAAAACAACTTAAGAGTGAAGTGCATAAAAAATGTCTTAACCAATTCTTAAATAAACAAAAAAAACATTTTTAAATGAAAATTTAAAAAAAGAATGTGTCATTTATGAGTGAGTGCGATCAAAACTACGGCATGTATACCACGTGGTACAGTCGGGGGGATAGTGGTATGCACCATCACCAGATGGGAATGTACCACCATGGACCTCCGATGATAAAAACTGAAGCGGGTGTGAATAGTGATTGTATGATGGCAGTGGACTATGGACCTCCCATTAAGGTATGAATTTTTCTTCATTTTTAAAAGGGAAAGTCTACCTACTCTTTTATTTATACAAACTTTACAAACGTATAGTCAATTGTTTCCTCCATTTCGTCACTATATTTTCTAACACCACTGTAAATAAATAAATAAATAAATAATAATAAATAATTTCTCCGAACAATACACAGCGCCATCTAGCCCCGTGGTAAGCGACTAAGCTTGTGTTACGGTGACTAGACAACGGATATAATACTTATATTTATTTTTCTTTTGTAAATACATACATATTATACATAGAGGGACACCCAGACCAGACACAAATATTTATTTTTTAAGCATAAATACTTGCACCCGGCGGGAATCGAACCCGCAACCTCCTGCATTGCAGTCGCGCTTTCGCACGACGCGCCACCGAGGTCGTCAAGACTGTAATACCTATATTCTCAATAAATGATTTGAATCTGTATCTGGATAAAGACTTTTAAGAGAAAATATTATGTTTATGCCATAAAACCTATATCGGCAATGACCATGCTACGTTTTGATATTTTTCGTATAGGTACAATTTTTTAGAAAGTTCATTTCTATTTAAAATTAGAATTTAATATTAAAAAAAACCGTATTGGCATGGTCAAGGTCAAATCATAGGTTGTATGGCAATAAACATACTTGCTCTAATATCTTTAACCAATGAGGGAATAGTCTACTACGGTTGAATGGAAAAACAGTAGGAAGACTTTCTTCTTAAGAGGACAGTCTCCATTCTCTTTCTCCATACAAACGTAGTTTAGATTTTCCTCCCTGGATAAAGACATTAGAGCAAATATGTTTATGCCATAAAACTTATATCTGTCATGACTATGCATCTACGTTTTTATTTTTTTAATGTTTGAATTTTTTATTATTATATTAATAAAAAATAAAAAAAAAATAAAAAATGTAGATGCATTGTCATGACAGATATAGGTTTTATGGCATAAACTATTTCCTCTAATATCTTTATCCAGGGAGAAAAATTTAAACTACGTTTGTATGGAGAAAGAGAATGGAGACTATCCTCTTAAGGTTTTGTAGTCAACTAGAACTTATAGTTTCGTCATGCATGACGTACAAACAGACTGTCTGTCCGCGGCTTAGCTCAGAGATGTTTAGTAATAAGAAGCTATAATTTTGCATGAGTAGTGAGTACCTACATAATAATGACACTGGCAGAATGGTACAGTAGAAATAAAAAACAAAAACAGTTTTTTTTGGGTAGGTACTTACCTCCCCAACATGTGTTTTTCTCCCGACTCTAACCGTGAAAACCAAACATTTAGCTTTATTATTTAGCTTTAAACGGGTGTGCTTGCACTGTACAAGTCAACCTTAAACTGTATTACTATTTTATTTCCTGTAATATTGTAAATTTGAATTATACGTGAAAGTATGATGTATGAGCTCTTCAAGATATTAATAATTATGTTTTATTTAATCCGTATTCGATGTAGCCGCGCAAGACAGTCTAACATATTTTTAATTTTTCATCAAAGCTACCTCCATTCATACCTCAGCCATGAATGAAGATAGGTACTTTATCTAAACAGTTAACTAGCTGATTACCTACGTAGTGACTCCTTAGTCTATCGGGTTTTTTAATTAACTTTGTTGTTTTGTTTATACTTGAGTTTTTTTAATATATTTTTTTCTTTCTTGTATGTCTTCGATCACCTGTTTTGTTTTTACCGTGTGCTTGTCCAAATACATGATTTTCTTTCTTTCTTTCTAGTAATAGGTATATTTCATTTTCTCCACAACAACAGTACCTATACTTAGCTTAATGTATAAATTATTATTTCTAGAAGAATACTAGCAGTCTAACATATATATTTCATCGAAGCTACCTCCATTCATAGCCCAGCCATGAATGAAGATAGGTACTTTATCCAAACAGTTAAGTAGCTGATTACCCACGTAGTGGCTACGTGACGGTTTTTTGTCGACCGCAGCGGCTGCCGAGATGCCAATAGGAAGTTGCTTTGGAAAAATAGAGAAACTAAATTGATTTCCAAGTTGGAATCGCGATTAGGTGGTTGGGTTCCGTTTGGTTAATTATTTTGTTTATGAAAATAGAACGGTTTGAATGGTTATTATTAGAGGTGCGCCGAGTACTCTACCGAGTACTCGTTACTCGGGTACTCGGCAGTTTTTTACTACTCGTACTCGGCCTCGGTACTCGGTTCATGAGCCGAGTAACTCGGATTTATATAGATACTAGCTGACCCGGCAAACGTTGTTTTGCCTTATAAATTATAGATAGTAGCCGATTCTCAGACCTACTGAATGCGTATGTGAAGTTTGGTGAAGATCGGTGTAGCCGTTTCGGAGGAGTACGGTAACTAACACTGTGACATGGAAATTTTATATATAAGATATATATTATCTGGGTAGGATTTCATCTGTGTACTGCTTTGCCTTCATAACTTAGTGTGAAAGTTTGTGTATTTGTTTGTTCCTCCTTTACGCTCAAACGGGTCGACCAATTTAGATGAAGTTTAACACAAAGGTACAGAGCTAAAAGAACTTTATATCCACACATGTGCTGGTAAAGTGGCAAGCGTCTAACTCTCCTGAAGATCGCGACGTGTACAGGTCCGCCAAACGTGCCACTAAAAGAGCAGTAGCCAGAGACAGACAGCACCACTGACAGCCATTGTACGATAAGTTGGAAACGTCTGAGGGGCAGAAGCTTATTTATAAGTAGGCATGTTCTGGGATCAAAGCGGCGCTGGATATATCCATGTGCCGCAGTGTGAAAAATCCCGATGGCAACCTGCTATACAAGGACCTCGTGGTGAAGGAGAGATAGCGCTCATATTCCCACGAGCTGCTAAATAAGCAGTATAAAGAGGTGCAGACACCGGAACTCCTTCTGAATCAAAGACTTCTGCCACTGATTACGCCTGATAAGGGGTTGCTGTACCGTCAGGTTACTCCCAAGAGCAATCGTCAGGGATCTGTTTTAGACAGATCGTGTCCTCAAACGCTAGTTCGGTCATCTTAAAGGACCCGCTATTTACACGCCCAAAGTGGCTATGGCCACTTTATGCATGTAGATAGCACACCTACGGTCATATGGTCAAACGGACAGACTAGTTTAAGTACTTGGGATTTGTGCTTCCTTCGTCCTGCGACATCGGTTGCTACGTCAAGACTCGTGTTTCGGCAGCTTGGGCTAAATTTCGAGAGGTAACTGGTATCGTCTGCGCTGCGACCCCAAAATACCGGTTGAACTAAGAGGAACAAGTGTATAAAACGATCACTAGACCTGTCCTTTTGTACGATAGCGATAGTGGCCAGGGCTTGAGCGACATAAGCAGGAGCTGCGTTTCACGAAGATGAAAATGCTGCGCTGGATGTCTGGAGTGACGCGAAAAGACCGCGTCAGAAACTCCGTCATCAGGGGCAGCCTTCATGCCCGAGAAGAATGGCCAATGACCATGCAAGAATGGCGTTTACGGCCGGCTAGTTAGGTAGGGAACAAATGTTTTCCTATGGCGCCTCCGCCCGATCGCAGCAGATTGTGAAGATTCAAGAAAGGCTGGCTTGACGGCGAGAGAGCAGATATGCGTGCAAATGACCTCACTACACGGGATGCCAAAGATCGTGCGAAGTAGAGACGTAAAAGTAGGATAGCGGACTCCGGGCTCCCGAGAGTGTTGATGATGAGATGTTCCCATCAGGAACATCGCTCGGATGATGATGAACAGCGGGCGCAGCTAGTAAAGAAGAAAACCTGCTTGTTTCGAGTCGCCTCGCCTGTCGCGCGTTGTCTGGAGCGCGTTGCAAGTTGTTTTCGCGGTTATTGAAATGAACCGAGTAACTCGGCAGAGTACTCGACCCGGTAAATTTTGAACCGAGTAATACTCGGTACTCGGTTACTCGGTAAAACTGGTACTCGGCGCATCACTAGTTATTATACCTACATTTATTTAAGTATGTTAGGGACTTTTGGACGTCCGGCTGCTCCGGCTTCTCCATCAGAAAATAATATCGGTCAGGGTCGTTAGTTAGTTTCGCTGAGCCTTTTCCGCATTTGCCTAATTATTTCGCCAATTGCACGTGACTTATAAATCACCTATAAACTTTACTCCAAACCATCACAAGCTATCTCTAGAAAGCCAGCAATCCACTAAGACTGCTAAAGGCCTCCGGAAGAGATTTTTTATTCGGTCAGGTTGAATATTTTGCATAATAGTATTGTTTGTTACCTTTGCTTTTTTTTGGTATACTTAATTGTTTTTTTTTTAATTTATCATTCTAAATTTATTTCTGTGGATTAGATACATAGCTGCGTCATGAGGGGGCCTCTTAAAGCGACTATAGTCACGTGAGAATACAAGGAATAACCTCATTTCCACCGCTTAACATTATACAATTAAGCTGTTATTTTCCTACAAAAAAAAACTAGGCCTAAACATTTTTCTTTATCAAATTAAAAAAAAAACAGAATAAGTTTATTGTACCAAAACAATTAAGGAAAAAGTTTAGACCTAATTCTATTAACTTAACAGTAACACTGAAATCGGATATGTTAAGGGGTGGAAAGTGGTTGTATGGAGAAATAACTTAGACGCGTCGTCAAAAAATAATCAATGTGATCTGGCGAGGGTAAAACAAAATGTTCTAATTTTCAAAAGTCGTGAACAAAAATTGTTAAGGGGTAGGCACATAAATGCTAAACTCAAAATCCTCATCGGGTTCATCGAAAATTGTTGATTATTCGTGACGGAATGTTGTTGATTTTTTTTGTGTACCTATTGATTGTAGGTGACATTGTTGCCTAAATTTTGATGTAGTTTCAAGGCAAAAACTTCTAATTGTCTACATCTATCCACATTTAAGACAAAAATTGTCTGTTTTTCCCAAAATGTAGTTAGACTTTAATACCCTTCGACATATTTTCTAAAAACTGCACCTGCATTTATACATTAAATAAATGAAATAATCTACAATTTTCGATGAACCAGTCATGGATTTTGAATTTAGCTCATATAAATAAATAAATAAATATAGCAAGACGTTGCACACAACTCAATCTAGCCCCAGACTAAGTAATAGGCTTGTACTATGGGTACTAGACAACGGATATATTGCATATTATTACATAATGAATTGAGACATAGAAAACACCCAGAACGGAAACAAATATTTATTTTTAAGCATAAATATACTTACAACCGGCGGGAAACGAACCCGCAAACATCTGCATTGCACATTGCCACAGAGGCCGTCGGGCCATATATACCTGTTAAGTAGTAAATAACTTTTGAGATAAGAAATAATGACACAAAATAACCTCCTCTTTTCCGAAGTCGGTTAAAAGCGGTACCCTATTCCTGTAAGCAACATCACCCGACGGCAAACCATAGAGAATTGCGTCCATTCGTGCGGAACTATTTTAGAATAATTCAAACAGGTTGGATTCTAGTTTTTGCCGTTTTTCAAGTTAACCATAGCACGAGAGTCATGGACCCAGCGTCTTGGATTACTGATTACTGGGACAGTTTTCTGAAGCATGCATTTGAATTGTTGACTTTTGGATTGGGATTTGGGTTGGATAGTGAATATTCCCTATTGTTTTTATTTATTTACTTTTGTTTCTCTTCTTTTCTGTATTTGATGCTGTGTACGTGTCCTAATAAACATATTTTCTTTCATTCTTTCAAATGTTTAAAACGTATTGATGTTATGAAATTCATATTACAACAAATTATTAAATATGGAAATGGAATAGTAAATATAGTAAATTAAAATGTAGAATTAAATAACTCTATATTAAATTAAAATAAGTAAAACTTGAAATATTTTACGAGGAGAAATGTTAGGATTCCGAGAAATTCTCCCATGGGGAGAATTTTTAATGTTGCATTACCGTTTAAAATATTTCTAGTATTTTTACTAGAAATATTTTAAGTTTTTATTTCCTTGACCAATAAAAACAATAGAAATATTACGACATACTTATATTAAATTACATTAAAAAAAAACTAACTTATTCTACAAAATACATTCAAACAACCAAGTTGCGAGGATTTAAAAAAAAAAATATAACTTACAATATTATTTTCAAAATAAATTACCCTTACAAAACGCCATCAAAATTGGATCTGCCGTTTAATACTGAACCTTGATAAATAATTATGCACACAAAAGTTAAAAACTCTCAACATTTACAATTTTATTGTAATAAAAGTTACAGGTGCTCGGTTATAAAAATAGCGTTACAC
This sequence comes from Idaea biselata, assembly GCA_958496205.1. Lineage (NCBI taxonomy): Eukaryota > Metazoa > Arthropoda > Insecta > Lepidoptera > Geometridae > Idaea > Idaea biselata. The sequence goes on along the minus strand of OY292405.1, from coordinate 4,898,028 downwards.
AACGTAATTTGGGTGACGACTACAGTCCAATAGCTTTGGCACGGGGATAGAATATTCGTGCTAAGTTATGATAATAGTCATTTAAAAGCCGTTTATAGTCGGTTTGGAATTGAATAAAATTCTCGTTTATAAGTGAAACACATTGCGAATTGTAGAACATTTTAAAATTACACAATTTTTTCGGTTTTAATCGCGTGGTGTTTATTACTTTTAGCATTATTTCAATGCTCAACGTTTTGAGGCGTTTACAGGTCCTTTCTTCAGGATTGACTGAGAAAAAAAATTCAAATAAAATATATGTCGAAGGCCTCAACACCCTTCGACGTATTTATCAGGAAACTGCACTAAAATGTAGGAAACAATGTCACCTACAACCCGTATACAAAAATTTTTTCATCACATTCCGTCATGAAATAATCAACAGTTTTCAATAAACTCGACAGGGATTTTGAGTTTAGCGGCTGTATACGTCCTAAATTACTGTCCCCGAAACACGTTGTATAGAATGTGGTTTCGGAGCGTGCCTTCCTATGACAAGAAACCACAAGAAACTCACGACAAAATCTACAGAAAACGTCATGTAACCATTAAGATATACAATCAAGCCAAATCTTCCAACCTACATACCAACTCCTACGTACAATAATAAGTTATTTTTCCCTCCAAAAAAGACAAATGTCACCCCCGGGTCACAGTCAGCTGATCAGCTCTGGCTGTCGGGGTAAACGACCGACGTAACGATGACGTCATCAATCAACCGATCAGGGGCGGTTTGGGGCGGTTTGGGGTGGTTTAGGACTGAGTATGTGACAATTTTTAGTTTCGTAAAAAAAGTGTTGATTTGACTTGAATTTTTTTTTCTGGTTAATATGATTTTGTGAATATTAATATACCTACTTATCGTCTGTCTCAATATATAAATGTACAAAACTGAAGTAAAAAGTAGGGAGATAACTAGCTACCTAATATAAAACAATCTTTTATTTAAAATTTACCTTATTTTCAAGTTTTAATTGCGTTGCTTAATATAATAATAACAATATAAAAGCAACAGGATTAAAATCGAAAGATGAGTTTAATTTTATAACAGCAACGCTAAAACTGAAGAAAAATATATTAACTAATTGATTTTTAATTTAATTTCTGAAGAAGTCGGGTGTGATAACAAAAAACTCTTACCTATTACTTAGAACCAGTATTAAAATAAAATGTAAACCAAGGAATTTGTTACACTGCAGGGCAAACTCCTCCTCTTAGGGGGGTTAGGCAGTAAGAAGCCACGGAGTAAGAGTCTACTCCGGATTGGCAAATATCCCATGCCTTCGGACCGTGGTGGATCCTAGGACATGTCGGTTTCCTCATGAAGTTTTCCTTCACCGTAAGAGCCATGTTATTAGGGCACATAACGTTTTTACAGAAAACGACATTACAATAAATTTAAAAAAACTGATAGCTAGTCAGCTGTCATATCTATAGCCAGTTGACAACAGTAATTATTTTAGTGTCAATACCATTTAACATTTCTAAATCGCGCTATTAACATTTACAGTACCTAATCTAACCGCTTAACAAATACTGCACAGAATTCCCAACTAACAAATCACCTAACGCTATCTTACATTGCAGACCATTTAAAAGTATTAGAACTAAATTATTATAAACGTGTATTTTAATGAAACGCGCGTGCCGGCACAACTAAAAAACCTAATGCCATTTACTTTATAAATTTATAAGTTACTAATTTAATTTATTAAAGTAAACTGAAGTATTTCACTCATAAAACATGGAGCGTTTAGTTAAAATTATGTTTAATTATTGTATTTCTTGTCTGTTGGCATTTTAACTTGTTGTAGAGTAGACTGTTGGTCTGCCACTTACAGGAATGTCAGGCTTAACTGTGTCTGTTTAACTCATTAGAGTAATAGAACTGCGAGGAAATATCTACTCTATAAACTTTTCTAGGCACCTATACCTATCTAGGTGTACATACATACTTAGGTATTTATTGAACAGTAGCTGCGTCCCTCGTTTTTACCCGCGTAAGTCCCGATCCCGTGGGAATATCGGGATCAAAAGTAGTTTAAGTTACTCAAGGTGAATGTAGCTTTCTAATGGTCAAAGAATTTTGAAATTAGTCCAGTACTTTTTGAGTTTATTCATTAGAAAGATACAGACATACACCCATAAAAATACAAATCTTTCCTCTTTATAATATTAGTGTAGAGAGATAGGCATGTTTGACGACCTCTGTGGCGCGTTGAGTTAATACCCGACTGCAATTCAGAATATTGCAGGTTCGATACCGACGAGGAACAAGTACCTATTTATGCTTAAAAATAAGTATTTGTTTCTAGTCTGGATATTTCTCTATTTATATTTACAAAATTAAAATAAATATTGGAGACCTATAGGGTAAATTCACATCCAGTGATTTGATATCATTAGGTACCTAATTATCTTAGGTTTTGTGCTACTGACGTTATTTTTAACCGACTTTCAAAAAAGGAGGAGGTTCGTCGTGATATTTTTTTCTTTTTTTTTTTCCTCTGTTTCTCGTTTTTTTTTTATTTCAAAATAAGTGAAAAAAAGTACATACTTCATTGAATACAAAAAAAGTTTTTACCTTTTTGTCACTTACCCCGTTTCTAGTTCACACAATGGCCTTCATAAAAACAAACCTAGCGAATGATTCGGAGCATTCAGCTCTAGCCTCATGAGGCTTGAATTTTTACACAAAACCTTGCGAAAATCCCAAAAAATGGTTGAACCGTTTTCGAAAACAATTGAATAGAGCCGAGGCATAGTTAAAGCATTTTAGGTGCCTTTTAAGTAACTTGTTTTGGTAAGGTGCTACTAATTCCCCACCTTCTAAATATACCTACTACTAATTTGAATAAATATTGGGCTTTTACCTTAACTGTTAGTTGCCGGCTAGTCGGCACAATTTGCCGAGTACCTAGTCCATCACTAATGATTATTTTAGCTTATTTCAGTTTATTTTTTGAAGGATAAACATTTATTATACCTACCAACTGATCTTAACCTTAACAAACAGTAGATATGGCATCACGGGAACTTGCACTTGGCCGGATATTTTAATAATAAATAATAATAAATTCTGTGAACAACACACAGCGCCATCTAGCCCCGTGGTAAGCGACTTAGCTTGTGTTACGGTGACTAGACAACGGATATAATACTTTTATTTATTTTTCTTTTGTAAATAAATACATATTATACATAGAAGGACACCCAGACCAGACACAAATATTTATTTTTTTAAAGCATAAATACTTGCACCCGGCGTGAATCGAACCCGCAACCTCCTGCATTGCAGTCGCGCTTTCGCACGACGCGCCACAGAGGTCGTCACAATAATGTAATTTTATTTGTAACTAGCAGTGACCGCAACTTCGTCCGCCTATTTTTTTTGAAAATATAATATATGGACTATATGACCTTCCTCAATAAATGGACTATACAACACTGAAATATTTTTTCAAATCGGACTATCGGTTCCTGAGATTAGCTCTTCAGCTTTATAATATTGTAAGATAAGAATTTAAAATAATTTAATTAAAAAAAAAAAACTCCTCCCCTCTCCGATTATGATACCGTGACTATAGTAAATTAAAAATCACAATTAAATTTCTAATTTTTTACAAAAACGATTAGCTATAAAATAAAAATAAAATTAAACCAAAAAGTATTGGAACTTACATCCCCCTAAAGGGAGTGACAGACAGACGGATCAAGAAAAATCGTTTTTTTGTCGTTTTTTCCCTCTGTGGCGGACGTGTGCTCCGCCTTAGATCTACGATCATTTATTATTATCATTTGTTAGGGATGTGTGAACGTTTTCTAAAGATCATCTATTTTGCGGGAAATCTACGCTGATTTTGATTATAGAATGTCATGGAATCATATCATCTATTTAAAGGTTGCGGGTTCGATTCCGGGCGGATGTAAGTATTTGTGCTTAAAAATAATTAGGTATTTGTGTCTGGTCTGGGTGATTTCTATGTATCTTATCTACCTTTTTTTACCTTTTTAGTACTTGTATTATCCTTTGTCTAGTACCAATAGTACAAGCCTAGTGCTTAATTTGGGGCTAGATTGCGCTGTGCTATATTTATTTATATTTTTTTTTATATTTAATCCGTTTAATATGAGTTCATTTTAAAGTAGGTACTTTTAGTATTATTTGGTTATATAGAGCCTTGGAAACTTCAAACGCGGCTTATTACATCCCTATATTTTCGAAATTAATTTATTAGACCCAAGTTTTTTAATGTACCTACTGTACATGTTCTAACCCTTAAAAGCCTAAATAAATAATATGGCTTTTTATGACCCTAAAATTATAAAAAGCCCGACTTCACATTTCTACACCAGCTGGCACCATTTGATTCGTACAGTTTTCGCACCCTCTCCTAGAGATTTTTCAATCGAGAACCTAGAGAAAAACTCCTAAAAAACTGTTATCGTTCATTGACGTTAGATGGCGCTCATTTCATTAATTCAGTTTTTATAGATGTACAATAATGTACATGTTTTAAAACTGTGGCAAATAATTTGTTTCTAATGTATAGAAAATATAGAGAAAATATAATCATTTTGGCTCTATATTTTCTATAACATTGAATCTTTGAATTTTCTAATAGCTGTTGGATGTCAAAATAAATAAATAAGTATACTAATAATTACGAAGAAAAATCCACATTTAATTTTATTTATTTTTAATTTTATATATTTTTATTTTTAACATAGATATTGTTAAAAAAACAAAGGATTTTTAATCTCAGCTCTAAATAACAGTTTTTATGCAGGACTTTCAATTGAAATGTTTGCCTTTTCGAAATTATTCAACACCAAAAAACTATGATGTTTGTAGTTTCAAATGTTAATTTATTTATTTTTAAATAGTTTTAAATACTAAAATGAAAAAATAAAACCGACATCTAGAACTGCACGAGTTACCTTCTGCCATTTAGAGCTAAGACTGAGGCACCAGGACACTGAAACTGGCGTTTGTTTAACTTGATCTACACTTTTTCCACTCATTGACGTTTTAATTACCTACTATTTGTACATTTGACACACCTATCTTCTCTTAAAAAGCTTTTCCACAACAAACATCCAAAATAGCAAGATATTCCACAGAGACGTTCATTTTTGACAAATATATCAGTTGCAAAAGACAATTAGAAGTTTTAGCAGACATATTAAATGTGACAAACAGATGCTAATGTTGCAGAAGATTGAGGTTATTAAAGGGTGAAGGGCTTATTCTGTAGACGTGCGAATTGTAAAACTCTACCAGTACCTGTAAAAAAAAATCTTAGTCTGTATTGTGAAATTGTTTTTAAGCTATTGCATAGCTTTTATCGCGGGCTTTGAGCTTTGAATGAAGAAATTTCGTAACGAAAAAAACCTAACACCCCTCCACTCTGGCTACCATGTTGCCGAGCGTTAGCTCGGCCGACCTACATGGTAACCATTTCAACGTGGTACAACATAAAAAAAATATAATTGCATAAGTTGATAAAAAATGCTATGTTTATTTATTTAGGTATGTACTACATTGTTTGTGTTCTGTATTTTTTGTATTTTTGTGCTTGTTCTTATAAACATTTTTTCTTTTTTTCTTTTCTTTCTTACCAGTGCTAGACTAGATCTAGATAGCTAGTGGCTGATATAATAAGGTACTTTCTAAATTGTATTTTCTTTATGTTTTCGCGATGTTGTTGTTTTTGTAAGTATTTTCTTGATAAATCTAAGCAGCTCACAGGGAAGACTAGTGGTTTTCGCGCGTAAAGTTCGCTACACGAACTAAGTTATAAAATCCATGTCGTGTCCATCGAAATTTGTTGATTATTTTATGAGGGAATGTTTTTGTTTTTTTTTTGTTTTGCTGCATTTGTAGTTGACAATGTAAGAAACAATGCCCCATTAAGTTTTTTTAATGCCAAGTATTAATGAGCTAGGAGCCATGGACATTGATTTTCTCTAGGGATCGGAACGAATGCAGATAAACTATGGGGCAAAACTAGTGTTTTAATATTTTTGATCGAAAATTAAAACACGAACATTTTGATCGATATAAGAAGAAGACGGAGCCCGACTATTTGTCGGGCTCCGTCTTCTTCTTTTCTTGTAGTAGTATGGCTCACCTAGTGTTACAGTTTTTAGGTCACCCTAAGGACTTTAACTTGAACTAACGACTGCTATCACTTTCAGAAATAACACCCAGAACAGACTGGTTATCGTGCTTAAGTTGTAGTAGCCTGTCGCTGTATCTGGGTTATCTATATCTATACTAATACTAGCTGACCCGGCAAACGTTGTTTTGCCTTATAAATTATAGATAGCCGATTTTCAGACCTATTGAATATGTATACAAAATTTCATAAAAATCGGTCAAGCCGTTTCGGAGGAGTACGGTAACTAACACTGTGACATGGAAATTTTATATATTAGAAGATTATAAAGAGGAAAGATTTGCATTTGTGTGTGTGTGTGTGATGAATAAACTTAAAAACTACCATTCACTATTAGAAAGCTACATTCACCTTAAGTAACATGGGCTACTTTTGATCCCGATATTCCCACGGGTTCGGGTGAAACCGCTAGACGCAGCTAGTTCCAGATACTCCGGCATTAAATTGATGGTGTCCCGGATGGCCCGGGACACCATTAATTTAATGTATCTAAGTTATTTATACATATAATAAGCACGGTGTAATATCATGTCCTTAAAATTTTACTAAGTGCGTAGACGTAGGACATTAATTAGTAGGCAAACTAATTGCATAAATGAACCAGGTGACGAAAGTTTCAAAATGAATAGTTACTTTCTGCTCACCGTTGAATTAAAAAATTAAATGTATAATTTATTTATCTCGAATGACATCAGAATAACCCCGAAATAACATCAGCGCTGCGAAGATAGCGGAAAAATGCGGTACTAATTACTAATTACAATCCTACCAAATGACAATGTAACTTCAAAACGTTATTCTACAGAAATATCAAGTGACGACTCAATTTCTCCGGGTTATACGTTTTAACCCTTTTCTGCGCATGCTTCCATACATAAGTAGGGGAAAGGAAAAAAACACGAATTTATACCGGGTAAATTTTAAATCTATACTTTTTTTTTCCTCTCGAGCATTTTTATGTCGAACCTTTGTATGTGTGCGTTGGGGCCTGGTTTAATTACGTATCGACTTAATTTGCCTGCGAGCCCTCCAAAGCGGGTACGAGTTTTAGCACGCTTTTACACAAAAAACCCCGTATTTCTTCCAAATTTCATATGAAAAAACTGTTTTTCGTGTCGTTTCTAGTTTGACAGTTAGACTGTTATTGTTGTGTGTGATTTTCCTGTCAGTTTTGGGGGGAAACTAATGTGTTCAACGTGTTTTCTCAGTGTCAAAGTGATTTGGTGCCCAAATTGGATATAAATATTGGAATTTACGAAAATGTGAACTCGGTAAGTTTCTTTTTTAGCCGATTAAGAGGAAAAGGAGGGTTAAGATTTTAACGTGGTGTATGTGATCTCGCGTATTCATAACTCTTTTAAACTATACTTAATTTTAGGTTGGTACCTACTTAGATTAGAAAGTTTTTTTTTTATTTAAAAAAATATACCTACAAATACAAATTATCTAAGTATCAATACTAATCTTATAAGGAGTAAATATTTACATGTTTGTTTGTAATAAAAAGGCTCCGAAATTACTAGGCCGATTTAAATCATTCTTTCACCAACGGAAAGCTACATTATCGAAAAGTAACATAGATTACTTTTGATCCCGATTTTCCTACGGGATTGGGACTTACGCGGGTAAAACCGCGGGACATAGCTATTAGTTTTAAATTGTTGCTCATATTTGTTTATAGTTTCCATAAGTAGTTAGTCTAAATTACATTTTTCCGATTTTTAAGTAGATAACTAAAAAATATTGGTATGAAGTTATTGAATAACACATCGGCCACCTGTTGTGCTATCAAAATAATAATTCCCGCACGTATAATGAAATCCTAAGGCCTAGCGCACTTTGGATAGGTTTTCGTCCGAATTTCATTCGTGCTCTAACGTACGAAGACGTACGAACAATTCCATCCTTCCAAATACTATGAAAGGGCGCAGACTGCATTATGAATTAGAATAATTAGTCGTACGTATACTAATTCGGATGCAGTCTGCGCACTTCCATAGTTACTTACATTGAGAATTTACATTGAGTGCAATGAGTTACTCGCGTCGCTCAAGATTCTAACACTTGAATCACTCACTAGGGCTCGTGCTTAAATCATCTAGAATCCTTCACTTGTTCTTGATTTATCTATGGTCCTTACCTTAAATCCGTCCTTTATTCACTAATTGCATAATATCCTATTTATTTTGATTTCAGTAGGTACGTATTTAGTATAGTTATAGCGGCTACAGAAATACATCATCTGTGAAAATGTCTACTGTTTAGCTATCACGGTTGATGAGATACAGTGACAGACAGAAAGACAGACAGAGCTCTCAGTAATAGGGTCCCGTTTTTACCCTTTAGGTACGGAACTCTATTATGGAATCTGTATGTATTTATGGTAGGTTAGTTATCTAGGTGGGTACTGTTGGTACATACCTACCATAAATACATACAGATTCCATCTAGGTTCTGAAGATATCTTGAAAAGGTACAAACCAACTTTTGATATAATAAAAATGGAACCTTGTTCTAGCTAGACAGAAATTAATTACCACAAGACCAAAAGAGATGGCGTTGTTACCAATACGGTGAAAATTTCTAATAAGTATTGGAAGAAAAGTTCTGAATATTCTTGTGATAAGAAATTTTTAGGGTTCCTTAGCCGAATGGCAAAAAATGGAACCCTTATGGATTTGTCATGTCTGTCTCTGTGTTGTTATAGCTTCTCATGCGAGCGATGTTCCCGGTTGCATCCGTCTCGGGAGCCCGGGGTCCGCTAAACCCCAAATGTTTTTTTTTTATTTGAGGTCGACGCAGTTGTTAAGTCATCATTGACCATACCTTCTGCAATTCGATTTGGCAATCTTTTTACGGCCGACCGCCTGCCTGACACCAACCCTTTTAGGAATCAAGCAGTTTATCCGCCACCGCGCAGGGAGAAGTTAAGGTTTGCTAATCTCCCTCAGATCCCTTAGTCGCCTTTACGACACCCACGGGATGGGATTACCCTTTGGGTATGTGTCGTTAAAGCTATATCTATCTAAAAAGCGTTGTCCCTGATAGTAGAGACCAAAAAGGAGAGTTTATTATGTAGGTAGGCAACCAATAAGGAAGGCATGTGAACTTACCCCACTTATTTTTAAAGCATAAGCATAAGTTTATTATTACTGATTTTCCCCTGCAGCCGTGTAGCCCCGGCATAGAATAGGGTTACCCCATCTCATCCCGTGGGTGTCGTAAAAGGCGACTAAGGAATCTGAGGGAGATTAGCAAACCTTAAGTTCTCCCAGCGCGGTGCGGATAAACTGCTTGATCCCTAAGAGGGTTGGTGTCAGGCAGGCGGCCGGCCGTAAAAACATTGCCAAATCTAATTGCAGAAGGTATGGTCATTTATGACTTACCGACTGCGCCGACCCCAAATAAAAGAAAAACAATTTGGGGTTTAGCGGACCCCGGGCTCCCAAGAGGGATGCAACCGGGAACATCGCTCGGATGAGAAAACTCATTTTCCCCTGCAAGCTTCAGGTAGTTTTAGGGTTCCGTAGCCAAATGGCAAAAAACGGAACCCTTATAGATTCGTCATGTCTGTCTGTCTGTCTGTCCGTCTGTCCGTCCGTCCGTATGTCACAGCCACTTTTTTCCGAAACTGTAAGAGCTATACTGTTGAAACTTGGTAGGTAGATGTATTCGGTGAACCGCATAAGATTTTCACACAAAAATAGAAAAAAAAACAATAAATTTTTGATACTTAGAACTGAAACTCAAAAATTTTTTTTTCATCAAACCTATAAGGTCGTGTGAGGTATTTATTGATTGGTCTTCTAAAATGATGTTGAAGTTTCTAATATCATTTTTTTCTAATCTGAATACTAGGTGGATCCAAAAGTTCTAAGCCTGACCAAGAAAATGAATGAAAAGTGGGTCCCAATTTATTTTTATTTTTCGACATAATCTCCATCTAAATCAATGCACTTCTTCCACCTATCCTGCAACTTGTTTATACCCTCGAAAAAAAAAGATTCCGGAAGGTCCTCAAAATAGTCATTTACTGCGACTATTACCTCTTCTTTAGTCGAAAATTTTGATCCTCCCAAGTGTTTTTTTAAATTTGGAAATAGGTGATAATCCGAGGGGGCTAAATCCGGCGAATAAGGCGGGTGGGGCAGCAATTCATAGCCACAATCATGGATCACAGCCATCGTTTCAGCCGAAGTGTGAACCCGAGCATTGTCTTGATGAAACAATACTTTCTTCCGCAACATACCCCGCCGTTTTTCTTTTATTTCTTCGCGGAGTCTTCGTAAAAGGTTACAATAATAACTAGAATTTATAGTCTGACCTCTAGGTAAATAGTCTACGAATATAATTCCCTTCGCATCCCAAAAAACTGAAGCCATTACTGTGTTGGTCGACAAAACGGTCTTTGCCTTTTTCGGCGTAGGTGAGCCAGATCTTTTCCACTGTTTGGATTGCTGTTTCGATTCAGGAGTATGATGGTGAACCCAGCTTTCATCCATCGTAACAAAACGAGCCAAAAAATCCTCGGCATCTGCCTCAAAAAGTTCCAAACAGTCGCGCGAAATTGTGAATCGAACTCGTTTTTGTTCAACTGAAAGCAACCTCGGGACCCAGCGCGCAGAAACCTTGTGGAACCCCAATTCTACAGTTATAATGTTTTGCACTCGGCCATAACTGATGCCTGTGATCTCAGCTACCTTACTTATGGTCAATCGTCGGTCTCCTAGTATGAGATCACATATTTTATCGATGTTTTCCTTCGTGGTAGACGTTGAAGGCCTGCCGCTCCTAGGGTCGTCTTCAATGCTTTCCCTACCGCGTTTAAACTCAGCTACCCACTTTTTGACACTGGAATACGATGGAGCAGATTCCCTCAATGTGTTCACCATATCCTGATGGATCTCTTTTTGTGAAAGGCCTTTTTTATTGAGGTACTTTATAACAGCACGGTGTTCAATTTTCTCCATTATTAAAATTTGCGTCAGACTGTCAAACAAACGCTCACAAACGCTTCAACGTTTACATTAAACTACTATATGTAAACGTTGAAGTAGTGCCGATTTTTGATTTCGATTTTGTACGGGACTGTGTATCTATAGTTTATATATGGCTATATTTATATAGGCTGCTTTTTGTCCCGATATTCCCGCGGGATCGAGACTTACGCGGGTGAAACCGCAGGGCGCAGCTAGTTAGTTATAACTCTTTTTGACAAAGAGTGGCAAAAAATTTCATTGAATCACTTCTACATCTAGATAGGCATGGGGTTGCAATTTCACCCCATCAGTTCATTAAAACGCAACGTAAGCGTGATTTAAATGTTCTTGTGGCGCCATCTAGTATCCATATATTGTACTAGCTGCGTCCTGCGGTTTTACCCGCGTAAGTCCCGATCCCGAGGGAATTTCAGGATCTAAAGTAGCCTATGTTACTCAGGGTGAATGTAGCTTTCTAATGGTGGAAGATTTTTTAAAATCGGTCCATTTTATATATTTTCCCGGGTCTTAATCGCGTGACTTTTACTTTTTAATTAAGAGTTCCAATCGTTTTAGTTTAAAAAGTTTATCGGTCCATTAGTTTTTGAGTTTATTCATAACAAACATACGACACACACACACAAATACAAATCTTTCTTCTTTATAATATTTATAGTGTAGACTAGCTGACCCGGCAAACGTTGTTTTGCCCCCTTTGCCTTATAAATTATAGATAGTAGCCGATTCTCAGACCTACTGAATACGAGTATAAAATTTTATAAAAATCGGTCAAGCCGTTTCGGAGGAGTACGGTAACTAACACTGTGACATGGAAATTTTATATATTAGATGTCGCAAGACACTTAAGTCCCCGGACCTCCCCAGTCAGTATTATATAATTTATTTTATACTCTATTTGAGAATCTTAGATCAAAAGTGTAAACAAGAACTGTCAATTTTAAAAGAAAAAGTAAATAAAGAACTGTCTCTTTCAAATAAATGTATAGGATTTAAGTATATATTTCGGATCTATGTTTCTGTAAGGTAGGTAGGAATTTAGACTTATACTATAATACCTAGCAGCGTCCCGCTATAATTTAATTTATAATTTAAGAGGATCGTCTCCATTCTCTTTCTCCATACAAACGTAGTTTAAATTTTCCTCCCTGGATAAAGACATTAGAGCAAATATGTTTATGCCATAAAACTTATATCTGTCATGACTAAGCATCTACTTGCCTTTTTATTTTTTTTATTATTTTAATTAGAAAAAAAAAAAGGTAGATGCATTGTCATGACAGATATAGGTCTAATGGCATAAACATATTTGCTCTAATGTCTTTATCCAGGGAGGAAAATTTAAACTACGTTTGTATGGAGAAAGAGAATGGCGACGATATAATAGTCTCCATTCTCTTTTAAATAAGGAACTTCGTTCCAAAAGAGTATGGAAATTTTTGAATTTGAGAGGTGCTTAGTTGTTAAGTAGTACCTACTCAAATTTTGAATTGCGTTTCTGTATTCAGCCGTATATCATTCCGAGGTGAACCCCTATTATTTCTATATTATTATAATCCAACAATAATCCAGAAAACATAGTACATCTCTACTCTTTGTATTAAAAAAAACAAAGAGCTGCAAAAATTGTGACAAACAACAAGTATTGTGTCACGTAAGTGATTGTCCTCAATAGTAGCGAATTTTAAAATTTCACTCGACCTACCAGTTCATTAAAACGCAACGTAAGCGTGTTTTAAATTTTCTTGTGGCGCCATCTAGTATCTATATGTTGTATTAAGAAACAAAAGACACCAAGTCCCTAGTATAGACCTCCTCAGCCAATATTTTATATTATTATTACTAGCTGACCCGGCAAACGTTGTTTTGCCTTATAAATTATAGATAGTAGCCGATTCTCAGACCTACTGAATGCGCATGTGAAGTTTCGTGGAGATCGGTGAAGCCGTTTCGGAGGAGTACGGTAACTAACACTGTGACATGGAAATTTTATATATAAGATTTTATACTCTGTTTCAGTATTCACCATTTTTATTTTATCTTGAACCATATATAAAGGACAGACAAAAGTTGTGGAGAATCTGGGGGCACGGTAGTGCCCCCGCCAAGACGAGCCAGCGAAGCGTACGGGCACTACCCACCTTTTCTCGAAACGTTTCGTCGGTTTTTTGAACTTTCATAACTTTGGTTTGGAATATACCAGAGAAAGATAATTCACGGGGTATAATGTATATAGGGTACTTAATAAAAATACAATGTTTCAATTACATAGCTCTTATAGTTTAGATTTTATTGATATCTAAAAACCTCCGATTTCGTCACTGACTCACTCACTCACTCACTCACTGATAGTAATCAAAATTCATAAGGTACTTCCCGAAGTCCTAGAAAGCTGAAATTTGGTATGTAAGCTGGTATTAGTACACAAACAACAAAAAAACCCTAAAAGTTGAAAACTTTCACCCCCAACCCCTAAAATTATGGGATGGCAATTTGTATGAAACTTCCTCAAATTTTGATGCTAAGCATAGGAATGCTTTGTATAGGCACGCCTTGTTATAAATAATAAAATACATAATCTCAGATTATTTAATAATTCACCCCTTACCCTTAAATTAGGGGATGGAATTAAGCGCACGCAAAACACTTAATATGGTATTTGAGGTACTAGAAGTCTAAAAATTGATTAATAATTAGAAAGATGTACCGCTGTCTCCAGTGGTGGACAACGAGGATGCTTTTTAAAAGATGTTTCGTTATCCACCAGTGGTGGCCAAACGTGTGGTGGACATTAGAAATACTCGGCCTGAACGAACGGCGGCGGCGCGTAAGTCGTTAATTCACGAACTATTGGAAATGAATTAAAAAGAAATTTACTAATAATTTTAGGAAGCTAAAAGTTTGTGTTATTGGAAAAAAATGTAATAATAAAATAAATAAGCAACCTACAAAAAGAGGTGAAATCCCCCACAAAAACATTTTCATGTAAAATGTAGCCAAGACTAAATATGTGTACTATTGTTGTTTGAATGTTTTAGTTTGTGTTCTGTTGTTGTGCCTTTTTAATAAATAAATAAATAAATAAATAAGACGAGAGCGAGACCTTATGATGTGCACTATCAAAAAGTTATCAGATGTCCTAAAGAGCCAAGCTTATAATTCCACACGCCCCGAGTCCACAAGCACCTTACTTCACTATCACAAACTCAACATCTTAGCCAAAATATGTTGCTTGGCCGTTTTATCACCGCAAGAACTTAGGTAGGTATTGTGTAATAAAATACCTATGCAAGGTTGCGAAACGGCCAAGCAACATATTTGGCTAAGATGTTGAGATTGTGATAGTGAAGTAAGGTGCTTGCTCTTAATAATAAAAATCAGCTTTTATACTATAACGTAAGTAGAATTATAATTTCATGAACACCCGGGTGTTATTATTACTATAATTTTACTTACGTTATAGTATAAAAGCTGATTTTTATATATAATACTTGGGTAATAAGTAGATGATGTTTCCTCATTAGCCAGACATTTTTGACAGTTCCAATCTCTTGCCAGACAAAGAAAAGTCTGTACCTGCCAAAGCCACTACAAGCCAAACTTCATAATAGTCCAGCGTTCTTACCTGTGTATTAGGGAATGCAATCCCGACTCGGGATTGTAAATTCGGGATCCCGCGGGATTAGAAATCTCAATCCCGCGCCGAAATTTTCGGGATCCCGAGTAGTTTAAAAAAACCCACCCAAGTGCGACACTCGCGCACAAAGGGTTCCCGTACCACTATCACAATTGGGTACTTAATCCTAAAATAGTTTACAACAACCAATTTTTTAATTTTATAGGATAATGTGAAATATTTAGCTTCGATTCTTACTCCCATCATACGACCACATTTCTCAAAAAAATAATAAAAAAAAACTTGGCATAAAAAAAATATGAAAATTATAAGAAACTCTTTGGTAAGTGCAGGCAGACTGGTATATTTGAAAGACAGGGCAGCCATTTTGAATTCCATGCACTACTCGATTTGACTCCGGCCAATCAGACGCGACCTCACATTGTAATAAAATCCCTTGTTGTTTTTGACACACGTTAGTTGTATGGGAGCCCCTCTTAAATATTTCTTTTATTTTGTTTTTAGTATTTGTTGTTTTAGCGGCTACCAAAATACATCGTCTGTGAAAATTTCAACCGTCTAGCTAGCTATTACGGTTCATGAGATACAGCCTGGTGACAGACGGACGGACAGACGGGCAGACAGCGAAGTCTCAGTAATAGGGTCCCGTTTTTACCCTTTGGGTACGGAAACCTAAAAAATTACATGACAGAATACTTTGAACAAAAAATATTGTGATAGTGAGATTAATTAAAACAAAATATTATTAGAAGCAAACAAAAGCCTATATTACTAACTAAATAATTAACAATTTTACTAACATCAACATAATCAAAACAAAAGTAGGTATAGCTCAATGAAATTTAAAGTAGTTACGGGTGATTTTGAAAGTAACTTGTTAGAAAACAAAGTGTTAACTGCCAACCGGCATCTAATGTCCGTTGCAATGTACCCAGCTGCTAAGAATGCCCTTTCCGACGTGTGTAGTATCGCTGACCATTGCCGCCCAATCCCGTCAATCCCGAACGGGATCCCGTCATATTATGCTTCGGGATTGATCCCGAAAAATAACACGGGATCCCGCGAGATCGGGATCCCGCGAGATCGGGATTGCATTCCCTACTGTGTATAGGAGCATGCCCTGACAAACTTTCAGCTTTTATAAAATAACGAAGGTCTGGCGTCCACGGGCTCTTGCTTATCAGGAGAAGGTTCTTATGAAAGAAAAAAATGCTAAACCGATTTTGATGAATTTTGTTATGGAAATAGATACCTATTAGGAAGTCGTATTAGTAGGGTAGGGTTGTATTAGGGAAGGGTTGTAGTAGGGTAGGGTTATATTAGGGAAGGGTTGTAGTAGGGTAGGGTAGAACTAGTGTAGGGACAACGTCAACCGGGTCATCTAGTTTAAAATAAATACCATTTTTTTGCTATAAATGTCTAAAAAATTTGACATAGGATGCGGTAAGTAGTTTTTGAGACAATTTTCGGGGTGCCAAATAAAGTTAACAGACAGAACAAAAAGTGGTAAAATTATTCCGACCTAACTCCACGTTTATTAATAAGGCTATTAATGTTCCTGGATTAGTAGACAAAAGGTCATAGCCCACTTACTCGACTCTGCTCCCACCCGGCAAAAATAATATAATTCAAATATGGGCTTTAAATATTGTGCTTTAGATATATTTTGCATGCAGAGTCGTGTAAGTGGGCATGGATGGGTCAACTCGAGTTGCCAACTCGAGTTAATTCGAGTTGCGATTAACTCGAGTCAACTCGAGTTAAACCTTGCGAACTCGAGTTCAATAACAGTACTATTTTTAACAAATTTTAACCTAAAAACGCATAATTGGTGGTTATTTTATTCGATAAATTATTTTTTATTTCGGTCCTATTGCCTAATCTCGGTAAGGACCGAAGGATTAAAATGTAATAAAACTACATGTCGTGGTTTCACATTGTGTAAGCCTCGTTCTTGCTGAAATATTGAAGTTAAAAAAATTTGATGCCGTGGGAATTTTGCGATAAAAATGTATGTATGTAATAATTTAAGTCTCCAGCTAAGTCTCATCAGAATCGGTTTGGTTTTTTTTTGGCGTAAAGTGGCAAAGTTTAAAAAATAATTAATTGGGTTACTCATGCCTACCAACTCGAGTTACGTGCATTTTAACTCGAGTTGACTCGAGTTACGTTTATTCCGAGTTGACCCATCACTAGCATGACCTTTAATGCACTCTTTGTATAAAAAAAAACAAAGAGCTGCAATTTCGTTTTAGTTTTTTAAGCAATGTCACGTATCTAGAATACAATTTATGGAAATTTCAGTCTACCCACAAGTTCATTAAAACGCAACGTAAGCGTGTTTTAAATGTTCTTGTGGCGCCATCTAGTATCTTTATGTTGTATTAGGTAATATGAGACACTTAGGTTCCGAGACCTCCCTAGCCAGTATCTTATATTTTTATTTTATACTCAATTTCAGTATTCACCATTTTTAGGGTTCCGTACCCAAAGGGTAACAACGGGACCCTATTACTGAGACTTCGCTGTCCGTCTGTCTGTCTGTACGTCTGTCACCAGGCTGTATCTCATGAACCGTAATAGGTAGAAGCTTGAAATTTTTTATTTTATCTTGAACCATAGATAAAGGACACAAAAGTTGTGGAGAATTTAATCTTCTACAATATCTATACCTAAATATAAAAATCAAAAAAATATAAGAATCACTAAATGTGTTGCTAAGCGCAAATCTCGAGAGCAGCTGAACCGATTTCGCAGTCATTTTTAGGGTTCCGTACCTAAAGGTAAAAACGGGACCCTATTACTGAGACTTCGCTGTCTGTCTGTCTGTCCGTCCGTCCGTCCGTCCGTCTGTCCGTCTGTCACCAGGCTGTATCTCATGAACCGTAATAGCTAGAAGGTTGAAATTTTCACAGAAGATGTATTTCGGTTGCCGCTACAACAACAAATACTAAAAACGAAATAAAACAATTCTTTAAAAGGGGCTCCCATACAACAAACGTGTTTCAAAAATAACAAGGAGTTTAGTACTACAATGTGAGGTCGCTTCTGATTGGTCAGGACAAATCGAGTTGGTCATGGAATTCAAAATGGCTGCCCTATCTGTCAAATATACCAGTCTGCCTTACTTACCAAAGAGTTTCTTTTATGTTTCAGATTTTCTTTGTGCCAAGGTTTTTTTTTTTTTGAGTGATTCGGTCGTTTGATGGGAGTAAGAATCGAAGATAAATATTTTATATTTTCCTATAAAATTGAAAAATTGGTTGTTGTAAACCATTTTAGGGTTCCGTATCCAATTGTGATAGTGGTACGGAACCCTTTGTGCGCGAGTGTCGCACTTGCCCCGTTTTTTTTGTCATGTTTGCTATTGTCAGGAGAAGGTTCTTATGAAAGAAAAAAATGCTAAACCGATTTTGATGAATGTTGTTATGGAGATAGATACCTAATGTTCCTGGATTAGTAGACATAATGTATGTACTCTTTGTATAAAAAACAGAGCTGCAAAAATTTAAATAAATAATCGCTTACATCATACGAATGATTGAAATTTCACTCAACCTACCAGTTCATTAAAACGCAACGTAAGCGTGTTTTAAATGTTCTTGTGGCGCCATCTAATATCTATATGTTGTACTAGCAGCGCCTCGCGGCACAGAATAAATAATAGTACTACGTCTCGCGGTTTCACCCGCGTAAGTGCCGATCCCGTCGGAATATCGAGATCAAAAGTAGCCTATAGCCTTCCTCAATAAATAGACTATCTAACACTGAAATAATTTTTCAAATCGGACCAGCAGCGGTTCCTGAGATTAGCGCGTTCAAACAAACAAACTCCTCAGATTTATAATATTAAAGTATATTAGGTAACATGAGACACCTAAGTCCCGAGACCTCCCTAGCCAGTATTGTATTATATTTTTTTAATACAACTAAAAAAATCAAAAATGTAAACAAAGAACTGTCAATTGTCAAGGAAAAGTAAATAAACACCTGTTACTTTCAAATAAATGTATGAGATTTTTAGTTTATATTTTTGACTCGCAGTGTCCGCGACTTCGTCCGCGCAGAATAGTGACTTTCAGGATTTGTTTAATTATTTTTCTGTAGGCATGGTATCTCGCAGAGGCTACCGCCCCCTCATACATGCGCGCGCAATACTTAATACTTATTTGGTTGCAACATACTTACATTTTTAATATCGCGATATCTTTTGAATGAAATGTCCGAATTGAATAATTCAAAAGATCCTAGAAAGGTATTGAATTCGTCTTGAATATCAAGTAATTTATTTTTATAAGGATTAATACCAAGGTTACAAAATAAAAGGTTATTAAAGCGACGTCATTCTAATTATTTAAAAAAATACCAAAAACACTTATTGTGAGATAACTACAATAGTTAGACATATGATGTCGCGATGTTTTTTGTAGGCAATCACATGTTCTACAAAGTTGTAGTACATAGTTTTGTTCTCTATCCAATAGTTTTCGCAGCGCACGCGACGTAAGGAATTTTTGGGTCATTTTTTTCAAACCTTATGTTACATTATTGAACTTTTAGTAAGGATCCCTATTTTTTTGAAAATAATATTGCTATAAATAAATAAATAATATGCCAAAGGCTATATTCTATTATAATATAGCCTATAGCCATCCTTAATAAATGGACTATCCAACACTGAAAGAATTTTCGAAATCGGACCAGTGGTTCCTGAGATTAGCGCGTTCAAACAAACAAACAAAAAAACAAACTCTTACGCTTTATAATATTATAATATAGTATAGATATAGATCTAAGTTTCTAAAATAGGTAGGTAAGGAGGGATTTAGACTTAAATACTATAATGTATTAGCAGCATCCCGTGGTTTTACTCGCGTAAGTCACGATCCCGCGGGATTTTTCAAAAAATCTTTCTTAGTGGATGCCTACACATCACAAAGAACACACTCTTCAAATTTCATGTCTCTAGGACCAGCGGTTTAGGCTCTGCGTTAATACACTCACCGGCACGGAAAGTGGCCCAAAGATGAGAGTTTAGGACTTTGGCCATAGGTATAACTGATCGTGTAAATGTTTGGGACATTTGTAAATGAATATACTGGCTACGTTTTGCGACATTAATGGTTTTCAAATTATTTTTTATTAGAGAGTAGGCTGGAAACAAAGTTTGTTAGTAAAATTTTCGTAAGAACTCTCAAAAAACACATGAGTTTCAAAAGTCGATATTCTTATTGTTATGCAACTAATCGTTATTTCTTTGATATATTTTTATTAACTGGAATCATTTCGGTTCCCAAAATTGAAACATAGTGTCCTAACTGCAGTTTAAGTTGCTCAAGTCGTGGTGCACAGTCAAAATCGAACACAGAGGGAGACGGCTGAATTTTTAAATTTAATGCCCAAAACTCTTTAGTATACCTCAAAACCGACGACCAGACTGGCCTGTATAAAGCCAGACACATTAGGTTTTTCATCTGTCTGTGGCAAATAGTCCGCACGCAACGCGTGCTTCGATGTGGCTTATTTGCTATCCCAATCCCGTGGGAATATCGGGATCAAAAGTAGCCTATGTTACTCAGGGTGAAAGTAGCTTTCTAATGGCGAAAGAATTTTTGAAATCGGTCCAGTAGTTTCGGAGATTACCCCCAATATACATACATACATACAAGTTACCAACGTTACCTCTTTATAATATTAGTATACCTAGATAAAAAAAATGTTTGTACTTTTATGAATTATGTATCTACCTACTTACAAAAGTGTAGGTAGGTACCTTGAACCAACAAGCGTTAATGCGTAATGAAATGAATGAAAAAATATTAGCTTTCAAAAAATCATTTTTTGAAAGCGCGAGTGAATTTGCCTCAGTTTGTACGAATTTCGTTGTCCGCGTGACTCTGACTGGGTTGACCAAAAGCCTAACAAAAGCCGGACAGGCCGGATTTGTATATATTTGGCCGGACACGACTGTAAAAACCTGGACATGTCCGGTCCGGCTAAAGCCGGACATCTGGCAACCCTGGCCGTATATCTCATTCCGAGGTGTATCTCAACTTTGTGCTAGCGACTTGTAATGGTTGCAAATTATTGAAATTTCACTCAACCTACCTGGAAAGCTACCGCGGTTCTTCCGTCGGAATCGGGATCGGATTCATTTGACAGTTGACAGCTGAATTTCGAACCGCGAAAATTTCAAATCGGCGCGTCGATTACTCATATCGATGCCGAAGCCAAATTGAATGAATGCAACACAGACAGAATTGAATTGAATTGAAGATTTTGAAAGAAAATCTTCAAATCGACGGCTGACGGCCATATCGATGCCGACGCGGTAGTTTGACATCTCTGACAGCGGAGTTTTCAATTTTAAAACCGCGCATCCATGGCCGTCAGCCGTCGATTTGAAGATTTTCTGCCAAAGTCTTCAATTCAATTCAATTCTGTCTGTGTTGCATTCATTCAATTTGACTTCGGTATCGATATGAGTAATCGACGCGTCGATTTGAAATTTTCGCGGTTCGAAATTCGGCTGTCAACTGTCAAATGAATCCGATCCCGATGCCGACGGAACAACCGCGGTGCCTCCCTGTTCATTAAAAAACGCAACTTCAGCGTCAAATGTTTTTGTGGCGCCATCTAGTATCTATATATGTTGTGTTAGGTAACAAGAGACACCTAAGTCCCCAGACCTCCCTAGCCAGTATATTAGGTATATTTTTATTTTATACTCTATTGCAGAATCTTAGATCAAAAATGTAAACAAAAAACTGTCAATTTTAGAGGAAAAAGTAAATAATTATGTATTAATGTATGAATGTGGATAATGCGCGCCGCACTCCGGCATATAAAGTCACATGGCGATAATTCTTTTTTTATTTGGAAGGTGAGAGTCCCGAGTTGGTTACATAAAATCTTGATGGACAGACGGACAGACAGACGGACAGACAGCGAAGTCTCAGTAATAGGGTCCCGTTTTTACCCTTTGGATGCGGAACCCTAATGATGAAATAAAAAAATTAAAAACAGACTTCAAAGAGCATTAAATAACCTCACCTACATACAGTGCCACCGATTTATCCGTTATGTAATCTGATTCTGTAGTCGGGCAGTTTTACTAGGTAGGTCTAGATTCTAGATTGTAGTCGGCTTTTAAATTTTTTAATTATTTTCTCGACGACCTCTGTGGCGCGTCGTGCAAGAGCGCGACTGCAATGCAGGAGGTTGCGGGTTCGATTCCCGCCGGGTGCAAGTATTTATGCTTAGAAATAAATATTTGTGTCTGGTCTGGGTGTCCTTCTATGTATAATATGTATGTATTTACAAAAGAAAAATAAATATAAGTATTATATCCGTTGTCTAGTCACCGTAACACAAGCTTAGTCGCTTCCCACGGGGCTAGATGGCGCTGTGTGTTGTTCGCAGAATTTATTTATTTATTATTTATTTATATTCCTTCTTGTAAAATATTTCTATACCTAGTAATACCTACCCTATTTCAGAAACTTAGATCAAAAATGTAAACAAAAACCGCAGTAGTTTTCAAAAATGTTGAGTTTAAAGTTTGCGTGAAAATCAGCTGTATTTTAGAGTTTGAGGTCGTTGGCCTTAAGGTGCCCTTTTATTTAGTTGGGACTACTACAATCTAAACATAGATTGCCTTTATTTACAAAAACAGCTGTTTTTTTTCAATGAAACTTCAAATTTTTCGAAAAAAAAAATTGAATTTCCAAAAGTCGTACAGCAAAAGTTGTTCGCCTAGACCTCTAGAACAAACCCCTTTCGGCTTAATACCCCCTCCTCGGAGCACCCTGTATAGTATAAAAATTTGTTGTAATTTGTAAGGGTAAACTTAAAACCCACAAATCTTTGGGAGGGCTCCACTTCGCATGAAGGTGTAAACCCATAAACCAATGGTTAACCGAACCTACAACCATGGATGGATATAAAACTGACCCTTTACGATCAATAAACCTCTCCTTCATTATATTCCGTTGTAAATAATTTTAACAGCATCTATGGACGTGGGATAGTATTACAGACGACTAAAGATTGTTTGTGGGGCGTTTGGAAGAGATCGCTTTAAGGGATAAGGCCGCATTTGTACGTGTCACAGTTTGTTTCATAGTTGGTGCGAATAAGGTCTTTGTGTTGTGATTTTATGTGGTGTTAATAAATAATTCAATGAATAAAAAATTTTCATCATTTTGCACCCGATTTGAACCTGTAACCCTACAAATCTGTAGTAGTGTGTCTTACCGCTTGAGCCACAGGTGTCGCCACTGTCGAGTGCGGAATTTAGAAAGCATTTTTTTAAGTGTAGGAATTTCTCAGTAAATTTCCAAATGTAGGAGCTACCTACTTTAAATTTTAAAATCTAGGTTTTTTAATTAAAAGCCGATCTAAACTAGTTATTTACCAAGGTTTTTAGATGTGCCTAATTTTTTTTTTTCGCTAATGCACTTCACTATTGATATTAGGTACAGACGTACAGTCAGCATAAAAAATGTTCACTAGAAATACCAATCCAACAGTACCTAGTATAAAAATAAGGCTCCTTCCCCGACCCCCAAAGTCTTTTGTTCTCGAAAAATAAACTTTCATACATTAGTTCCCTCTACCCCCAAAACAATTAAAATAAAAATACAAAATATTGTTTTTTGAGCCCAACACCGCCAAGCACAATTTTAGGTATGGTTAGCAAGAAAAGTTTCTGAATTAAAGATTATAGTTGTTGGACTAAAATTATTTATTTTGTAGATAGGTGCCTATATACATACAGTGTTCAGTACAGTACAGTACAGTTATCATGTAAAACAATCACAGATAATCAATCAAACTTAATAAAAACTAAATAAAAAAATAGACTTAACTAAAGTTAAAACCATTAAAAGAATGACTTTTCAATTATCTATCACAGATATAATCAACCTTAATAATGTCTAACCGTATTTAAGTAACGTAATTATGCTACTCAAATATCTTATCTTACAATCATAACATTTGAAACATACACTCTTAAAATTAAATGATTTAAAAATCAGTGTAAATAAGTCCTTTTGATTTGCTTAAAAACTAAAATTAAAATGTATAACAATCAAAGACATCATAAAAATTAAAAACACTTAATACTAGATATTTATGCAACAACCTTAAAAATAAAATAGTATACAGGGTGTTTGGTGGAGGGTTAGACAAACTTGGTGGGCGTGTAGCTGGACCTATTAGTAAAATACAATTTGAAGGAAAAGACCCTAATTCTTCACATTTTTTTAATGATTATTTTTGTGATTTTTTATTTTTTTCCCAAAGTTTACCTCTTTACCCTTACAACTTTAATTTGAACACGTTTTCGCTTAAACTTCTTATTCGATTTTGGTCCCAGATGTATCCTTGATCTATCGAAGGCATTGTTAATCCAAAATAATGACAAAATAATTAGTTATGGGCTCTCAAACTTTAAGAAATTAAAAAAATGTTGCCCGAAAGGTTAACTAAACATCATTCTAAAAAAAAACTAATAGTGATCGAGGAGTTCAAATACTTTTAAAAACTGCTCTTGACATCCCTTATTACAACGGTGTATTCCATGTAGCATAAAAATCTACCAACTTGTCAAAAATAAGGTTTATGGGGAAAATATGGAAGGCGGTTCCTAAAACAATCATAGTCTAATTTATTATGGTTTAATAAGGTATTAAATATAATTTTATTTGCTATGGTTTAATTACATATTAATAAATCTGAAAAAAGATGTAGTAATAGAGAGAGGTTGCATCCTTCTCCGGTCCGGAAGTAATATTTACATGCTGATGAGTGATGGATGACTTATAAATAACGTAAGCTATATTTTTTTAAATAATTAACGGGGTGGAAAACGTTACGGCTTATTATACGAATTCAATTTACAATCGTCTTAAGCGACGAGATCAAATTTTTAAGTTCGTGGGGGCGGGAGCGGTCATAAGTAGTCATAACTATCTTGAATTGAATAAGCCAAAATTCATATCTCAAAAATACATTTCAAAACGAGTAACATTATAAGTACCTACTTAAGTAGATTGGGCAGTAAGACGCCATGAAATCCTACTCCGGATTGGCGAATGTCCCACGCCTTTGAACCGTGGTAAGTCCTAAGACATGTTTGCATGTGTATAAAGTAGCTAATTTCAATTAAAACAATAAAGCAGTTATGTACTTACTAGGACCATCAATGAGTTTAAATTCCGTTGGTACACTGGGCCCAGCATCAGCGGCATTACTTTACTTGTCATTGGAAGTATTAACTTGAACATGCCACAAGCCATGTATAGTCACATAATTTTAAGAAATTAAACTCTGTTTTGTTGACTGTACCCTGTAGAACTCTTGGCGGTCGTGAGAATTAAATGGTATACCTAATTAAAAGCCTTGGGGGTAGTGGTAATAAAATTATGGGGGTCGGGGAAGGAGCCAAAAATAACATTAAACTTATTTAGTTTATAGACAGAGATCGACATAGATTTCATAATTATAAAGGTTATTGATTTTTTTTAAATCTAAGAATCTTACTTTTAATCCCGATAATCCCGTGGGATCGGGATTTACGCGGATATTAAATAAGTTATCTTACCTTAACTACACCTAAATAAAATACTTAGAACATTTTAATGTCCCTAAAAACTGCTATTAAAACTGATCTAGTATACTAAAACTACTGAACCAGTACTAAAACTACTGAACTACTACTAAAACTAATACCATAAAGATAGATTCTTACAAAAAGCAGCTACCATAGAGCTCCCGTGTACTATACTGTGTGAAGTATTTACACCTCACGACAAAAACTGTCGTAAAATCAACATGTCCATTCAGACGGTCGTGTCGTATGGTATCGAGGCGCCTCGTAAAATCGTGTACAGGTGGAGACATAAGTGAGAATAGCTATATTTTTAAATTTTAATAAAAACAGAGTGAGGGACCGACGACGACGGGCAGACAGCGAAGTCTCAGTAATAGGGGTACGGAACCCTAAAAATATTAGGTATTTCACCATTAAAATGTTTCTAGGTTTAGGAAACTTCCTTTGTTTCCATTTATTTTTCGAGGGGGAAACGGTGTCTATCTAGAGAGTTTGGTCTGAAGACTCTGCTTTTGCAACCAAATGTCAGCAAAATCAAGGCGGAATTTGTAGCATTTCTCCCTTGTGCAGGTAAGGCACAGTAAACAGGAAAGCAAATGCGTCGTGCTCTGGACCACCGCAGTCACATTTTGGTCTCGACAAGTATCCGCACTCCACCATGTTAGATCTGCAGCAAAAAAAAAATCAGTTAACACTTTAGTGGCCAACAGTACTCAGTCTACAGAAGGCGGGTCTCGTATTACGGCCCGTACATTTTAAACAAATATTTTGTTTGTGCGATCGATTTTATGAATGAAAATAAAAATTCCCATGTTTGAGTTACCTACCTACTTTTATATTTTATTTTATTATAATTTCCGAACGCCTTCCAAGCCAACGAGACTCCAATGGAGACGTGATTTATGTATTTTTTATTGCGCAAACGAAAACAAATTTCATAATACATTGTATTAGAGGTCTAATTTAGTTACTGACCCAGGTATTTTGTAGTATTTTTGAAGCAAAAGTTGCTTGTAATAGATCGCATTGCACAATAACGACCGAATACAGAAAAGCAACTCAAAATTTGAGTTCTATTTCAACAACTAAGCACCTGTCAAATTCGAAAATTCCCATACTATTTTTAAATTTAGAAGCTGCTCTACTATTTAAGTACATCTTATATTTTAAGTGGCGTTTCTGTATTCGGCTGTAAGACGTATAAACAGATAGATATCTTTTTATGTACCTAAAAAAGATGAAAAAAGAACAAAACACAAATAAATAAAGTAAAGACAAAGCTTACAATGTAAGTTGCACAAATGGGCGGGATTATCGCTGAAAGCGATTTCTTCCGGCAACCTTTGGATTATAAAAATATAAAGTTTTCTAATAAAAAGTTATTTTATGCTTGCTTCACGGCTAGAATCGATCCCTTAACCTTCTATTTCACATGCGAACATTACTCCACAGCGCCAAAGCGATCCAAAGTCTAAATCTGAAAAACGCATTAGGGATTGCATATTAAAACTCCATACAAAGTACAAAAATTAATTTGCCAAATTGATTACTTACCCCATCACCGTATTACGCTTTCATATCAAAATACACCGAAAACAGTAATAATGTAATAAAAAATAATAATATAACCATAAAACCATTAAAGAGAAACAAGGGAAAACAAAACGAAAAAATCAGTTTGATATCATAAAAAGTGGTTAAGTTGTTTTTAAGTTATACGAGGTTCGGTTCCGTAGGATATTAAGTTTTATTGCTTTCAAAATACGGGTAATGAGATTGTTTATTTTACTGTCGGCCCCTTGTGCCCTTGCGAATTGAATGAAAATTGTTTTATCTAGATATACCCTATTTTAGAAACTTAGATCAAAAAGGTAAACAAAAATCGCATACATTTATTGCTCTTCATCTATCTCTATTCTCTATACCAAAATTAATTAAAATCGGTTCAGCGGTTTTGGCACCTTGTAGTATCATAGTTATAATTATCTATACTAATATTATAAAGTAAGTAACTCTGTTACGTTTTCATGCTTTTAAACCGCAACTCTCTCCCAGGCAACCTTTGGAAGAAGAATTTATGGAGACTTCTGCACCTAAACTGACAATTTAGATCAATCATTGATGACGGCACCGTCACCGTTCCACTCCACGGAACCCTAAAAAAAGAAAAAGAAGTTGAGATTTGAATTTGATAGCGGAAACTGCATAGTGGTACGGAACGAATCCGAGTGTCATTAAGTTTTTGTTGCTATATAATATAACTTATTCGGTGCGATGATCTTTATAGGGTTATTTATTTTATTTATTACATTAAGTACGTAGGTAGGTATTATTAATATTAATAACTTTATTTTTGATTAGTAGGGCCTCGCGTTTTACTAGCGTAAGTCTCGATCCCGTGGGAATATTGGGATCATAAGTATTTGTTACTCAGGGTGAATGTAGCTTTCTAATGGTGGAACAATTTTTGAAATCTGTCCAGTAGTTTTTGAGTTTATTCATGACAAACATACAGACACACACACACACACACACAAAAATACAAATATTTTCTCTTTATAATATTAAGTATAGATTATTGTGTAGATGTAGATAATATAACTTTCTCGGTGCGATGAGCTTTATAGGGTTATTTGTTTTATTTATTTCAGTAGGTACATAGTTATTATTAATATTAATAACTTTATTTTTGACTAGCAGTGTCCTGGATCCGTCG
Organism: Idaea biselata; assembly: GCA_958496205.1. Classification (NCBI taxonomy): domain Eukaryota; kingdom Metazoa; phylum Arthropoda; class Insecta; order Lepidoptera; family Geometridae; genus Idaea; species Idaea biselata. The sequence continues at coordinate 4,869,839 of OY292405.1, read as the reverse complement.
GACAGGGTGGTTGCCTCCTCGACGCCTCGGAGTAGTTTTCGAAACAACGATACGTTACGACTAAGTCTACCTTGTTACGACTCGTAACGTTACGACTCGTAAGTCTACCTTGTTACGACTCGTATTGTTACGACTCGTAATGTTACGACTCGTAAGTCTACCGGGTTACGACTCGTAGTCTTCTGTCTCTACTCTTCTCTCTTCTCTCTCTCTCTCCTCGGCTTAGTGGACTGTATGTTCGCTCCCTGCTTGTCTGCGCGCTCCCAAATAAAAACGCCTGATGTACTGTATACTTCTTTATTCATAAATGTTCTTAGTTCTATTTGAGTTCTTAGTTCTTAGTTCCAGTCAGGTGTCTTCAGCGCAGTGCAAACAGCTTCTGACTTTTACAAAAATACCCCTGCCTTATATTAGAAATGATTGCGCAACATCTATTACGCGTTACATTCGACTGAGGGTCCCACCTTGCATCTCACTTTATTATAGCTCTGACCCTGTCGCACTTGATATAGTCAAACGCGCCCGGTCAGATTTATTACACGAAAACTTATAATTTAACACATAAACTTATAATCTAACACATAAAGACATCTTAAAGCGATGTACATAAAAAACTATATATTAAGGTCGTCCTGTTCTCAACAAGCAGAGTCCCGCGTTTTAGTAGCGTAAGTCCCGATCCCGTGGGAATATTGAGATCAAAAGTAACCTATTGGTACCTAAGTGATCTAATGGGCCTATATAAGTACCTTTCTATTGGTAAAAGATTTTTTGAAATCAGTCCAGTAGTTTCCGAGATTACTCCCAAAGTCCCAATATACATAGGTACATGTTACCAACGTTACTTATTTAGCGCCTGGCAATATCTGTGCTTCGATGGGCGACCGTTTAAGTGTGGTTTTTTGCACAGCAGTAGGTAGGTGTTCAAGCAACGCGGACGTAGTCGCGGGCATAGCTAGTATAGTAAGGCTATTTAAAGGTTTTGTCGGTTTTCAAAATAAAAAAAAAATCAAGATATCTACCGCCGACCATGCCAAAGACTTAATGGGTGCTTTGTAGGTAGTATTTGGATTTTAGATAGTATTTTTTATACTATCTAAAATCCATTATCGATTATACTAAATACTATCATTTTTGAATTTTGAATTTTATTAGAAATTAAAACAATGTTGTAGATTACGTAATTAACTTTATAAGTACAACATGTACAAGAAATACTCTCACGCTTGACCGATTTCGGTCGATCAAACTTAATAATTTCGGAAGCTTCACTAACATGAACAGAAGATTGGCTTTAACCACTAACAATGTGGGTTTATTGATGTAATGTAGTCATCATTATGGTTTTTGATTTTTGGGGTTCCGTAACCAAGGGGTGAAATTGAAAACGGGGTATTTTTACTAAGACTCCACTGTCTGTCTGTCACCAACCTGTAGGTATCTCTTGCATAACATATAGCTAGACCACCGCTCTTTGCCTGTCAACTGACCTGCCGATCTTAAAATGGTCGGGTCGTGCGGGTTAAGCAACGCTTGGCGCGGTCTTTACTTGGATAGGTGACCAATAATTTGTGAGGCAAAATTTTCTCGAGTTACTCCGTGCTTCGAAAGATACGTCAAGGGGTTGGTCCTGGAGGGTTTTTTTTAAAAAATAATTATTAGTTATTTTATTTTATTTATTTTCGGAAGATAAACAGTAACATTGACCAAATATACAACTTAATTAAAAACTAAACACCACTTACATGTCTTCGCATATGGTTTGCCAAATGCTTGTACTTATTCAATAGTTATTTTAGAGGGTTACTTCGGTTCGTTTCGATACGACAACGATACTGTCATAACGATGGTTCTACTATCACCCTACTATCAGAATGTGACAGTAGAATCATCGCATGACAGTATCGATGTCGTATCGAAACGAACCGCAGTAACCCTCCAGGTTGTTATCTCAGATAGCAGTCGTTAGGTCAAGTTAGAGACCTTAGGGCGACCTGACAACTTTATAACACCAGGTGAGCCACACACGCTATGAAAAAGAAGAATAGCTACCCAATTGAAATTTTCACAGATAAGTATTCCTGGTTGCTGCTTTAACAATACAGAGTTCTAAAAACAGAATAAAACAATCATTTAAGAGGGACTCAAAATGGCAATAAACGTGATTTATTTGTGGTACGGAACCTTTCGTGCGGGGGTCCGACTCGCACTTGGACGGTTTTTGCATTTCAATGTACTCGTAATTATTAAGACATGTAGGTATAATAATAATGTAATAATGGCAGGACGAGTATAGTATTTGATTGTACTAAACTACAATTTTGTGGTTTGGCTATAGCAACTATTATGTATTCTATGGTTATAGACAGGCCGCAGGGCGCACTAACTATTAGGTAAACTGTGGGGTAAATCGGTAGCTATTTTCCGAGGCATACAGACAGAAGGCTGCTGGGCGAATCAAGTGAGAGAGATGTTTCTAATGATATTTTTTGTCTACTCTTTGATTTTTTAAATTTTAGACTACGATTTGACAAATCTTCCTTGAGGAAAAAAATGTCCAATACGAGTACAAAAGGCCAAAAAGTCAGATTACAGAAAATAAAAAATGAACATAAAGGACTTTTCTAAGTATTTTCAACATATTGGAAATTTAGCATTTTGGGAAATCAACATTTTTAAGGAAATTAACATTTTGAGAAATTCAACATTTTGTGAAATACAACATTTTGGGAATTCAACATTATTGGCTGTAGAAATAGATGAGTTTACAAGGCAAACATTAAAAAAATGCCCTAAGCACATCACTTTAGGTTTTTGATGAGATCCAATCTAATATCCTACTCAAAATCAATCCGGGAACCGGGAAGCATGCCTGTAATCGCGGTCTCAAGTTTAAGAGATCGGTTTACGTGAGCGTTGTTTCGTGTATCCGTAATTGTAGGCTTTTTGAGGAATTCCGGTGGTTCTTATAGCCAAAGTTGGTGGTGAAGGTGTTTTTTTAAATTGCAGGTTTTTTTTTAAATTTTTTATGATTTTGGGAGGTACTTACAGTCAGTTTTAAAAGTTTAAAAGATTTTCAAAATCTTTATACCTACCTACCCATAGTACAAGCCTAGTGCTTGGTTTGGGGCTAGATAGCTCTGTGTTCTGAAAAAAAAACAGCCTACAAGGTCACTAGGGGAAAGTGCGGTTTATATAATAGGGAAAGTGCGGCAAACATCAATTTACCGAGGTCATAGCACACTTACACGACTCCGCTCCCACCCGGCAAAAATAATATAATTCAAATATGGGCTTTAAATATTGATCTTTAGATATATTCTACATTGGCATCATAAATTAGCAGACAGCTCGCTTACAGCGAGCTTACCGCCGTCAGACTGCTCGGGAGTCGACGCGACGCCTCGCTGGCCGCACGCTGTAGACGAGCGGTCTGCTAGCAGTAGCCGCGCGCGCCGTCGCGGAGTGTTGGCAACCGTACGATTTAAATCGTATTCGCGAAAAGCGAGAGCGGTAGGCGGGTGGACAGCTGGCCGTCTGCTAGCTGTCGCCGCGTGGACTGCTGGTTGCCTGCTAGCTGTCGCCGCGTAGACTGCGAGCAGTCGTCTTAGTTTTGGGCAGTGTTGGGTGGGAGCGGTGTTGGAGCAGAGTCGTTTAAGTGTGCTATGACCTTTACAATTATTGTTCTTATATTGATAAAATCCCCACCCAATTACGAAAAGGGTAGATATCAGGATATGATAAATATCCAATCAGGATATTTATCATATCCTGATTGGCGATTTTATCAATATAACAAAGAAATAAAACTAATAATATTGCACGACGTTACACCTAGCGAAATCTAGCCCAAAACTAAGCACTAGGCTTGGACTATGGGTACTAGACAACGGCTATACTACATAAAATTATACTTTTTTTTGTAAATACATACACATGATACATAGAAAACACCCAGACCAGAAACAATGATTTATCTTCAAGCATAAATATCTGCACCCGGTGGAAATCGAACCCGCAACCTACTACATTGTAGTCGGGGTTTTGCACGACGCGCTACAGAGATCGTGATAACATGACAATTGTAAGTCCGGTAAATTGGTGATCGCCGCACTTTCCCCATAAACCGCACTTCCCTCTAGTGACCTCATAAAATGAAACTTGTAGATAAAAATGTAGGTAGGTTAGGTTATATAGTATACCTAAGTAGGTAAGTACCTAGGTACATGATATGAGAATATTCAGAGCTATAAAGAACTTCTCTAATGCATTATCCAAAACTATAAGTTATAGCTAAAGATATTTTAGTAACGGCAGCAGAAAAGTGTGAAATTTTATTTTTATTTTTAAAACCTACTTTTTTACTTTTATACTTATTAATTCTCGCTACAAAAATTAAAAAAAGGATATTCGAGGGTTTCTATGAAATAATAGAAACCCTAGCGAACCTGGAGTTCTTCTTGCTCTGTGGCGAGTAAACTGCTTGGTCCCAAGGAGGGTTGGTATCAGACAGGCGGTCGACCGTAAACATATGGCAATAAGACGTACCCCCGAGAGGGATGCAACCGGGAACGTCGTGAGGATGAGGATGACGAGTGGTCGATTATGATCTTAACGCCCGCAGCGATGTTCATTTCATTTTTATGATAGACGATGTTGTTAGCGCTGCAGAGGCTTTTTATTATAGTTATTTCAGACATCACCTCTAGTAGGTTTTACTACTAGAGGTGATGTCCCACATTATATCTCGATGATCAAAATTATTAATAAAAAAATGAGAATGTTTGTATGTTAGTGTAGTAGGTATACCTAGTACGGTAATTGTGTTTGTTTTGTTTATTTCAGAGAAAAAAACGACGTACCTAGTTATCTGCGAACAGACATTAAAAAAAATATACGGTCGAATCCTTTTATGAAGTCGGTTAAAAACTGATACCTAAACCAAAAAACAGGTACCTAACGTTGTTTGTAAAATGTTTTTTAATTAAGTACTTAAATTTTTAACTTCAGACACATTTCATATTCTAGTGAAATACTTCACAGCGCCAATACTAAAACTGAAACGAGTAGGTACGAACAAAAAAAATGCAAGATGCATTCGGTTTCGCAATTTCACTGAAAAACGTTTTCAAATAAATTCATAGAATATTTTATGTGTTTTCTGACCGTACGAGGCTTTCTGTCTACATCGAAGGACAATGTAATTGGGTCACCTTTAAATCAAACTAGTTGGCCCGGAGAACTTTGTTCCGCCTGAGAGGCAAAAAGATATCCCATGTCCGTCCCTTGGTTCTAAGCTACCTTCCCACCAATTTTCAGCTAAATCGGTTCAGCCGTTCTAGAGTTAAAAATAGTGTAACTAACGACTTTCTTTTATCTTGATAGATTTATCACACAGCGCCATCTAGCCACGTGGTAAGCTAGTAAGCTAGTGTTACAGTGACTGTAAAACGGATAATAATATAAAATAAAGGGTTTTATTTATTTTAGAAAGAATTCCTTTTTATTTAGCAAAATAATGAAAAAAAATGATACCTATCTAATATTAAAATTCAAAACTAAACGTACATAAGTAGGATAAGCTAAAATATCCTTTAGTGCCAAAATGTTCAACTTCCCAAAATGTTGATTTCCCAAAATGTGGAAGTTCCCAAAATGTTTAATTTCTCAAAATGTTGAATTTTCCAAAATGTCTAATTCCCAAAATGGTTAATTTCCCAAAATGTCGGTTTCCCAAAATGTTGAATTTCCCAAAATGCCGAATTCTCATAATGTTATATTCCTAAAATATTGAATAACCTATAACGTAAATAATATATGTGATCGATCTGTCAATGGGCTAAACATTTGTTGTCGACAAAGTCGGAACTTTACAGGTGTCAAAGCGTGGCGATGCTAATCTGATCCAATTTTTTTAATTAAAATCGAAACTGAATGAAGCAATTATTGCAACTAAAATACAAGGCCACTGACTGGTTTTGAAGCCATATTTATAGACAAGGCGAGGAATTCATTGGCTAACAGTCGTCAAACGACCCTAAGCGCGGTTTAATGTTTTGTTTTGCTCTTGTGATTAGTAATCAACGTAAGCGAAAATGTGACAAAAGCTGAGTTGAGTCTACGCATACGTTTGTTTGTGTTAGGAAACCATTTTTCCTGTCCTTGTATTGATAAGAGCCAAAGACCAAAAAAAGCGACTTTGTCCCTGACTTTGAAAATCCAGTGAATGTGACAGACACGTTACTTAGTCAAAGTAATATTTACTTTGACTAAGTAATGCCTCGAGGTAACGCGATTATGTTTTTTTTTTCATTTTTTTAACATGTTATCTTTATTATTCTGTTATTTTTTCTATTTATTCTATTTGTTTCGTTTTGTGTAATTTTTTCTAATACTTACGGGGTTATAGGGAGTTTTTGAATGGTGCTTAATAAACCTGTTTATAATATTGTTGTTTTTTTTAATTAATTATCTATTTACATCCGTATTTATAGACTAGTCGAGTAACTACTTCGGCAAATTTTTCTTTCTTTCAAAATATTCTGTCAAGGAAAAATAACATTCAAAAATTTTCACTTGCGGCGAGGCTTGAACTCGCGTCTTTGGGCCAGTACCCCAACGTCTATACCAACTAGACTTGCGTAGGGACTTGCGTAGTCTAGTTGGTATAGACGTTGGGGTACTGACCCAAAGACGCGAGTTCAAGCCTCGCCGCAAGTGAAAATTTTTAAATGCTATTTTTCCTTGAAACTAAATTTTCTAAATAAAATAGCCTTGAGCTACATACAAAAATTAAAAAAGAAATTTATTCTATTGTGTTTTTAAAATTAATGCGTTTGTGTCGCTCTTAAATTGTCACTGATTTTCAATATGAGAATAAAATGGTGACTTTACTTAGCCTAAATAATTACTCGACTGGACTATAAATACGGGCGCCTTATTCCAATTATGTACGTTTCAGTCGCTTAGTTACTGAAGTAGATGTTATTTATTCTGTGGTTTGATTGATTGTACATAATTTTTTCACGCTGTAAAGCTATTTGATCGAATAAACTGTTAATTGTGCAATTTGAAATTGTAATTAAGAGTCAATATACCTACTATAACAATTCAGCACGAAATAAATCGTTTAAATTAAAACTCAGTTTTTTGTGGTTATAATCGCGTTAATTTTATCTATACTAATATTATAAATAGGTAACGTTGGTTACAATTATGGATGTATGTATTTTCCGGGTAATCTCTGAAACTACTGAACCGATTTCAAAAAATATTTCACCATTAGAAAGCTACATTATCGAGGAGTAACATAGGCTACTTTTAGTCCCGGCATTCCCACGGAATCGGGACTTTCGCGAGTGAAACGCGGGACACTGATTGTTAGATATATTGAGAATGCCCGACGTTTCGTAGTAAATTTTTGGTGCAATAAAGTTTATATCTATCTATCTATTTTAATTGGTAATTTTGGTCCTTAAAAAAATCGATATGTAGCATCAACTTAGTTTGGGAGAATTTCGAGAGATGGCGTTATTGCTTTACTTGTTTGTCAAAACATTACAAGCTTAATTCTTGCTTTATACTTAGATGTACAAAATGATAATCTAATAACTACCTATTTATTAAAATAAAGCAAATTCTTCATAAATACATATACTCGCTAAATACCCGCTAGACTTTCGTTTTAATTGAACACGCACATGAGTTGGACCATGAAACCGTATTATCAGAGAGCTATTATCATTTCAAATTTCTGATAAGATGTCTGATAGTGGAGTTAAGATCGAATAAGATGGTTGTTGACCTAACTAGTCTTATTGGAAAGTTAAGACTTAGCTTCTTAAGTTTTAATCCATCCATATTTTTAGGGTTCCATACACAAAGGGTAAAAACAGGACCCTATTACTGAGACTCCGTTGTCTGTCTATTCGTATGTCACCAGGCTGTACCTATCTCATCAACCGCGATATGCGCAACGGAAACAGAAATACACTGATAATGTATTTCTGTTTCCGCTATAACAACAAATGCTAAAAACAAAATAAAACAAATATTTAAGGGGGACTCCCATACAACAAACGTGATTTTTGACATATCAACGTAATGTGATGTATTTTTATCACTGGCGCCATCTATTGATGGAGTGATAGACTGGCGCCAGTGGTAAAACAAATTTTAACGTTCGGGTTGCGTTCTTTAAAAATGGTAAGTTTACCTACGCGACGAATTGAGAACCTCCTCAATTTTTTAGAAGTCGATTAAATTCAAATATTTTTAAATCTTTATCGTCTCTATCTTTATCTCTATTTTCTCTATTATTATTAAGCGGAAGAGTTTGTTTGTTTGTATTTTTGTTTGCACGCGCTAATATCAGGAACCGCTGGTCCGATTTGCAAAATTCTTTCAGTGTTGGATAGGCCATTTATTGAGGAAGGCTATAGGCTACTTTTGATCCCAATATTCCCACGGGATCGGGACTTACGCGGGTGGAACCGCGGGACGCAGCTAGTTAATAAACGCGCTAATTTCAGAAACGTCTGGTCCGATTTAAAAAATTCTTTCAGTGTTAGATAGTCCATTTATTGAGGAAGGCTATAGGCTACATTATATTTTTCAAAAAATAAGGCGGACAAAGTCGCAGGCTCTGCTAATTTATGCTATTAGTAGGAAAACAGAAATAAATTACAATACATTTTTCTTCTGTTAATGCGATGTTGGATTGTCTCTTATTCACGATTGACTTGATTGATAATTAATTGATAAGGGACCTGTAAAGGGCTCGAAACGTTGAGCATTGTAACCATGCTAAAAGTAAACACTACACAATTAAAACCGAAAAATGAGTTTAATTTCAATTACATATACGATATAACAGTTGAAAAAACCCTAGACATTATATAATAATTAATATAACCTAAACTTTAATTCTCAGCACTAAACTAAATCATTAACAAAATAATACGTAACAAAAAATATCAATCCGTGTCTAATACATTGCACCGCAGTGTATTCTCAAGTATTCCGTGTATAAAGGGCGTAAGTACGATATGAGTTCGCTTAGGCTAGGCGTTCACTCACACATGTGAAGAGTTGTGTGTGTGTGTGAGTGAACAAAGATGGACGGTTTAAAGTTTTAAAATACTGGAATAAGCTTGTGGAGATAAAGGTCAAAGTTTAGTTAAATAATATTGCAAATTAAAGTAAATCTATTTGTATCTATACTTCTGTACTTAATCTTCTTCTTTCTAATATATAAAATTTCCATGTCACAATGTTAGTTACCGTATTCCTCCGAAACGGCTTTACCGATTTTTACTAAATTTTATATGCGTATTCAGTAGGTCTGAGAATCGGCTAATATCTATAATTTATAAGGCAAAACAACGTTTGCCGGGTCAGCTAGTAATATTATGAAGAGGTAACGTTGGTAACATTTTATGTATGTATTTTCCGGGTAATCTCTGGAACCACTGAACTGATTCCAAAAATTCTTTCACCAATAATAGAAAGTTATATTATCGAGGAGTAACATTAGTTTGTATTAGTATTAGTAGGTAACATTATTATAATTTTTATTTTAAGTGATTAATTCTGCACTGGGCTTATATAGAAATATTTTTTTGAGGATATTTTATATTATGATATTAAGTATCACTAGGTTTTACAGTACCTATCTAATATATCTAATATTTAAATTTCCATGTCACAGTGTTAGTTACCGTACTCCTCCGAAACGGCTTCACCAATCTCCACCAAACTCCACATACGTATTCAGTAGGTCTGAGAATCGGCTACTATCTATAATTTATAAGGCAAAACAACGTTTGCCGGGTCAGCTAGTTGAAATATAAAAATCAAATTAAAGTGATAGTATGTATGGCCGCTGAATTAACAGAAACACACACAACGAAAATAATAATTAGTTTAACTGTCATGTCGAAATCGATACCATAAACATTCCCATCCTAATTCCTATCCTCATCATCACCGATGTTTCTGGTTGCATCCCTCTCGAGAGCCCGGGGTCCGCTTTCTGATTCCCTTTCTTTCTTCCTTTCTTATCCTAATTCCTATCATCATCGTGAGGATGAGAACAAATGATGCGATCCTCCCTCTGGATCGCATTATTTGTTCTCATCCCATTCTCAGGAATGTAGTAGGTACCGTACATCTAATATTTTATTAGATGTACCGTACCTATGACTTTCCTACGCATTTATCTAAAAAGAAAATGTTTATAACTTATTCTAACTTTATAACCGTTAAGTGGAAAGAAATGGGGGATGCCTTTGCTCAGTAGTGGGACAGATGAGGCTTTAAAAAAACCTATTCTATGTCACCTGTTTCTATTTTCCAAGTTGCATTATTTATCCTCAGTTTCTCGAGTTTTTAAAGACCGTTGGTAAAGAAAGATACACTTTCTTATGAAATACGGATGATACGAAGTGTACGAGTGCCATCTTTCCTCAATTCCCGAAACTACTTTATTAGAAAATGGTCTAGGTGTCGTTAAAACAACCGACAAGGGTAAAGTACTTTATTATTATCTTTTACGATTGTCGTATCTAGTTTTAGTATTTGTTTCTGATATCCATGTTCAAGTTTCATACGTAAAAGGTGCACACACGCACACATATGCATCGTCTATTTCAGCTACGAATAGTGAGGAAAACTGTGGAGACGATTTAAGTATGAACTTTAAAGTTTATATCGAAATCGTCTTAATTGTGAATTGGCGAGCGAACACCTTACGCAGATGGTTTCGGGATTCGATTCTTATATTTACATACACCGAAATGAGACAATCCAAACCACATTATCAAAAACATGAGTTTCTTGAGTCTTATTGGAAAAGGCACACATTCTAACACAGCCAGTAAGACATTTCCAATTAACCATGTTAGCAATGTGAGTAGGTCTTATTGAATACAGGTTTTTATAATGGACTAGCTGGATTTCTTGGTTCCACCTGCGTAAGTCCCGATTGTCAAAAAAATCTTTCTTAACGGATACCTCCATCATTGTAAAGGTCCAACCCAACACACTCCCAAGTTTCAGATCTCTACAGTTTAGGCTTTGCGTTGATCAGCTAAGACTAAACATTTTGTAGATATAGATTTAAGATTAAATTGGTCTGCTAACATATTCATAATATCGGTTAATTAGTTAGTTTTGAGGTCCACTAAATAGAGAAGTAAAATTGGGTCTAATTGGTAAAACAAACACTTACATTGTTTTTAAAGTGATTTTGAAACAAAAAGATATTACCTTGGATTATCACAAAACTTATTTACCAGTCTTAAAATCATAAACTATTTTTTTTTAATTAAATATTGCTATGCAAGTTTTGGAAATAGAGCTTTTTTGTCCTTAAAAGTTTTTAAACGATCCCTACTCCACTCGTTTCTCAAACTTCACCCCCACACAAGCACAGCACACAAGCCCACCTGTGTGCAAGACTTGAGAATAACATATTTTTGTTGCTTCTTATATATTTTTTACTTTAGTATTTTATATTTTTCCTATATATTTTTATAGTCGTCTTGTTATAAAAGATGTATGTTGTATGTAGGTACATAGCCAGGTTGTTTTATGTTTTATTTTTTCCTACGGTCGATATTGAAGAAAGAAAGCTTCAGTATTGAAGTTTATTTTTTCTTAGAAAACTTAGAAGCTACCTGTCTACCTGTCTGTAGGTATAGTTTTGTTTCCACGTTCGATCGTCTTTTGTTCCTATGTCGAAAGTCATTTGTTTCTATTTCGAAAGTCTTTTGTTCAAATTTCGAAAGTATTTTGTTCCTATTTCGAAAATCTTTTGTACCTATTTTGAAAATCTTTTGTTCCTGAGTAGATATATTATTTTTATCTCTAGTGATAATGTCGAGTACCTACGTTTTGAGAATCTTGGCAGGCATAGGGTGGAATTTGCCACCCCATGCCCAATGCCCATGGAAACAATGAAACGAATGGGAAAATTACTTTAAATGAGTTTCATTGACCACCGGTCTTTGGTACTACCTCACTGTATAGTGTTAGCGCCCACCCTGGTGGCCAAATAGGGGGTGGCCGTAGGGAACGTTAAAACGGTGGCTTGGTTTAATTTACACACAGACAAATGGATTATTAAGAATTATTTTTTGACCTTTCGTGCGGCAGAACTCTTATCACAACGCAATGATTTTTATTTTGCCTAATATTTAAACAGATAAAGATAAATTTATTCAGACAAGCACACAACTACACAATAAGAAAATAAATACACCAAAGACACACAGTAAAATAAACAGAGAGCGGGCAGGGCGTTCTATAGAAGTTTGATTAATTTGACGTTCTGGAAAACTCAACATTTTGGGTATTCAACATTTTAGCTGTTATCAATTGTAAGCATTTTCAATTATTTGGACAAATGGTATAAATAAGTCAATGGTAATGGTAATCAAATGGTAATGATGTCTTGAGCAATAACGACATAAGAAATATCAAATGGTAATATAGAATGATAATAATATAATGGTAATATAGAAATATTCAATGTTATTTTCGTTATTTCCCAGTAATTCCTTACTCTCGCCTATTTGTACCTACGATACCGTACGCTAATTTTAGACTGTTACTTAATCGCCTCGGTGGCGCAGTAGGCAGCGCGTAAGTCTCATAATCTTAAGGTCGTGAGTTCGATCCTCACCCGGGGCATTAAGTTTTTGTTGATGGAAAAATTATTAACGTTTGTCAATGTCAATTGGAATTTATATTTTTTTAACTAACAATGCCATTTTGTTATTTTTTTTGAAAATTTAATAGGTCATAAAAACAAATTATGCTTTTGTTGATTTCTTAGTTACTTGAAGTTCGTTTTTAGGATTCGGTAAAAACGAAACTCTTTTACTAAGACTCCACTGTCTGTCTGTCTGTACGTATCTCAAAAAACGTGATAGCTAAACAGTTGAAATTTGCACAGATGATGTATTTCCGTTGCCGCTATAACAACAAATTACTAAAAACAAAATCGAAATAAGGTATTTGTTGTATGAGAACAACAAACGTTTAATACGTAAACGATTAAAAATAATATGTATCTATTTATTGTAACACCAAAATAAAATTACAATATAAAGAAAATCACATAGGTAAACAATTAAATCTAAGTGACACAATGGTCGGCCTTATCGCTTAAAGTGATCTCTTTCAGGCAACCTTTTTAAAGATGAGAAGTGAACAAAGATGAAAGGTAGGGTTTTAGTCAGGAGAAAAGGAACTTGAAAAATATACCTACCTATTAATATAATAAATGTGACACATACAAAATAATAATAATGGGATATGTACCTACAAATATATATATATTAATATACATACAAATATTAACAACATGAATTAGTAGGTACCTACCTACAATCAATAATTATTATGTCCTTATGTGTGTACAAATACCTACCTATACCTATGATAATATAGGTACCTATAACTATTTATAAACATAATAACAGGAAAGGAACAGGAACATGTGTCAGATCATAGTCTACAATTAGAAAACTTACGAGTAGTTCTAATATAGGTAATAGTTCTCACGCATCGGATTGTTCTACAGTGCTTGCTTACATCATTTAGAGAAAAGCGCTGCACCAACTATAAGATGCACAGAAAAGTGTAAAACAAACATTACAATTTTATTATCCTACTAGCTGTGCCCGCGACTTCGTCAGCGTTTTTCGGACTACCTACCCATCGCTGAGCAAAAGTCTACACTTGAACAGACGACCAGGGAAGTCTGTTGCTGAACAGAAGAGAATCATAGCAGAGTCTATTTAAGTGTAGATTTTGCACAGCGCAGCGGTAGGTACGTGTTGCATGCTTATACGCATTACTTATAATAAGAAGTAGCCTTTATCGAAAATTCAAAAAAATCAAAACCCGACTTCGAATTAAGGACAAAACAATAAAAATAAGCTCTCCAACATACAGTGCAACTGACTTTCTGTTATGTAAGCTGAAGTTGGGTAGCTTAACTAAATGATATCTTTTTTTTACGTGGGTACTGCACCTTATGCACTGTCAAGCCACTCTCGTTGGGCTCCCTACCATAGGTTTACCCGACAACGGCGGCCTTTCCAAGCCTCATCTCTACCTCTGCCCGATAGACAATCCCTCTCCGTTTCCCCTCCCTCAGCACGGTCACGCCACCGTCTCGAGGTCCCCAAAGCCGGTGATAAAGCCCTCCCTCCCTCACCGAGTTCACCACCAGAGGCTGAGGTGATTTTTTTATAGTGGTTATCTTCCATGCGGCCCCTTTCTTGCGGAAAGGACCCCCGAGCCCGCTGACGCGGGATTACGGATTAGAAGCCTGGCAAGCCCGGTTTCCCACCTCGTGCGCCTCTTAGCTTTCAGCTACTGAGTCCCCTCACAACGGCAAGGTGGACGACCATCTGGAGGGTAAAACGTAACGTCGTGTCCGGGACTCGTGACTCGAACGCGCAGCCGTCGAATCGGAAGCCATCAGTCGGCTCGGTAGGCCACCGTTCCTTAAAAAGGGAATGCGCCGGTCTGTGATTCGAACGCGGAACCCTCGAATCGGAATCCACAGCTGCCATCGTGCCACGTAAACTACATGCAATCAGCATCTACTCAGTAAAACTGCCCCATTACAGCTATATTTTTTAAATCCTTTTTATTGAATTTTCGACTGCCACTAAAAATGATCAAAATTGTAACCGTAACTTTAATCAATGAAGAATTTTTGAGAAGGTGGTTTCAGGTGGTCCATCAATTTATACCTTGTTCTTAATAAGCCGATTCTATTGATGGAAGTCCAAAAATTAGTAATTTACAGCATTGCGGGATGCTATTCTGCTCATCATTCCGAAGGTTCTCATCAGATCTTCACCAACAATTTATGGGACCAACTCGGGACTCTCACTTTCCAAATAAAAAAAGAATGATCGAAATCGGACTTTATATGCCGGAGTACGGTTTGAACATATTCACATACAAACAATATGCGGGTAGAATTTATTTTATTTAAATTTAGAAAAAGTCGTTTAAAAACAACCATTATAAAGAATTTCCGTATGTCCGAAGGATCCGGATATATGGAGAGACAAAGGTATACGGTATTTTAGGAATTTCCTGAAAAAAAACTGGATATCCGGTTTTTTTTTATTTTCGACCGGATATCCGGTTAGTCATGTATTGATTCCACACAACATACTTCTTCAATACAACATTCAAACTAACTAAGTAAAAGCAGAAAAATCACTTTATCCGGATAACCGGACAAAATATCCGGATAAAAAATAGCCTATATGTTAATCGGGATCTAAAGCTATCTGCATACCAAATTTGGTTAAAATCGGATAAGCCGTTTCTGAGATTAGCAGGCACAAAGGCACACACAAACAGACAAACAGATAAACAGACAAACAGACAACCAGAAAAACAGAAAAAAAGGTTCTACTGCGTTCATAGATACCCATACAATTTATATTTTTTTTATATCTTCCAAAAACAGACACCGCTGAGTTACGATTTTATTATATGTATAGATATAGATATAGATGATTTAATAATAGGTATCGTGTTTTTAATTATTAATTACTAGATGCGTCCCGCGGTTTCACCCGCGTAAGTCCCGATCCCGTGCCAATATCGGGATCAAAAGTCTCAGGGTGAATATAGCTTTCTAATAGTGAAAGAATTTTTAAAATCGGTCCAGTAGTTTTTGAGTTTATTCATAACAAACATATAGACGCAAACACGCATAAAAATATAAATCGTTTCTCTTTATAATATTAGTATAGAGTATAGATACAGGTTTTTCAATCCCCTTTTTCTTTTGTTTTCAAATTGTAATCTATGTATCTATAAAATATTAACTTATAGGTATACTATTAATATGTATTTACGTCTCTTTACTTTGTCCAGACGTAGGTATCGTAGACATATCTCAACACCGTCTATAAGCACCGACAAAAAATATTAAAAAAGGTAAAGAAAACCCATAAAAGCTGCCGTCTTGCGATGCGTTATCATTTTATATACCTCCCCCCTCTAAACTACCCATAAAGGGGGTACCCACACATATAAAACATCATATAAATAGGTTAAAGAAAAATGTGTCTACCTGAAATATACGACGCATGCATTTTTTTTATTCTCCTTACATTTTCTTTCCCATCCTAGATTCTCATATCAAAGATATAAAACTGAAAAATACATTTTGACTGTGCAAAGAAAAACTAACTCTATCCCCTCAAGAGCTAAGTTTAAAACTCTTTGCCAGCATATGGAAAAACAGTCCACACATGCATGGAATCCACATACAAGCCCGCACGACGTTTAGAAAAAAAAAATAAGTGCACACATATAAATTTCATGCAGCTCGAAAGGGATGCACTTAGAGTCATAAAATACTCACACAGACGGGAACGCACTCACACATTGACACGCCGTCTAGCGCCTTCCCACTCAGACCAGTGCATCTCTATACATGAACACCCACACAACAATAACACAAGAAAACTATCTATGTGTAGGAAAAATGCTTTTCCTTGCTGCAACCTTACGGGAAGAGTTTCATAGTGAAAACCTCGCGGTAAAGACTGCTCGCTCACAAAAACTATATTACTTACCTACAAAATCTACCAAAATCTCAAAACCAAGAAATTAAAACAACCAATCAAAAGCCTTTAGAACATCTAAACAATTTTATGAAAAGAAATTCTTCGCCCGATACGTAAAAAATGCGCAAAACTCCGCGAGAAAGACGTGTAAATTTAAAATACTTGAGTTTTTAATTGAGAGTTTGATTGTTAAATGTCGCTGCGTGGCTGTGTGACGCTAATGTGTGTTAATGAGTGCTTGTGTGTGTGAGTGGTAGTGTTGTCTTTGTCTTAGCGTGTCCATTAAAAAAATTTCGCGGTATTTAAGCCCGATGATTCTCCCGGCGTAATTATGTGACTTTGCGAAATTATGTGCATAATACGACATTTAAGCGTAACAACATTGTGTTATTAATTTTTATGGCGTAAGCTCACGTAACCGTTTTTTTTTAATTTATATTTTTAACGGAATAACGTTTTTTTTGAATTACTTGTTAAAGCCGAGTTATTATTTTTACTTTATGTTTAGTATTAACGAAGTTAACCATAAAATTATTCTAGAACTTATTATAATTAGTTTACATTATGAATTATTATATAATTTGTGAGCTCGCGTGGTCTAATTGGAATAGACGTTGGGGTACAGACCCCGAGACGCGAGTTCAAGCCTCGCCACGAGTGAATTTTAGACGACGTACTTTTACTTAAAAATATTTCTTATACCTATTCAATATTTTTTACATTTGTACATTCTACATAAAACTTTTTTGAAATTCAAATTTGAGGAAGTTTAACTTTCTGGTCTTTAAAGCTCCAATGGTCAATCTTCCTTGTCTCATCAGACTCATCACAATCGGTTTAGTAGTTTGAGGCAGGTACATAATATCTGACAAAAGTATGGACTTATAAACTTTCGCGTTCATTGTTTTTTAGAAAATTATAGGAGGCGGTACATTTGGCTATTGTCTCACCAGATGATAAATTGATGAAGCGTTCTAAGATGTAGCACGTTTGTGCGTATGATGTGTGGTCGGGCCCATCTTCCTTAAGAACACGCAATCGTCTTTTGTTTTTGTTCTAATCGGTTTTTTGTTTCCACTTCGATCGTGTTTTGTTTCTGTTTCGATCGGTGTTTGAATTCGTTTAAATTATATTTGTCAATATTTTCTATTTGTTTTATATTTAAATCTAAAATTGATGAAAAACAGAAAAAACCCGGCCAAGTGCGAAACTCGCGCACGAAGGGTTCCGTACCACTGTCACAATTGGGTATGGAACCCTAAAATGGTTTACAACAACTTTGATTCAAAGAAAATCTGAAACTTGTAAGAAACTCTTTGGACAGTGAAGGCAGACTAGTATATTTGACAGATAGGGCAGCCATTTTGAATTCCATGACCAACTCGATTTGACTTGACCAATCAGAAGCGACCTCAACTACGCGACTAGAATTCCCTTGTAGTTTTTGAAACACGTTTGTTGTATGGGAGCCCCTTTTAAATAATTGCTTTGTTTTGTTTTTAGTATTTGTTGTTGTAGCGGCAACCGAAATACATCTTCTGTGAAAATTTCAACCTTCTAGCTATTACGGTTCATGAGATACAGCCTGGTGACAGACGGACAGACGGACGGACGGACGGACGGACGGACGGACGGACGGACGGACGGACGGACGGACGGACGGACGGACGGACGGACGGACAGACAGACAGACAGACAGACAGACAGACAGACAGACAGACAGACAGACAGACAGCGAAGTCTCAGTAATAGGGTCCCGTTTTTACCTTTAGGTACGGAACCCTAAAAAGGAATAATTACAACAATAAATAATTAACGCTCCGTAAAGTTTTAAGTACTGACAAGTTAAGTTAAAATTTAAAGTACCTAACAACGACATAAGGGCATTCTTTTTTAGAAGTTTAACTCTCGGCTTTGTTTGGTTGAAACTAGGTTTTTAGGGTAAAGCTAGGGTTGGCAACTGATGGTCACGTGGGTTTGTAGTTAGCGTTTGGCCATTATTTATTTATCTGTACAGTATTTTCTTGTTCTGTTTACCAACAGTAAAGAAAGTACAGAAAATAACTTTTTTTATTTTTTATTAATTTTTAAACAGTAATAAAACTTAAATAACATTCTAAACACCAAAAATCACTAAGATTTGTCTGGTGTATGTATAAGTGCCGTGACTGCATGCAATAGTCTACAATTTTCTATCAAATACATGGATCACACCGCTTGGTAAGAGACGAAGCGGTGTAAGATGAAGCACGCTCACCCTTATAGGTATGTATACCTTTACTATCTATATGGAATCGAAATTAGGAATTGAAAACCCCGATAAAATAATTGTCCATGTCAGTAAATATAAGCAGATTCACGTAATATTGACTAAATTCCCTAACAGTGTGAAAGAGGAATGATGAGGCGAAACGCTTAGCTTAGACCTTTACGCGGGGCGCTGGTAGTTGTATGTAAATATTTGTTGTAGCAACAGGAAACTTCTACTAGCAATAACAATATGTAAGGATCATTTCATGAAAGGATCATGAAAGGATCAGGGCCGGGAGTTTCCTCTCTCAGCGGGTCAGTTTGGCGATTCAGAGGGGTAACGTCGCGAGCTTGCTTGGGACTATGGGTCAGGACGCTTTGGGTGATGGATTGTTTTGTGATTGATAATGTTTATTTCTCTTTTTGTTTGGTTTTTTTTTTTTATTATTATTTTATTTAATTTCTTTTACTTTTAATTGTGACTTTTATTTATTTTTGTAATTTGAGTTTAAAGGATCATTTTATAATGTCTTACAATAAGAATATAAAATAATTGTCACTTTTTAAAATAAAATTACAAGATAAATAAATAAATAAATAAATAAATTCTGCGAACAACACACAGCGCCATCTAGCCCCGTGGTAAGCGACTAAGCTTGTGTTACGGTGACTAGACAACGGATATAATACTTATATTTATTTTTCTTTTGTAAATACATACATATTATACATAGAAGGACACCCAGACCAGACACAAATATTTATTTTTAAGCATAAATACTTGCACCCGGCGGGAATCGAACCCGCTACCTCCTGCATTGCAGTCGCGCTCTCGCACGACGCGCCACAGAGGTCGTCTAGAAGATAGTAGCTTAATTAAATAAAACCTTACTAAAATACCTATAAAACGAAACTATAATACTTATGAAATAAATATCTAACAACTAATGATATAAATAACAACACTTTTTTAAACTTATTCAAATGACCCGCTGTAATCGTTTTAGGTGCCCCAAAAATGTTAATAGGAAAAACACAAAAGTACCTTGTACCACAAAATATAGCAGTACACACATTAAAAATATAAGTATAAACTGATATAACATAAAGATATAATAATGTTGACAACCCTAAACCTAAGCGGTACCTTAAAATATGAGAGTTTCGACCAAAAATATTTTTGTACGGCGACCCAGTTCCAGATTTATCCGGAATCTAGACCGAAATCGATCGATCTAGCCCTAAGTGGACTTGAGTTTTTTACGAGGATATTTTTGTTAAGGTTTTTTCAAAACTGTATTTCTCTAACAAACAATATAAACAAAATGGTAAAAATAATAAATACCTAAAATATGTATTGTATTGTATTTATGATAGATAAGATAACACAGCATAAATAGGTACCTAGTTTAGAAAAATATTAACAAATATTAAATTTTAATAAACCCACGACATGTTTTAACTAAAAAGTAAAACTTCAATCCAACTAAATCAACATAGAAAAATTAAAGTAATTTATAAAGTATCAATATCGGGCGAATAATTTTTACTTTTTATCAATTCTAAACAAAAATTCAGGAATTACTAATGCAAAATTAAATAAACATTCAACATAAATAGCCTTATTAATAGCAGAGAATTTTAATTTCATATCAGCATCGCGAAAACTAAAATAAAAATAACTCTACACAAACAAGTTAAAAATATATGATATAATGTCTTTTTCAGTAAAGGTCCAGTCACCTCTCACCCAACGATAGTTCCTATAAATACCTACACAACTACGAAGATATATTTATTTTTATTTAAATATAATATAGACATTAGCTTAGTGATAAATAAATTAAAATAAGTGATTTAAAAAAAAACAGTGCCAATTTAAAAACTATGTCAGTAACACTAACGGATGCAAGTTTATACATGAAGAATATGAATTTACAAATGAAGAGGGAATTTGAAGAGTATTCTGAAGAGAATAAGAATGATAGCAATAATTCTAGTGATGTTAATTCTGAGGCTAGTGACTTAGAAAATAACCCTACAGATGACGCAAATACAGCAATTGATTATTCTGATAGTACACTTAATCTGTATCCAGTGGCAGATTTTATTAAGAAAGAGTTTCTGCCTGAATTTAATTTTTCAAACCCATTTCGAGGCCAGAATCTATCTTTTAAAGATCCATTTTTGTTGCCATCGCAGCTGTATAAGAGTTTCTTGGCATCTCTTGGGAAAAGGAGGCGAAATGTGGCTGATTGCTACTCACTATACCCCAGGAATATGTTATTTGGTAACAATTTTGGAGTTGATGCGTCTGACGATGAGACCGGAGAGGGAACTGAATCGCGGGATGAGGTAATTAAATGTACATTATAATGCTAGTAGAATCCATTTTATTAGGTTCAAAGTAATATAAAATAAAAAATAACTAAAATGTTTAATTCGACTCTACACAATAACAATCAATTTCGTGCAATAAATAAGATAGTGGCACTAATATTTGTTGACATTTGTTTTTTATTGTGAAGACTGGAACCAGCAATATGTTAAGAGAAGTAGAGCAACATGCTCATACCTATTATTATAGGCCAGATTATTATACGAATCTTATTAGATAAAACCAAAGAAATCTAATCAGCAAATTTTGATTACATATTTAAGGGCCCTATTCTAAAAAACTGAAAATCCATGTCGGGCGCATCGAAAATTGTTGATTATTTCATGACGGAATGTCGTAGAACTTTTTTTTTGTGTACAGATTGTAGGCGACATTGTTTCCGATATTTTAATGCAGTTTCCATACAAATATTAAACGTATTGAAGCCTATCGACATTTTACCCAAATCACACATTTTTTGTCTAAAATTTGGATAGGCTTTGCACCAATAGGAGGTTATTGTCTTAAAACTACACCAAAATGTAGAAAATAATGTCACCTACAATCTGTGCACAAAAAAAAGTTCTACGACATTCCGTCATGAAATAATCAACAATTTTCGATGAGCTCGACAGGGATTTTCAGTTTCAAGGTCGTTGACGTTGTTACTCCTTTTAAGGCTTGATTCTACCAAACTGGAATAAACAACGAAGAGCAATTCTTCGAATTAATCGTCTTTTGTTCGAGAGACTCTTGAGCTGTTCAATCGAAAATATGACGATTTATTGGAGAATTATTATTAATTGCTTATTCTAGTTTGATCGAACACCTTTTAAGTCTACTATGACTTCTATAATATCGGATTGCAAATTGCTCTAAGCAGTCATAAAAAAGAATCCGATTTTTATTTAGTATCAATATTATGTCATACTCGTAAATACAAAAAGTAGCTCAAGGTTCATTATTTTGTTTCTTAGATCTAAGTTCAATTACAGGTACCTACCTAATGATCTTCACAGAAACGTCGATCGCACTGTAAAATAAAACCTATTCATCAGCGTTGGTTAGCATAATAGAGTATAGATTATTGCTCCAGTTCCACTATAGTTTTAAATATGCGACATTTTTTCTGCATTTATGAAAAATAAATGCAGAAAAAAACCAATGAGTTTTTTGTGTCTTCTGATTGGAGGACGCGTTCTGAAGACACAGTAGATTACTGCCGATTTAAAACGATTATTTGAATATCTTATTGAATAAACATATTTTTGAGTTTATTTGATTTGGTTTAGTCAAGGATTCTTAAAATGACTACAGAGTCAATAATTAACCAATTCTTAAAATTTTCAATTCTATAAATGATTGATTCTACAAATGACCAATTCTTAAATTGACTGTATGATCGATTCTATAAAGGACCAATTTTATTCTACAAAAGACTGATTTTTTAAGTTTTGGAAGAATAGTACCTATTACTATGATTTATTTTGCCCCAGTAGCTAATCGTGGTATACTTCATTGATAGTAGATTGTAGCAGACATTTTTAATATTTAATGCATTATAGTAACGCGATTCCTTGATATCGCCATTATGCTGTAATTAAGACACAATAAATCGTATTCATAATTGACGCCGATGAAATTTATTGATTCAAAGAATTTATGGTTATTAGTTTTAATGTTTCATTAATAGAATAGTTCAAATAAAGTTAATTTTTATTCCACTTTTAATTTACCTATTTCTTTACCAGCAATACAAATGATTGCCACATCTAGGGTTACGTTCAATAAGATTTCTGACATCATATCTATAGACTGAACTGATTCCAGTTAGAATCAGAATAAGTATCACCTTCACATGGAAAAGAAAAAAAATAGTTTAGTTAGCAAAGATACAACTTAATAACATATAAAAGACAATTTACACAGACAGTTTGCCTAGAAGAAACCTATTTCACTCTAGACTTAAAGCTTCCGAATATAGTTTTGGAGGATAAGATGATTTGGGCAGCGAGTTCCACTTCATAGGTTCGCTTGTGAAAGGTGGATGAGTGACGCTTAGGAGTTAGTAATGATAAGGAACACGCACCATGAATGATGATGTTGGTGATGATTATTATTATCCTCACAGTTTACCTCGTAATAGGTACCCCTCGTTGTCTTGTAATGTCTTAAGTCGCTCGGTCTTTTCAGCATTTCTTTCCCAAGTAACAGTATACTATTGTTTCAGAAGGCAGGAGCGTCTTCTGCGTTTGTGTGGAGTGGAGGGGGGGTGGGAGGAGGGGGGCAAGAACAAGCTGCCCCCCAACCCACCGCTGTACCTACCGGTAAGTTGAATTTGACCACAAAAAGTCCTAACCCCACCTAAAATTGGCCATTTCATCTAATTGGACCATGTAAGCAACTTTAATCCAAGTTTTTTAAAACGATGTGGTGCCTGGGACATTATTAAGTGGCTTAGCTTGAATTGAATTTTGACTGATGGTGATTCTGCGCACAAGTGGCTTGGCTTGCTTTAAGACCATACTTTTTATAACGGATGTAGTGCTCGGGACATTATTAGGTGGCTTGGCTTGCTTTAAGGCCATTAAACTCAAAGTAAAACTACTCGCTTCTTTTGGAAAATTTTGAAAAATCTAGCTAGACGGTTGACAAAATTTACTTTCCAAAAGCGTTCAATTCATAAAAGACTTCGTTGTCCATCGTATTTTCAGTAGCAGCATTGGTCATGACGTCGCTTCATTTGATAGAAGTACTATAAAATAGAGATTAGGTTTTAACTAACTTGGCAAAGACGTTAGAGTCCACAACCTTTATTAAATTAATATTGACCATCGACTTCTTTAATATTCTAATTGGATGGACATGGTATGCTATTTTCCCATTCAGCTTTTAAGTCTTTGACGTCCAACTATTTCTAAAAGATTTATAACCAATATTACTTTTTAGTTAATACTCGTTTCTAGAGTCTTTGCATAAGATAATAACATTGAACTTAGTGGTCTTTAGTCGCTAAATTCAAAATCGCTGTCGAGTTCATCGAAAATTGTTGATTATTTCATGACGGAATTATGTTGATTTTTTTGTGTATGGTTTGTTGGCGTTCGTAATTTTTCACGTTGATAAGTAAAGTATGCCTTGGTCCAGGTACTTCTGGCGGCGGCGGTGCTCAAGGTCTAGTCCACTGGATGTCGGTGATGGCAGAGCACATGGGAGGGGGGCACCACGACCCCTCCCACTACGCCCTCCCCCCCTGGAACAATGGCGGTGTTGATGTGAGTACTCTCCATTTCATTAATTAACAGCTGCGTTCCGCGTTTTCACCCGCGTAAGTCCCGATCCCGCGGGAATATCGGGATAAAACGTAACCTATGTGTTATTCCAGGTCCCCAGCTATCTACATACCGAGTTTCATGGTAATCGGTTCAGCGGTTTTTACGTGATTGAGTAATATACATATACATACATACTCACAAACTTTCAGCTTTATAAATTTTTTCGGGGGAATGCCCGACTGCAATGCAGGAGGTTGCGGGTTCGATTCCCGCCGGGTACAAGTATTTATGCTTAAAAAATAAATATTTGTATCTGGTCTGGGTGTTTTCTATGTATCATATGGATGTATCTACAAAAAAAAAAAAAAAGTATAATATGTAGTATATCCGTTGTCTAGCACCCACAGTACAAGCCTAGAGCTTAGTTTGGGGCTAGATTGCGCAGTGTGTAACGTCGTGCAATATTTATATTTATTTATTTATATTTATTTATAATATTAGTAGGATCACTAAGTTTATGTAACGTTTGTCTCTGTCTATTAACTTTGAAACTTTATGTCACAGTAAAAGACAAACGTTACATTTTTTTCCTTAGGAAGATATGTCAAATCGTAATTAAAAAACAAAGTAGGTATACATACGCTTGGAAAACATAATTGTAATATGGTAGTGGTAATTGTTACAAATAAATAAACAAATGAAACTAAGACAGTTAAAGTAACTGTGAGTGCAAATAACTGGCTATTATACGAACTGACAAACGCACATTTACATATTTAACTGAATTGAGCAATTAACTGCACACTTACGATGTTGAGTTACTTAAGTTAAGAGGACAGTTTACCTACTCTTTTCTCCATACAAACTTTACAAACGTAGTCGACTGTTTCCTACCTGGATAAAGATATTAGAAAAAATATGTTTATGCCATAAGTCCTATATCAGCCATGACCATTTTTCATTTTCAAATTTTTTGAAATTTTATTTCTATTCTAATTAGCAAAATGAAAAAAGCCAAGACGTATATGGTGCGTTTCATCTTTAAATTCCTATGCCGTCATGTTGGTAGCAAAACCAAAAATTGCAAAATACATAAAATTGAATGTGTTACCTTGAATTTAGGGAGATTTGTATATGAAGAATGAATGAACGAATCTTCCTGTATTTAAGGTTTAGGGTATATATAGCACATTCAAGATATTAAGGCAAGACTTTTTTGTTTTGCTACCAACATAACGGCATAGGAATTTAAAGATGAAACGCACTATAGGGGCATAGTCATGGCTGATATAGATTTTATGACATTACATATACATACATTACATATACATATTTTATGACATTACATTACATATATGCTCTAATGTCTTTTTCTAGGGCGGAATCAGTCGACTACGTTTGTATGGAGAAAGAATAGGTAGACTGTCCTCTTAAGTTAGAAGAGGGCGTACTACTTACGAGGAGGATTGTCTTAAACTTGAAAAATGTTTTATTAAAACCGACGAAGTTATCTGCAAACTTACATACCTAAAACAATATGTATAAAATTTTCTTTTGGTTTCGCAATGTTGGATAGAAATTTGAGAGGATAGTCTCCATTCTCTTTCTCCATACAGACGTAGTTTAAATTTTCCTCCCTGGATAAAGACATTAGAGCAAATATGTTTATGCTATAAAACCTATATATGTCATGACAATGCATCTACCGTTTTATTTTTTTTTATTTTCTAGTTAAAATAATAATAAAAAATAATAAAATTAAAAAAATTAAAAGGTAGATGCATAGTCATGACAGATATAAGTTTTATGGCATAAACATATTTGCTCTAATGTCTTTATCCAAGGAGGAAAATTTAAACTACGTTTGTATGGAGAAAGAGAATGGAGACTATCCTCTTAAGTCATTAATTAAATACATTAGAATGACAAATCACATCTCAGTCAATGAAGAAGGGACCTGAGGTCTCGAAGCGTTCTTTTTCTCTTCGTGTAGTGGTGTGGCTCACCTAGTGTTAGAGTTTTCAGATCGCCATAGGGCCTCTAACTTGAACTAATGACTTCTTTCCGAGATAACAACCGGGACCAACTGCTTAACGTGCCTTTCGAAGCACGGAGGAGCTCGAGAAAATTATTTATGCCACACAAATTATCGGTCATCCATCCAAGTAATGACCGCGCCAAGCGTTGCTTAACCCGCACGACCGTTGAGCGTTGAAACAATGCTAACAATTTGTATATACGGTCGAATTTAGACCCTCCTCCTTTTTAGAAGTCGGTTAAAAATTAAACTCATTTTTTCGGTTTTAGGAGGAAAGCCTACCTCTTACTCCATACAAACGCTGTCGACTGTTTCCTCCCTGTATAAAGATATTAGAGAAAATATGTGTATGCCATACAACCTAATACACATTTTTTTCATGCGTTATTTTATTACAGATAACGAGCTATAAAGAACTTTACTGTTCTTTATAGCTTTTTTTCTCACGAAATCATCCAATTTACATACAGAAAAAATTACTAGATCATTTATTATGAGACAAAATAACTAAAGAATAAAATCTTACGGTAGACAAAACCTGATTTCTAATTCAAAACGCATCATTAACGGGGCATCTTAAACAATAACTGTTAAAAATAAAATCTACTTTATTCCTATGTAGCTAAGATTCCTTTTTAAAATACATTTGATTTAACCCTTTCTAAGTGAGTGGTCTAAAGAAATTGTCACCGCCTGCGGTGATGCAAAAGTATGCAAATATTTTTTTCTATTATAGAAAAGTTTTACGATTTTGAACTCTAATGGCTTAAGAAAAGAATTAACTTTCGTATTAAGGTATCAGTTATGAAATTATACTTTAGTTCTATAAGTTGATGGATTAGGCTAATTTTCCATAGATCTTTGGTCTTAATGCCAAAATGCAAAAAATTGCATGGGTCTAAATGATAGTATTTTTTTTTCTTTTTAACCGACTTCAAAAAAGGAGGAGATTCACAATTCGACCTGTATATTTTTTGTATGTTTGAAGTTGTTTTCTTTTTAGGTATAGAAATATTGCATTAAGAGTTTTCCCAGGTTTTTGTTAACACCCAATTCTGACTTCAACTTCAAATTAAAATGTCAATGAAGCGTTAGGTACCTACTACGAATTTTCTTTTTTGTCTAAATTATAAAAAAAAAATGAATCAACATTGTCAACGCACCCCAAAACATATTTATTTCAATTTATTTAATATTAATAGATAAAAAGGCACCCCTTAGAAAAAAGAATGCATTTTTAATTGTCACCATTCTTTATTATTTCACACACAAAAAAAAAGAACGAAACGGTGAAATAGATTGTTGCGGCCCGATTTTTGAGTTACGAGAAAAAAAAACTGTAAAAAAAGGATACTATAATAACTGGATTTATTTAGCATGCATCTGAAGAAGTAACTGCGATCAAAATAGACGAGTTAGTTAAAATAATTATATAGGTAAATTAAACTAATAAAATATTAAGTAAAAAAATATTTTTTGACTAATTCATATAGGTTAGATATAACGCCCTTCGTCAACTGAAATTTTATTTAATTTTGGGACAAAACTTAACAAGAATTCACTGCAAATTTAGAATTTTGGGTCCTTAGTGGACTGAGTCCTTAGAAAAACCCCCAAAAAACAATAATAAACCGGTAGGTTTATCATACAGGTAACCGTGCTAAATCTAAGACAGTATCGTCATTTACTATTTGTGGCCTTGGTAGGTATACGAGCACGAGAAATATTTTGTCGTCGTTTAAGAAAATAAAACCAATATTTTTGAACAAAGGAAATGGAAATTCGACAAAATATTCTTGTTTTTACTAAAAAAAAACACCCCGAAACAAGTACCTACTTATTTGATGGCTTAGATTTTTTTTCTACAGGAAAATTTATTTTAATAATTATTAAAGTACATGCTTACTAATAAAAATTGGTCGTTTTAAAAGGAACATGTTGGTACAATTTTAAAAGGAACATAAAAATATTCATCTGCATGGTTCCAAAAATCGAATAACAAAGATCTATACGGATTTAGTTAACGATTTTTTGATGACTGTGAACATCATTTTAATGAAATAAATAATAAAAGAAAAAATAACTTATTACTTATTAGCTACCGTTCCCGGGTTCGGTTTTTTGTTATACAACCTACCTTGAATTTTGACCTCGAAATTGATACAGATACCGACGCTGTTTTTTTTTTTGTTTTCGAACCGACTTCAATAAAAATTGCATTGTTTTTTTACTTGGTTTACTTTTCTTTTTTTTTTGTTTAAAGAAGATGTAATTGGCTATATGACTTGGGTACAATTAAAGCCAATGTCTAGTTATTATTTTACATCAGGTTTTTTATAAATAGATTTCAATGTATGACAAATATTTTTTTTTTGTGTTTCTAACTCTGGTCACATAAGATGGCGAGAAAAGAAAAACTTTTAACATATTAAATGCTGCTTATTAAAATAAATTACGAAATACATCATTAGGCTGTTTAAAAAATAAGTTCTCACAAAGACGGACAAGCGATAGCTCTAAGGGTTCCTTTTTTTACTTTTTGAGGTACAGAACCCCAAATACAGGCCTAAGTTAACCCATCATTAATAATGCAAATCAATCTAAACCACGATTAAAACCCAACTATCAAAACTACGATTAAGAAAATTAAGTTCTCACAGAAAACTTTACAGCGTCATTGATCCGTCAAAAATGGATAAAAGACTAAACCAATTTTGATAAAATGGTATATCGTTTTAAGAACGCATCGTCAAAATCAATTATGCACGTTTAAGAAGATGAATGGTTAATCATTTGTAAAAATTGCTTCAGGGCGAGATGGTTTAAAATTATTTATCTTTTAGTCCCCCTTTTTAGACCATTGTTTCTTAAAAATGCTTTAAAGGGTTAGTTTTTGTTAACGTTTTAATTGGTTTATTCGAATGAAATAATTAATTTAGAATTGATTCGATCAGTCATGCCCATAAAAATAAAATGTAAGGTCGGCCGCACTTAGGATGAGTTTTGGTTCGAAATTCAATCGTGCGCTAACGTACGAAGACGTACGAACAAACCCATCTTTCCAAATATTATGAAAGCGCACAGGCAGAGTGCCTACGAATCAGTCGTACGTATAGGTTCGTATAAAGTCTGCGCGCTTCAATAGTTAGGTAACTTCTTGGAAGGATGAGATTGTTCGTACGTCTTCGTACGTTAGTAATGGGTAGGTACCGAACAATTGGCGCGCGAGTTTCGTTTCGCACTTGGCCGGATTTTTGTAAATACATTGCGAAATAAATTTAAAGAATCCGTAGTGCTAAATTGTTGAATTCCCAAAATGTTGAAAACCAGAAACAAACATTTAATAGTAGTCAGTAATATATAAATAAATACTTGTCCTGGTGAGAATCGAACCCGCAACCATCTGCTCAGCAGCCGGGTATTGGCCCAACGCGCCACAGAAACTGTCATATAAATCGTCAAACAACAATGTTTCGTTACAAAATAACTGCTATATCTATCTAAAAGCTGAAAAACGTAGCGTGGCGTCATGCTCCACCAATAATATGAACGTGGAACATAAATAAGTACCCTTATACAATTTACTTAGTCTAACTTATATTCGGACTCGCTAATTAGTCGTAAAACATAATTATTTGTGTTGTGTGCAAATTAAACTGCATAGATTTTAATATTCACTGGGTATTTGGCTAGAGAGAAAAAATATATATTTTAAACTAGCTGCGTCCCGGGGTTTCACCCGCATAAGTCCCGATCCCGTGGGAATATTGGGATCAAAAGTACTCAGGGTGAATGTAGCTTTCTTATGGTAAAAGAATTTTTGAAATCAGTCCAGTAGTTTTTGAGTTTATTCAATACAAACATACACACAAACACACACACACAAAAATACAAATCTTTCCTCTTTATAATTAATTTTAAACTACGCGACGTGGTTCTTCTTAGTTTTTACTGAGTGTTTCCGCAACTAGCCCTATAACTGGGTCTTTTTGCGTGACTTTAAGCTGTAAGTTCCCTCACGATGTTTTCCTTAACCGTATGAGCGATGTTAATAAATAGCGCACATATTTTTTCTTAAAGAAAACGACATTAGTGCGCGGTCGGCCTGGATTCGAAACCACGACCTTCGGAAAGAAAGTCGCTATATCTACCACTTGACTAACACCGCTCTCCATGTATGTGCGATGTATGTGGGTAGATCGTTGCAACGCGTAGTATTCGGGTGAAGACCGTGAAGACGATGTATTGGGGCCTACTATAGGGGCGCTGTCGGTAAAATGGCGCGAATCAAAGGGATTTGTCGCGACAATATTCCCTAAGGTGGCTAGGTGGTCAATTCAGTCTCGGGCGCAGAACAAACTGAACAACGATGCATCGCGTCGACGTGACACGAATCTTCGCCCGCTGATGAAGCCCCAGCATAATGAGTTTTCTCGCCCTCAGCCCTCGCTTACTCTGTCGCCCTTTGCGATGAAGGAAAACATCGTAAGATATTGACATGTCCTTGGAACGTCTCATTTCTTCCACGGTTCGAAAACATGGAACATGTTTCTTTTTTATACATATTTTCTCTAATCTCTTTATTCAGGGAGAAAACAGTCGACTACGTTTGTAAAGTTTGTATGGAGAAAAAAACGTGTGCCGCACGGGGACTGCCGCGGTAAAATAGCTTTACCGCGGCAGTCCCCGTGTGGCACACGCATAGCATTTTTTATCAACATATGCAACTATATTTTTTTATTTATATTGTACCACGTTGCCATGGTAACCATGGCAACGTCCTAGGCGGAGTGGGGGGCGTTAGGTTTTATTTTCGTTACGGAATTTCTTGAATCGGTGGCCGCGCTCAAAGCCCGCGATTAAAGCAATGCAATAGCTTAAAAGAGTAGTATAGGTAGGTAGGTATATAATATTTTATTAGCTAATTTAATACTACTTTAACAAATATTGTCTATGAAAGCGCCTTGCTTTATAAAGTAACGTAACATTCATCGACAATAAATTGTTTTTTCCACTGATTTATATACAGTTAATTATAGATTTCAAATAGGTATTTGTACTTTATTGGATTAAAATATAATCAATGATAATTGGAAGCGAGTATGTATTGGGAAGTTGTAAATAAATAGTAACGGGTACCCTAATTAATCTTTTTTAAAACAATAAACACTATTATGACGCGGGAAGAGTATAATTACGAGTACATGTATACCTAGATAATAAAGTATTTTATGGCATAGATTAGGTATATTGTAAAATCTGCAACATTGTTTATTAAAATAAAAGACAGTCGGAACAGAAACAAAAGACGATCGGAACAGAAACAAAAGACAATCGGAACAGAAACAAAAGACGATCGGAACAGAATCAAAAGACGATCGAAGTAGCAACAAAAGAAGATAGAAACAAAAGACGATCTTAGTGGAAACAAAAGAAGATCGTAAAAGAAACAAAAGACGATCGAAGTAGAATTAACGGACGATCGAAACAGAAACAAAAGACGATCGAAGTAGAAACAAAAAGCGATCCAAGTAGAAAACCAAAGACTTATCGTAGTCAAGAATTTATGATTATAAAAATTCACATCTAAGTCTACATACCTCCTATTAGGTAGGTATACCTACTTCTTTTTACAATGCATTCAAAAACCACTGAATTAATCGAAATTGTTTTTGGTGGTTGGTGGTCATAAAATATTATTTACACGAATAACCTCACTTTCATCAGCCAGAGTAACGGTAAAAAAGTTGCGTTTCTGTATTACGCAACTCAAAATTTGAGTTCTACTTAAACAATTAAGCACCTCTCAAATTCAAAAATTCCCATACTATTTTTCAGTTTAGAAGCTTGTCAATTATTTAAGTACCTCAAATTTTACGTGGCGTTTCTGTATTCGACTGTAAGTTTTGAACCCCTTTTTATTATTTTGTACTTTTATTGCAAAAACACACTAAGTTTATCCTACATGTTCCTTACAAAATATTCCCAAAAGAAGCCAAGAGAATAATAAAAATAAAACTAGTAAATCCCAAAAGAAATAATACGGAAAGTTGACGTTCGAAGTGTACTAATAAAAAAGTTTGTCCGTTGGTTTATTGCAGTAGTATATCGATTGCAGTTCGCTTCTAGTTTCTTATATCTTGTATTATATAGGTATAACTTGTATATAGCCTCTTGTATATTACTCTGGGGTGTAGTCATTGGTCTTAACGTTAAGGGGACAGTCTACCTACTCTTTCTCCATACAAACTTTACAAACGTAGTCGACTGTGGCCTCCCTGGATAGATTTCTAAACATTAGAGCAAATAAGTGTATGCCCCAAAACCTAAATCTGCCATGAACAACGTTTTGTTTTGTTTCATTGTCTAATAAGAATATAGAAAAAATTGTGAATAGGGCATGGTCATATTGGTCACGGCTGATATTTAGGACTTATGGCATAAACATATTTTTTCTAATATCTTTATCCAGGGCGGAAACAGTCTACTACGTTTGTAAAGTTTGTATGGAGAAAAGAGTAGGTAGACTGGTAGACTGTCCTCTTATTAGCGCAAGACTTTTTTGTTTTGCTACCAACATGACGGCATAGGAATTTAAAGATGAAACGCACTATAGCGGTATAATATGACGTTAATAGGAAGACAGTTGTAAATAGCCACTGAAGTACCACAAATTCAATGATGCTTTTGACGGTTTATCCGTCATTCATCGACTACATCTTCGTGCCTCCAACGATGCTTATTTCATTTTTACGAAATTATTATCGAAATAAGCATAAATTCTTATTTATTTGGAGGGTGAGAGGAATTTTTTTCTCTGTTTTTCTTTGTAATTTTTATAGTACCTACAACAAAGATTGACCTTTTTATGTATGCTTATTAATGCGACCCAGGCGTTTAATTTGAACACTTTAACTAAGTGACTGATAATACAAATTCCAACCTACAAACAAACTGAATACGAAAACAAGCACTACCAAGCAACCAGTAGCAACTAACACGTACTCTTGACAAATTCATCCAGAAAGGTCAGCCTCTTAACATCTCACGGTAAACAAAGCAACGAAATGATACCGCGAACGGTGGCCACAATTTTGACAGGCGAGAGACCGGTCTCGGAAGATTAATGGTCGTCCTACTCATCGGCGTAATGACGCCCCCTCGCAGTCTCTAATGACATACAGGGTAGAGTGTCTCGGGTTTTGGGGGGCGGACTGGGAAAGTCTTTGGACGTTGGTTTACTATGAAATATGTTGTTCGAAGAATACAGTTAAATTGAAATAAAAAACTCGCACAAGTCAATCGTTAAGAAGAGACCTGTAAAGGTCTCGAAACTTTGAGCATTGAAACAATGCTAAAAGTAATAAACCCCACGCGATTCAAAACGGAAAAAATGAGTTAAATTTCACACAAACTGTTATTGTTTGGAAATAAGGTATGTCTGTCTAGTAATTCTGCGAATAATTCACTGCTGGATAAATACCCCCCTTTTATGTTTTTCATCCATTACGGTTTTCTGTAACCTCCTGTCTATTTTTCTGCAAGTGGTTGAGTCGTTTAGCCAAAGTTTTCGAGGTAAATATTGACAATGCCTATCTAGAGGGTAGATAATAAACAATTATTGTGTTAGTCTATATCACATATATTCACATGACTAGTAAGATATGTACCATAACATTTTTTTTATTTTCCAGCTTTTTTTTTCGAATTATCCCTAACAATACAAAACCATGGTCACCATGAAAACATCCTTGGTTAATGTCTTCGGCGCAACGAAAAAACCATGGCATGTTTATCTTACCCGGGACTGCGAATTGCCACTATCCCGAAATTCGTCCGTCCTAATCGATTTTACCCGGACAAGTCTAATTTAGTGGATTAATCGTGGACACCCTTGTGTACGGCTAATTTCCTTGTTTATGGTCACCCGGTATTGTTGGTTATTAATTTTGTATTGTTCGAAGGTGGTACTTGAGTGGGGGAGTAGTTTTACCTACCAAGGGAGGGAAGATATTGATTTATTTTTAAAGAAAACATGGAAAACCCGTTGGTAGGTAATAGTTTACCTTAGAAACGTAGATTTTTTACTTAGAGACAGTATACAATTTAGATCCTCTGTTGTTTGTACTGGGTTAGTTTTTTTCCAATACACATTTTTTAAGGAATTCAACATTTTGGGTGTAATATTTTAGAAACTTCAACATTTTGGGAACTTCTACATTTTGGGAACTACAACATTTTGGAAACTTCAACATTTTGTAAAATTTTGACGTAAAATTTCCACACATTTTTTCTAAAAGTTTTCAATAGAAGCATCATTTCATTTTTACTTCATTTTTATGAGCTAGATTTTTAATAAAAATCAGATTTATTGTATTAAATTGAATAAACGCGTATAAAGAGTCAAAAAGAAAATGGCTTTTCTTGTCTTTTCTCCAAAATCACGAGTGAAGAAGGATAAGACTGAATACTGAGTGTTCTCTTATTCACTCATAGAATTAGTGTCCGACCCGTCTCTATGGCTATTTATTGATTTATTTTTCGGAAAACAAACAGCACATAAAACATAATCTAGGTAACTATAGATACAGAAAGGCCAACTACATGTTTTCACTAATAGACTAAGAACTCAATACTGTGTGTACACTTGTACAGGCAATAAGAATGAAAAACTTATATGAAACTAAAACTAAAGTAAACTGAAGGTACAACTATGCCGTATATATAATTAAAAAAAAATCACAAAAAATACCGCTCCCAACCCTTATTGATACTTGATAAATGTATGTCA
Organism: Idaea biselata; assembly: GCA_958496205.1. NCBI lineage: Eukaryota > Metazoa > Arthropoda > Insecta > Lepidoptera > Geometridae > Idaea > Idaea biselata. Next base: position 4,834,492 of record OY292405.1, on the reverse strand, counting down.
AATAAATAATACGTCAATACAATGTTATGATGTAAGACGTACAGATAATACAATAGTTAGTTCATAAGGAGCGTATTATTGGAGTCGTAAATTCTGAGGTCTTGTAGCTCTGAAAGGGTTGTTGATAGGGATGTCTTGGGGTTTGAAGTTTGTAGATCGATGTTACGTTTTTGATACTTGCTAATATTATAAATGCGAAAGTAACTCTGTATACCTTGAGGCCTAAACTGCGCAACCAATTTTTATGAATTTCGGAATAGAGATAGATAGGATTTTGTAGAAGGGTATAGGCTGCTTATGATCTCGTAAATCCGGCGGGATCGGAATTACACGGGTGTAATTACAGGGCGCAGATAGTATTTAAATAAGTTTGCTGACTTGCAAAATAACATTGGGCTTTGTGGTTAGTAATTCATAAAAAAAAGCAGCAAGCAATAGAATTAAGAACCTATTATATTTTGAAGTCGCAAATATGACTTCAAATAAAAGCAGATTTTGTAAATAAATTAACTTATCGTACAAATATCTTTTAAAAATCTATAATATTTTATGTAGATGGTAACTTACTATGGTAGGCTCCTAAAGGTAGATTCTAAAAAACCTAGTAGATACATTTTGTCTGCAACTGCGTTTTTGTTATGAAAAACTTCTGGTTGGATGGAGCAAAAGTAGAAAAAAGGTTGCATTCCTTTGTGAATAAAGAAGTATACGAAGTGTAATAATTTTGTTATTATTGTTTAAAAATATTTATTAAGCTGCGTTTATATTATTTTATTGATACTCATTTTCGAGCTCCTCCGTGCTTCCCAAGGCACGTGAAAACTCTAACACTAAATGATGCTCGCCACTATACGGAAAGAAAAATAAGACTTATTATTGACCAATACATTTTTATAATCATAAACATATTATATCATATATCATCCCAGCATTACATATAAACTACAGTAAGTAACTTCGTCTTCAACCATGAAGTATCAAGACAATGAAATCGACTAACAATTAAATTACCTGTCCTACCGTTTAACTCATCCGACGACAACATAATTCAAAGCAAGGGTTGCTTAACCGCTTTTGCACCCCGAAGTTTTTTTTTGTTTTTTTTTTTTTCGAAAAGTTCAGGGGTCATTTTTTTAATTCCCCCTTTAAAATGATTTAAAAGATTATGTCTTTGTAATTTTTTTTTCTCCTTTTTTGGTTCTGAGATAATGATGCTTGACTAGTCAATAGGATTTAGAATCGCTTTGTTCTTAGTCTGTTTGCGCTTTGGCGATGTCAGTATGAGTAAATTATTAGTTTGGTCTTGGGAATATTTATTTGGGGAGTAGTTGCGTCGCTTGGTTTTACTCGCGTCGATTTTCTATAGGATTTATAGGCTGCGTACAGATATCGCGAGGCATGTTCTGCGAATGGTACGTCACGTATGCCTCTGGCTGGCTGGATATGTGTTCTCACTGCAAACGCTTGCCTCAGTGCGAGGCACCGTTGTTTGAGTCTTCAGCTCTAGCATACCTATGTCTTTCGGGACGGATGCACAAAATATACTGACGCATGCTTCAGGTTCAGGCATGTCTTGTGAATAAAATAAATTCTGTGAACAACACACAGCGCCATATAGCCCTGTGTGGTAAGCTACAAAGCTTGTGTTACGGTGACGAGACAACGGATATAATACACATTTTATAAAGAAGTAACGTTGGTAATATGTTTGTATGTAAGTATGTATAATATATTGGGGGTAATCTCCAAAACAACTGAATCAATTATACATAAAGAGACGCCAAGACCAAAATCAAATATTCATTATCAAGCAAAAATACTTGCACCCGGCGGGAATCGAACACACAACCTTTTGCATTGCAGTCGAGCAGTCGCAACAGAGGTCATCAAATAACCGAAATAATAGATAAATAAATTTCTTTTTAATTTTTGTATGTAGCTCAAGGCTATTTTATTTAGAAAATTTATTTTAAAGGAAAAATAGCATTCAAAAATTTTCACTTGCGGCGAGGCTTGAACTCGCGTCTTTGGGTCGGTACCCCAACGTCTGTTCCAACTAGACTACGCAAGTCCACGCTGCGTGCCGTGAAAACTTCCAATGCTATATTCTCCTCTGATTGTTTTACGATTACGTGTTTTGCTATTTTTCCTTTAAAATAAATTTTCTTAATAGATAAATACCAGTATCATTGTATTCCAAACATCGAGGCATGTAGTACACACATTGTAACAAATTACTGTGATGAGTCGCCAGCCAGTCGGTCTGTCGACGCCCTAAGATGGATTGCAAGCGCCCGGTTTCCTGCGACAAATTTATTGAATGTTTTTAATATAAGTAAATTTCTGTTATTTTTACTTTTATTTTATTTATTTAGTATCTATTGCTTGTGTTTCTAATAGGTCAAAACTAATAGGTAATCTACTATATAAAAATAAGTCGGGTTTTCCTTCCTGACGCTATAACTCCAGAACGCACGAACCGATTTCCACGGTTTTACATTCGTTGGAAAGGTCTCGGGCTCCGTGAGGTTTATAGCAAAGAAAATTCAGGAAAAATTTAATTATCTATAATTTATAAGGCAAAACAACGTTTGCCGGGTCAGCTAGTTAATAATATAAATAACTAGCTGCGTTCCGCGGTTTCACCCGCGTAAGTCCCGATCCCGTGGGAATATTGAATCAAAAGTAGCCTATGTTACTCTACGCTAATGTAGCTTTAAGGATGTAGGAATTTATTTTTTGTGATCATGTTTTACATTATACTAATCGTCTTATTATATTACTAGCAGAATCCTGCGGTGTCACCCGCGTAAGTCCCGATCTCGTGAGAATATTGAATCAAAAGTAGCCTATGTTACTCTACGCTAATGTAGCTTTAAGGATGTAGGAATTTATTTTTTGTGATCATGTTTTACATTATACTAATCGTCTTATTATATTACTAGCAGAATCCTGCGGTGTCACCCGCGTAAGTCCCGATCTCGTGAGAATATTGAATCAAAAGTAGCCTATGTTACTCTACGCTAATGTAGCTTTAAGGATGTAGGAATTTATTTTTTGTGATCATGTTTTACATTATACTAATCGTCTTATTATATTACTAGCAGAATCCTGCGGTGTCACCCGCGTAAGTCCCGATCTCGTGAGAATATTGAATCAAAAGTAGCCTATGTTACTCTACGCTAATGTAGCTTTAAGGATGTAGGAATTTATTTTTTGTGATCATGTTTTACATTATACTAATCGTCTTATTATATTACTAGCAGAATCCTGCGGTGTCACCCGCGTAAGTCCCGATCTCGTGAGAATATTGAATCAAAAGTAGCCTATGTTACTCTACGCTAATGTAGCTTTAAGGATGTAGGAATTTATTTTTTGTGATCATGTTTTACATTATACTAATCGTCTTATTATATTACTAGCAGAATCCTGCGGTGTCACCCGCGTAAGTCCCGATCTCGTGAGAATATTGAATCAAAAGTAGCCTATGTTACTCTACGCTAATGTAGCTTTAAGGATGTAGGAATTTATTTTTTGTGATCATGTTTTACATTATACTAATCGTCTTATTATATTACTAGCAGAATCCTGCGGTGTCACCCGCGTAAGTCCCGATCTCGTGAGAATATTGAATCAAAAGTAGCCTATGTTACTCTACGCTAATGTAGCTTTAAGGATGTAGGAATTTATTTTTTGTGATCATGTTTTACATTATACTAATCGTCTTATTATATTACTAGCAGAATCCTGCGGTGTCACCCGCGTAAGTCCCGATCTCGTGAGAATATTGAATCAAAAGTAGCCTATGTTACTCTACGCTAATGTAGCTTTAAGGATGTAGGAATTTATTTTTTGTGATCATGTTTTACATTATACTAATCGTCTTATTATATTACTAGCAGAATCCTGCGGTGTCACCCGCGTAAGTCCCGATCTCGTGAGAATATTGAATCAAAAGTAGCCTATGTTACTCTACGCTAATGTAGCTTTAAGGATGTAGGAATTTATTTTTTGTGATCATGTTTTACATTATACTAATCGTCTTATTATATTACTAGCAGAATCCTGCGGTGTCACCCGCGTAAGTCCCGATCTCGTGAGAATATTGAATCAAAAGTAGCCTATGTTACTCTACGCTAATGTAGCTTTAAGGATGTAGGAAGTTATTTTTTGTGATCATGTTTTACATTATACTAATCGTCTTATTATATTACTAGCAGAATCCTGCGGTGTCACCCGCGTAAGTCCCGATCTCGTGAGAATATGGAAGATGAAAAGTAGCTATGTTACTCCTCGATAAATTAGCTTTCTATTGGTGAAAGAATTTTTGAAATCGGTTCAATAGTTTTAGAGATCACCCTGAAAATACATACTTCCATACACAAATGTTATCAACGTTACCACCTCTTTAAACATAAATATATATATATATTTATTATATTAGTATAGATAATCAAATGTCTGTTGGTACATACAAATTGTATACCTATTTAATTATAATATTATTTCGTATTTTTTTTTCGAATAAGTCCGAGATGTTATTTGGCCAGCAAGTAATTTAGATATCGTGTTATGTGAACAATAATTGATTGGTCATGGTTCCGTGGGCGCTTCGGTTGTGCTAATGATCTTCAAAAATCGATTGTGTATTTGCTAGGTGAGGGTGCTACATCTTATACCGCATCGTCATTTTTACGGTTGGGTTCCAGTAAGATAGTGGTCAAACGTATCGATTTCGATGGTCCTTTTTATTTAAAAACTATTTGTGTCCTGCGGTTTCACGCGCGTAAGTCCCGATCCCGTGGGAATATCGGAATCAAAAGTAGCCTATGTTACTCCTCGATAATATAGCTTTCTTTTAACGGAAGAATTTTTGAAATCGGTCCAGTAGTTTTTGAGTTTATTCATTACAAACATACGACACACACCCACACAGAAATAGCTAGGGATAGTATCATTAACATTAAGAGGACATAGCCGCTAAACTTAAAATCCTTGTCGGGTTCATCGAAATTTGTTGATTATTTCATGACGGAATGTTTTTGAACTTTATTTTGTGTATGGATTGTAGGTGACATTGTTTCCGACATTTTAGTGCAGTTTCCAGACAAATATGTCGAAGGATGTTGAAGCCAAAAAAGTCCTTTTTTGTCTAAAATTTGGATAGGCTTTGCACCAATATGAAGTTTTTGTCTTAAAACTACACAAATATGTAGAAAACAATGTCACCTACAATCCATACACAATAAAAAAGCACAAAAACATTCTGTCATAAAGTAATTAACAATTTTCGATGAACCCGACATGGGTTTTGAGTTTAGCTGCTATAGGGCCCTTAATATCTATAATCTACAAGAAGGAATACAGCAGTAGAACAAAATCAGACCCGTCTTCCATAATGGTTAACAAACATCTACTGACCAACTTACAAAGCCAATAATAAAATCCGGATCTCAAAAACCCGGATAAAAAAACAAACCGCACTCCTCTATCCGGGGACGATCACGTGTGTGGCACTGGCACTGACGTTGACGGATATACCCGGGATTATGCCCCGGCTTTTGTGGAATACCGGATTACCCGGGTCTGGCTAATGCACGTCATTGTAAGTTTCAACGTGATTATTGTTTGAGAAATTAACTGTGCTGTGGATTTGTTCGGCTTCGTTCGGTTTTTTGATGTTTTTTTTTATAAAAGTAACTTAAATAAGTATAAACAGTTTTTAGTACTTATACATATATACTTGTAGGTACTTATAAAATAACCTCATAATCAGCTCATATGTTTTATCTTTCTAATATTTTTTTTTGTAAGTTAGTATTGTGTAATTAATTTATTTCTTGTTACTATTTTTTTGTTTCTTTATAATTTGCATTTTAATTTGTGTCCCAGATAGCACACGGCTCCTTACTTTTTGTTATAATTTTATTGTTTTTTTCTGTAGTATACATAATGTTACTTTGACGACCTCTGTGGCGCGTCGTGCGAAAGCGCGACTGCAATGCAGAAGGTTGCGGGTTCAATTCCCGCCGGGTGCAAATATTTATGCTTAAAAAATATATTTGTGTCTGGTCTGGGTGTTCCTCTATGTATAATATGTATGTATTTACAAAAGAAAAATAAATATACATAAGTATTATATCCGTTGTCTAGTCACCGTAACACAAGCTTAGTCGCTTACCACGGGCTAGATGGCGCTGTGTGTTGTTCAGATTATGTTTTTTTTTATTGTATATTGTATATTTTATGCCGTTTGTTTTTGGTCAATCAAATGGTGTCTTCTTCTTTTTCTCAATAATTAGGTTTTTTTGTATACATCTGTTTTGTATTGTTTGATATAAAAATGTGCATTATAACAATAATAATTTGCCTCAGCACAGTAACTCGAGTTTTGTGTTGATGTAATAGTTTAGCTATTTAGTCAGGACTTTGAATTTTACATGTAGAGATATATGGATATAATATGGAGAATCTGTAGTTAAAATTGGTACTTTTTTAGCTATAAACACAAAATTTTAACTATACCTACTACCAGTTTCACCCACGAAAAATTCTGTTTTTTTATTTATTTTTTAATTATTGACCAAAAGCCACCACAGAAAAAAAACAGTATTACCTTCCAGAATAAAAAAAATCCGGATATTAAAAAGGAGCATACTGTATCTTACAATTTAAATGAAACGGTCACAAACCCCTAACGTCTAGCGATTAGAGGCGTCACCCTGTATGTGACTTTGACGGATGTATCGCCTCCAAGCGGTTTATTTTGATAGATAAGATGCTGTAGGGGAGGAATGTCCAATAAATATTATCTATTGGGATTTTTACTGACTTCAAATAAAGACCTTTTTAAAACTATATCTACTCCATATATCTACCTACCTATACTATTATTATTTTTAACCGACTTCAAAAAAAGGAGGATGTTCTCAATTCGACCTTATATTTTAAGTTCTTAAGCCTGCGCTGGACTTTCATAGAAATATTTTGAAGGAAAAATACTTCTGCGAAAACACAACGCACGATAGACGCAGGGCGGGATTCGAACCAACAACTATAATGTACCTATTTCAAAAGCGTCGTATACTACAAAAGCGATAGTTGTATGTAAAATGCTTCTAAAAAAACTATTAATGATGTAAAGTACATTTTACAAATTTGAATTAATTTGAGTTATAGGAAAATATTAGGGTTTCTACATACACTTATTGATTACTATTTATTTATTTTAAAATAGAAAAATTATTCTTAATCTAATATGATGTTTAACTAATATTACTATTGGTTTTAATTTTCTAACCCAAGACATATTTATATTTAGCTATATATTGTACTAGCTGCTCCCGCAGTTTCACCCGCGTAATCCTGATCCCTGATCCCGCGGGATTTACGGGATCAAAAGTAGCCTATGTCCTTCTCCGAGGTCCTATTTATCTCTATACCAAAATTCATCAATATCGGTTCAGCGGTTAAGGCGTGAAAGCGTAACAGACAGACAGACAGAGTTACTTTCGCATTTATAATATTAGTAAGATTTATGACGTGTATTCCATAGCGCGAAAGAGTTGTATAACTATGAAAACAACCGCGGTATGTTGAACTAACACATTAATGACCCCGTTCCACTCACAGTAGGACAGCTCATCTCTTTACAAGTCCTACGTCTCCAAAGGGGCTTATTCGTTAAGAGCGATAATTTCGCCACCCGCCAGTCACCACGTCCTCTCCGTGACAAATAGTGCCGCGCAAATTGAGTTTAGATGTCTTCAGACGTTCGCTGGTTTAATCGTTGGTTCCGGGTAACCTTCTGGCTGTTTTGTTACGAATTATCATTTTTGTAACATAATCATAATCATTTATTTAAATTTAAGACATTTTTCGGTTTTAATCGCGTGGTGTTTATTACTTTTAGTAGCATTGTTTTAACGCTCAACGTTTCAAGACCTTTCCAAGTTCTTCAGGATTGACTGAAGAAAGGAAAAATTTACACAATATAGAGTAGAGACAAGGTCTTTAATAATTCAAAGTGCGTCTATCTTGCCATGTGTGGGCGCGTGAATATTATTTAACTATCCTCATTTTATTTTGTGTTCAGTACCTACTTACATACTTACCAGCTTACTTATACAAAGGTGATTAACATATGCATAAACTATGTATTGTTTGTCTTTCACTGTGGTATGAAGTTTAAAAGTTGACAGACAGAGACAAACGTTACATAACTTAATCATGTGTTATTAATTATTTTATCTAGGTATATACCTTTTTAAATTCAAAGTTTGATTGATGATTATATCAACGCGACATAAACATCAGATATTATAGATATATAGGTACCTATCATAGAGACATGAAATTTGGAGTGTGTTTTTGTGGGGTGTAGGGATTTTCGAAAATTCCGCGGGATCGGGACTTACGCGGGTGAAACCGCGGGACGCTACTAGTAGTTTGTCAGTATAGTATTATTTAATCAGACAAGGAAATACCGCGACTAACGATTTGCAAGCTCACCCCAATCTAACAAAGACACTCACTACCTAGTAACCTGAACTAAACGTATGCCCTGAAATTCAGAACCTAGCAGAACTTGTTATTGATTATCTATACAATGTTATTTCTAGACCCGACAGCATAATATTTTACTACCCAAGACGTGTACACACATTCACAGGGTACACACATCGGTAATGTGTGTTTACAGACACTTTTTGGTGGGTTCGTGTGTGGGTGGCACACAAACGTGGGGTAAGAAAAATACTCGTATCGCGAGCTTTTCTTTGGAACAAGAAATGGTTGGAGATGGAGGAAATTGAAGTTTGTTAAAAATATTTTTGTAAGCTACTCGTACCTGTGTGTTAGACATGCGATGTAGCTATCATTTTGAGTTGAATTTTTAATAATTTAATGTTTTAACTGGTTTAGTCGGATAGTAGTCGTATTAAGACTAAATGATGTCTTATCCATGTTTGTGATTTTTTTCTACTTCTTAAATTGAGTAGGCCGGTGGTTAACATTTTATTTAAATCGGTTCGATATTAATTTTGCACAATCTAACAAATCGTATTCAAATTCACCTACAACCTTTTCTTTTGCTATCCAACAACATTTGAAACATACGTAGATAGCTTTACTTGCGCAGTCTAGAGTTATCTTGTTAACCCTAGATTCATGCAAAATTTTGACACAACTGTATCGAAACCATATGCATCTATGCACAATCTTAGGACTCGCTACATATCCCAAATTCATATAACTGCAAGTAAGATTTAAAATGCAGTTCTAAAAAAATATTATCAAAAACAACAACGACTCCAAGCATTTTCCAAACAATTTCCCACACGTTTCACGTACGTAAGTCTTCGACTGCGTCACACGTGAATATATCCATCTTTTTTACACGTAACACGTTAGAAAGAGACGAAAAACCAGTTTAAGACCAACATTTTATATGTTGGCTGGGTCATGGATATAAAAATCGTTTTTCCTACATACATACACCTAAGAATAACATAGATGTAAAGAACGTTAAAGGAATCTTCAATAATATAAAATTATAGCCTTTTCCGTGGATATTTTTAAGATTATTGTCTTTTAAAAATCTTTCCACGTCGTTTTATAGTTTAACTAGGAGCGCCCCGAGATTTCACCCGTGGGACAATCGAGATAAAATGCACTCTATGTGTTAATCCAGATTTCCAGCTATCTGCAGATTAAGTTTCAGCGCAATAGGTTGAGTAGTGTTTGCGTAATTGAAACACAAACAGATTAATATCTAAAAATTCATTGTCCTGACTGACTGATCAACACACAGCCTAAACCGCTTATAGTAGAGAGCTGAAATTTGGAGAGTGTGCTCTTTATGTGACGTGAGCATCTGATAAGAAAGGATTCTTGAAAATTCCCACGGGATCTGTACATATGCGGGTAAAACTGCGGGATACAGCTAGTAATAAGTGAAATAGTGGGATAACTAAAGGCTACTTTTTGTCTCGATTGCGGTTTTTTTTTTAGCCTATTTTGTCCCACTGCAGGGCAAAGGCCTCCCTTCTCTCCACTCCTCCCTGTTGTGCTAACGATTTCGATTGCTGGTAAAAATAAATGTTATGTATATTCAACAGCACTGTCAACAGAAGGATGGTCTGGAATATGCCGCGTGGTCCCGGCCGCGGGGTGCCATGGCAATCAAACAAGGCTACGAGGTGAGAGCGGTGGTTGATTGTTGTGTTGTGTTGATTGTAGAAGCCTCGTAGAGTGCCTTGTGTTGATTGTAGACCACTGTTATGTTTGTAGATAATACTGTAGTGCTTTAGAGCTACGGGCTACGAGGTGAGATCGATGGTTGATTGTTGTGTTGTGCTGATTGTAGAAGCCTCGTAGAGTGCCTTGTGTTGTTGTTGATCACTGTTGTTTGTAGACAATACTGTAGTGCTACGAGGCTACGAGGTGAGATCGATGGTTGATTGTTGTGTTGTGTTGATTGTAGATGCTTCGTAGAGTGCCTTGTGTTAATTGTAGATCACTGTTGTTTGTAGATAACAGAGTAGCGCTGTAGTGCTACGAAGCTACGAGGTGGGGTGGATTGTTGTGTTGATTGTAGAAGCATCGTAGTGTCCCTTGTGTTGATCGTAGATGACTGTTGTTTGTAGATAATACTATAAGTGCTACGAGATTACGAGGTGAGGTTCATGGTGGATTGTTATGTTGTGTGTAGTGTTGAAGTTAGATAACAGTTATGATTGTAGATAATTTTGTAGCGATGTAGTGCTACAAGGCTACGAGGTGAGGTTGATTGTTGAGTTGATTGTAGAAACCTCGTAGAGTCTCTTGTGTTGATCGTAGATCACTGTTATGTGTGTAGCTAATACTGTAGCGGTGGTTGATTCAAACTGTTGATTGTATAATTTTAGTAGAGTCCTAAATTTTACAATCAATGGTGATTGTAGATAGCTATAATGTTTTAAATGTAGCTTTTATATACATATGCAGATAATAAATATTTCCAAAGTGGTTGCCTTTTTTGTAGCTCACCTCCTGGACAAGGGGTTTTTTGAAATTCTCACAACATCGAAAATTACGCTGGTGAAACCGCAGGACGCTACTAGTAGTAATATAAACTGCATTTCTATTACCTTAGCTCAGACATCAAAACCGCGAATGTGGGCGTGAGCCCTGCAGGAGACAGGTTGCAAATGACTGTTTTTTGTCACTCGGCCCTTAGGACTCACTTGGGACCCACTTGAAGTGTTACGGGCAAGGGGCATAACACCAAGAATTGTGGCTTGAGTGAATAGTCGAGGGAAAATATTCTGATTATGTAATTACGTAAAGGGGTATACGAGCGTAACTCAAAATCCATGTCGGGTTCATCGACAATTATTATTGTTGATTATTTCATGACGGACTGTTTATGTTTTTTTGTGTATAAATTGTAGGTTACATTGTTTCCTACATTTTGGTGTAGTTTCAAGACAAAAACTTCTTATTGTTTTAAAACCTATCTACATTTTAGACACAAAATGATTGTTTTGTCTAAAATGTGATCCTCCCGTGACGGGATTCGAACCCGTGCCACTTGCTGGGCGAGTTACACCATTTTGGCGCTACGCTATTTTAATTATCATTCCTCCTTTAGAGCATTTACCCCCTTCTAAGCTGCGGCGCTAACAAAAGTTTTTGAATGCGTACTTTTCTCTAAAAAAAAATCGATATCTAACTTAAAAAAAACTCAGCACGTTTGAGAAAAAAAAAGAATTCGATTTAAAAAAAAAGTTAAAAGTCGTTCGCCTGGACGTGTAGAAATCATTATTATGTAAGTATAAGCTCCAACCCCCTGTATATACATACACTTTACAGTTGAAACCAACATGAATCTTACAATCACAAACCTCAATCTTCCCAAATAATAAAAACTTTAAATCTAAACCCTAAAACGTAGAAATAGGTCAAAAAACAAACGATAAGTTACGAAAACTCGCAGTTTACGTCAAAAGTTGCCATTAACCGTGGATAGATGGCGCTGTACTAAACTATTTCCACAGTCAAGACATTCCCCTTTTACGAGCTAACATAAAAGCTTACCTATTCTGATATTGTGACCTATTTTTATTTCGTAGAGTCTAGATATTTCTAGAGTGCTAGATGTGGGATGTTTTGGATTTTAAGCTTTTTACTGTACTATTCATTGCAGGAATAAAATATAAAAAATAATATAGGACGTCGCACACAGCGCAATCTAGCCCCAAACTATGCAACTAGGCTTGTGCTATGGGTCCAGGCAACGGATACATTATAAATACTTTTTTTTTGTAAATACATGCATACTCATGTATTACATACATGTAGTCACGCCATATTATGCATGTGATCTTCACGCAAAATTACTGAACCGATTGCAACGAAACTTAGAACATAGATAGTTGGAGACCTAAAATTACAAATAGGCTACTCTTTATCCCGATATTATTGACGACCTCTGTGGCGCGTCGTGCGAAAGCGCGACTGCAATGCAGGAGGTTGCGGGTTCGATTCCCGCCGGGTGCAAGTATTTATGCTTATTGAATAAATATTTGTGTCTGGTCTGAGTGTCCCTCTATGTATAATATGTATGTATTTACAAAAGAAAAATAAATATAAGTATTATATCCGTTGTCTAGTCACCGTAACACAAGCTTAGTCGCTTACCACGGGGCTAGATGGCGCTGTGTGTTGTTTGCAGAATTTATTTATTTATTTATTATTACGGGATCGGGACTTACGCGGGTGAAATCGCAGGGCACTTTTAGTACCTACATAATAAATATCTATTTCTATATCCACTATCCTAAAATGTTAAATTTCCAAACCAGGCCATTAATGCAATCTGGCTGCGAATCTGACAAGCTATGAAAAAGATCTTCTGTTCACACGACGCCTTTTTCCTAGCTTATTCATATTATTTATTGATAATCATTTCATTACAGGTCATAGGTAAAACTTACTACATTACTTTAGTTAGTAGAATGACAACGTGTGCATGGTCCATTAAGAACGAATGAATATTTTGGAAAACCTTGCGGTGGGGACCCTTTAAAAGTAAAATCTTAATCCGAATAATATCGATATTAAGGTAGAAAACAACATTTTTCATAATTTATTTTGGTATTAAGTTTGTATGGAAATGGTAACAGTCGCCGCGTTCTTAACAGCTAGATATTACACAAACTTACCCTTTGACTGCGACAAAATTAAATTTCCCATCTCGTAGGGGCGTTATCAGAACTTAATTAATTTGTTCCGAATACTTACTGTAACGTGGGTTAGATAGTTGAGATTTATGACGTTTGCTTGGACTATTTTGAATAGTTTTGTTATTATTTTCTAGTTGTGTTTGTTATTATATTTATGAACACCATATACACGGTGCTCCGAGGAGGGGGTATTAAGCCGAAAGGGGGTTGTTCTAGAACAACCCCCTTTCGGCTCCCTTTTCGACCTCTAGAGGTCTAGGCGAACAACTTTTGTTCTACAAGTTTTGGAAATTCGAAGTAGTTTTCGAAAATGTTGAGTGTAAAGTTTGCATGAAAATCAGCTGTTTTTTCGAGTTTGAGGTCATTGGCCTTAAAGTGCCCTTACATTTAGTTTGGACCAATACAATCTAAACATTAATTGGCCTATTTTTTTACAAAAACAGCTGTTTTTTTAGTGATACAACTTTAAAATTTTCGAAAAAAAAAACGTTCGAATTTCCAAAAGTCGTAGAATAAAAGTTGTTCGCCTAGACCTCTAGAACAACCCCCTTTCGGCTTAATACCCCCTCGTCGAAACACCCTGTATACCTACCTAATATTATTTCTTTTGTTTTTATTGGTCAAGGCATTTTTAAAATGCCTATTAAAATTTGTTCCCGGTTGCATCCCTCTCGGAAGCCTGAGGCCTGCTAAACCCCAAATTTTTAGTTTTCGTCGGCGCAGTAAGTATGTCATCATTGACCATAATAATACCTTCTGCAAGTCGATTTGGCAATATTTTTACGGCCGGCGCCTACCTGACACCAACCCTCCTAGAGACTAAGCAGTTTATCCGCCACCCGGAGGGAAAAACTTGAAAAATTTCCCCGCCTTCCTCAGATCCCTTAGTCGCCTTTTACGACATCCACGGAAATCTATCTAGCCTCAAACTAAGCACTAGGCTTGTACTATGGATACCAGACAACGGATAATAATATACCTACATACACATTTTAATATTAATATAGATCGTATTGAAAACGTGCAAAAACGTTTTTTGAGATATTTGCAATTTAAGTGTAAACAATATGATGATGACTACGAAGCTAGATGTAGAAGACAGCATATTTTACCTCTTCAGTTGAGGCGTGAAATAGCTGATATTATATTTTATGTTAAAATAGCTCAGTCTAGGGTAGATTCTCCAGAGCTTCTATCCAGGATTGTGCTTAAACCCCCTAATTTACCTGTCAGAGAATTGTCTAATTTGAAAAATGTTGTGTTGTGTGTGCCAGTGACTGCGTCTAAATACAGAAGCAAGTCATTTTTCGTGAGATCTGCTATGTTTGTGAATGGGCTGGCCACCGATCCAGATCTGGACTTATTTAGTTCCTCACCTAATTGTTTCCGAAATGCATTGGCTAGAAAGTGGTTTAAGGCTGCTTCTTAAATCTGTTTGTGTTTTTCCTCACTGTTTTATTTTTTATATATTTTCCTTTTTATTATAGTCGATAAGAGTCAATTTTGGTGATTGTGACTAACAAGTGTTTTAGTTTTTTATATGCGAAAGCTTTTAAATGGTGTTTAGTTATAATTATTTGTTACGTTATAATGCTATATTTCACTGTCTGCTTTCCGAATAAAATAAAATAAAATAAAATAAAATAAATAATATAAAAATAACTACCTACATAAATATACGTGTTTTTTTTTGGAAATACATAGAAAGCACCCAGACCAGAAACAAATATTAATTTTTAAGAATAATACTTGCACCCGGTGGGAATCGATCCCGCAACTGCAACTTCTGCATTGCAGTAGTCGGACCTTCCACCGACACGCTACTTAGGCCGTCTAAATAAGCGAAGTAAAATATATCCTTTGTTCATCAACAAATTAACCCGATAGGGTGTCCAAAATTTCAATAACTGAAAGGACACGCTATTAATAACGCACGATTGTCCCCGGTGTCGCGTGGTCGCACTAAATTACGACTGTTTGCTCTTTGCTTTATAAAATATTAGTTTTGAACCGCCCTGTGAGGAGTTGGACAGTAGTTCTGGTTTAGTTCGCAGATTTGTATGGAGATGTTGTTTCGTTATTTGTTTTTTTAATGCCTAGCCAGACTAGGCATATCTAGAGATGGTGTGTTCAATTTTCTTTTGGGATGTTTTTGGAGTACCTACCTACTAATCATGTGTACAATACATCAAAATAATAAAATTATTTCATTTGATACTGTAAAAAATCTGAAGCACGTATTTTCAGATATTTATTTTCTTCAAAAACGTTCATAAAAAGTTTGTTGAAAATGACTTATAAGATTAGTGTACCGTACAGTTAATTTGTTGTTCTTGTTAAACTTAAAAAGACACTGTTTTATATTTGCAGTTCTGCGGTCATAAAGTTGATTTTGGTACCCTTAGTTTGACATTTTGTCACATTGCTTTAAAAAGTGGTTTAAAGAAGTCTTATGTTCTTGTTTATCTACATTATTTTATTAAATACAAAACTTTTTTTTTTATTAAATTTTAACATGCGTTGTATCATCTCTAAATCGATATCGTTTAAATGGCCAGTAGTTTTTGCAAGCGATCCCGGTTTGACTAACTAGTCAAGTGTCGACTCAAGTCCTAAATAAGTGTAACAGAGATTAGTAAGTGATACACACGGGTCTAACGGATAACAACTTTTTTTATAAACTTTTCAAACTATCACGATCGGAACTCATAATTTTTTATTTCCCGGTCTTTATCACGTGATTTTACACTTTATAATTTTCTAACTATAATGTAGGTATAACTTAAAATTAACTTTTTCATATGATATTGGTTTTTCATTGACCTCACCTAATGGAAAGCGATGACGATGGTCACCGATAACGAGAATTTTGTTTTTTTTTTTAAACATTTTCTTAGTGGTTCCTACACGTATAAAATACTGTTTTATTTTGAAAAATTGCTTTTAGAATTAATATTCTAAAACCATAGGGTAGGTCCATTAGGACCGGCGGAACTCGAACCCGCGACTACTGGTAATCCAAACCAGCGCGAAAGCCGCTACGCCACGGCTAAGCCTCCCACAACGCCAAAATTACAAATTACGGATTTGCTTTTTTTTTTTAAATTAATTATAATTTTAATTTATAGTAACTTTAAACAAAGTTGTAGATGTTTACCCATCGTATTTAACCGGCAGTGTGTCACAGTACATCTCACCTTATCTCAGAGTATTTAGGCAACCGACCACCGACGTCCCCCTTCAAATAAATTGTTCTAAGCCCACCGCCCTTTGATTTATTTACCACGACATCGGACATTCGTACACTTTGAAATGGACAGTTGTTTTGATATCTTCAACTCTTAACCCTTTACTTATAAACGATGACTAACTTTATGTAACGTTTGTCTTTTACTGTGACATTAACCCCCTTACTTAGAAACCATGACTAACTTTATGTTACGTTTGTCTTTTAATGTAAATTAACCCTATTACTTATAAACGATGACTAACTTTATGTAACGTTTGTCTTTTACTGTGACATTAACCCTTACTTATAAACGATGACTAACTTTATGTAACGTTTGTCTTTTACTGTGACATGAAGTTCTAAGTTGACAGACAGAGACAAACGTTAAATAAACTTAGTCATTGTTTATAAGTAAGGCGGTTAATCACGAGTTAACTTAAGTTGACAAAAAAATCTAGAGACGAATTAGATATTCTTAAATATTGAGTTTATTAAATAATAGGCGTGTATAGCAATGGAGATAGGTTTGCGTGTTTTTTATTACCTCAAAAATCTAAATTATTGGAAAATAAAAGTAGCACAATGCCTGAAATGTAGATAATTTTTATATTACCTACCTCAAAATCGTTGGATCAAAATATCACAAAATTGAAATGATTTTAAAATAATATATTGATCTAACGTTGTCTCCATCAACTTGGGACTCTCTCTTTGTCTACCAAATACACTCAACGGCACGGAAAGTGGCCCAAAGTCTCAAATTCTTATCTTTAGGCCACTTTCCGTGCCGGTGTGTGTATGTCACGTACACGTCAAATATGACAATTACTGTTCTATCGACACACCATTGAGAACAAACTTGAAACTCCGGTGCTCAAAAACAACCGTATTTTCTTGCTTTTTGAAAATCGCTTTCAAAAACGGTAACGGTATTTGTAAACGGTATTGGTTCGGTATTTTCTTATTCGATGTAACCTGATTTTATATGTTTGTCTGTTCCAGGCGAAAATGAGTACGGGAGATGGTTCAGTAGGTCACCAGAAAGCAGACGACCGACTGGGCCACCACCAGTCCATGAGCCAGATGCTGTATGGGGCTGGACTAGGTCCTGGACGATCAGGTAGGTATCCTGAGGGTTCCACATCTAGGAAGCTTTTACTGAGACTCCTCTGTCCGTCTGTCTGCCTGTGTCTCATAAAACGTGATAGCTAAACAGTTGACATTTACAGAGATGATGTATTTCTGTTGCGGCTATAACAGCAATTAATAAAAACTAAATGATTGCCATGTTGCTCCCGCATAGATATTACCCCATATCTTTTCATGGGTGTCGTAAAAGGTATCTGAGGGAGACTAGCAAACCTTGACTTCTCCCCGCGCGGTGGCGGATAAACTGCTTGATAGGAGGGTTGATGTCAGCCATGCGGCCGGTAAAAATATTGACAAAACTATTTGTAGAAACCATGATTAATGATGAATTACCTACTGCGCAGACCCCAAACAGTTTTGTTTGGGGTCGGTCTATTTGAATTTTAGCGGATACCGGGTTCCGGGTTCAGGATACCGGATGAGGAGGACTGAAAACTGAATAAAATAAATATTTATTTCAAAATGTATCAAACAAAGTCGAAGCTAACCATCTAATCAGCAATAACCAAGAATAACCAAGAATTATCATCAAATCACCTAATTCCAGGTTCATCCTCCTCTTCCCCAGTGGGGGGCACGAACACTGCGAGTGGTCTCCTCGTGGTCCCCCAGCCCCTGGGCAAGGGGCCCCCGAAACTGCAGCCTTTGCATGCCCACGCGAGGAAGTACCATTGCAAGATGTGTCCTCAGGTTAGTTTAATATTTGTAAAATTGTTGGTTTTGAATGTTTTATTGTGTTTCGACGTTTTGCCAGGGGTTACACCAAGTGTAGACCTGAGGGGGTCAACGCCTGGTGTCCTGAGGGGGTTTTCTTTCTTACTTAAAATTACGAACGAACGAAAGAAAGAAAATCTGTCATCAGTCTTTCAAAAACATCATAAAATAAAATTTTCGGACGGATGAATGACAGATTTTCTTTTGGAATTATCGTTTTGTTTTATAGTTCATCGAATGAAAGTAGAGGACCTTGGAGGGTTACTGCGGTTCGTTTCGATACGACATCGATACTGTCATACGATGATTCTACTGTCACATTCTGTAATCCTCCTGGAGTTCTAATAATAATAAATAAAAAGTTTAATAACTCATTTCGCCATATGCAAAGCGATAGTTAAGGTACCGTTATCATCTTATAAATACCTATCTATACCTACTCGAAAACGAGTAGAAATGCGATCAGACCGTCACACAAAACCAGTAGGTACCAAAAATATAAACCGAACGATCGAGAATCAAAGGAATTTTCACTGAATAAAATACAATTGTAGATGATAGATAGTATCTCAACCCGGCGTCGGCCAGCCAGCCTACAGCACGCCTGGCCAGTGGTGGCCAGTGGCCACATTCCGACCGAAATGTCGAAATGATAATGAGAACGGCTGCGTCAAGCAGTGTGTCATCAAAATACAATCCGTCAACTTGTACCGTTCGCAGCAAACGGGGAAAATATTTGTTTTACACTTTTTAAAACTAATTCAAAATAAGTACCTAACTATAAGTGTAAGTTGAAAAAGTGTGTAATTCAAAATAGTCGGTCCATTTTTATCCGATTAGTCAAACCCGTAGTTTCCGAAAACATTTAACCTAAAAAATGACACTGATTGTATTTTTTAATTAACGAGAAAGATTAAAAATGTGAATCTAGATACAATTATTATGAGGGTCGGATGATTTCAATCCGTACTCCTTACTGGCTACTCCGGCCTGCGTATCGGAACAAGAAATAGTTTGCTTACAACGGATATACTACATATTATACTGTTTTTTTTTGTAAATACATACATAATATGATACATAGAAAACACTGAATATCCCATGTCTTCGGACCGTGGTGAGTCCTAGGACATGTTGGTTTCCAAATATCCAAACTTTCGCATACATATTTTTTGTAACCCATATTAGGGGGATTGCTACAAAAATTCGGGTTAGAAGCTCTACGAGTAAATCTACTGGAATAAAGCAGTAGATAATCACTTTTTATGCTAACGCTACCTGCAACAATGTCCTGTAGAGTTTGCAATTAATTCTCTATTTAATGTTTTTTGCTCATCAAAGTGTGCGTACATCTTTGTATTAAACTCAAATTATATTAATATGCACTTATTTAATCAAATCATTGAATAAATCACTTTTAACTATGATTATTTTCGTATTAGTTTTGTGATTAAATAAATTGCATTCATTGATAGGTGCGGAGTTACTGGAAAATTATCTTTAGCGGAGGGTAAATACGGAAAACTTTTGATTGTATTAATTCAAATATTGTATTGTATTGTATAATTGAGACTCGATTTTTTTTGGAAAATAATGAGTAATTTCCAAAAGTCCTACAACAAAAGTTTTTCGCCTAGACGTCTACTAGAACATCAAATTTCGGTTTATATTTCCGCCCCCAAAAACACATTGTACAATACTGATGACTCGAGCTGCATAGTGGGCGAATGCCTGGCTCCAGCGCAGAAGATTCCGAGTTCGATTCCAATCGTGTAACAAGTAAAATTGCACTAAAATAACATTTAAAAACTTAGACCACAATTAAATAAAGAATCCCTTAATTAAATACGAGTAGGCTGAACCCAGTGGCAATTTATAATTTTATTTGACCAAAAATCTACTTACGTTAAAGGTACACGAACAATGGCCCAATTGTGAGGCTAAGTGCGGAAAAAGCCCAGCTAAACTAACTACATTATAGCCAATTTTGTTAAAAAAAATAACGGTCGTTCGTTTGTTCGAAAAAGCTATTTTCACCATTATTTAAATCTTTATTCTCCCGGAAATTAATAAATGTATAGTGTACGTAAGTACAGAATTCACCCGTGGAAAGCCTGGACAAATCACTACCACAACTCTTAAATTATTATTCCCATCGACTAAAACACCAAACAAAAAAATCCATTCGAAATTAGTAATTTCGCTTTCTAATCAGAGTGCAGGGAGCGAAAGAATGTCATCGCAAAAATGTCGAAATGGACAAAGGACAGACGGACAGACAAAAAGTAGAATCGTTTAATACTTTAACCGTTTGTGTAAATTTTTGGATGCTACGACCAGATCCCTTTTGGGACGCCGGTTTGCTGGGGTTCTCAACATTTTGGCAAGAAGGTCAATAAATAAATTGACAAACTAAAAAAAAAAACTAACTAGAGAACTTGACTAAACTAGAGTCCTGACTGACTGACTAAACTAAAGACTTGACTGCCTGACTAATTAAACTAGAGTCCTGACATACTGACTAAACTAAAGTCCTGACTGATTGACTAAACTTGAGTCCTGAATTACGTACTAAACTAAAATCCTGACTGACTGACTAACTAAACTAGAGTCCTGACATACTGACTGAACTAAAGTCCTGACTGACAGAATAAACTTGAGTCCTGACTGGCTGACTAAAATGAACTAGTTCCTATAGAGACATGAAATTTGAAGGCGTGTTCTTTATGATGTGTAGGTTTTTAATAAGTAAGGGTTATTGGTAAAACCCACGTAATCTAAACGCTATCGAAACCGCAAATTTCTGCTAGTTTTTAAGGTAGGTACTGCCACCTCAAAAAAAAAACTAAAAACAAAAAAAACTTTCTTGTCCGTCTGTTTAATATAAAGTATTTCTTTAAATCAACAACAAAGTTATTTAATATTTCTCCTTCTCTCGTCGTAACACTAAAGAGAGTGCAAAAACCTTGTGCGGTGTTTGTTTACTTAAGTTCACATATTTTGTATCAAAGAGCTTAAAATTTCCTCGCTAGATAATAGACCGAAGCATCTCCGGAACCATTTTCAACTGGCAAAATTTGCTTACGCCTGTCAGTGGATGTGAATGTCTGTAAGGATATTTGTTCCTTTTCCTCTGCAGGTCGTATTTTTAACCGATTTTAATGAAGTTCGGTAATTTTATCACCTAAATAAGCACTTTATTAGTACCTTCCAATAAAGTGCTCGTGAGGTTTTGCAGAACTAATAGTTCGGACATTTGCGGCGAATGCCTTGAGCAATAAAAACATAAGGAATATTAAAATCCTCACACTAGAAACCTGAGATAAAAATGTTGACAATCCCCGACTGTAGTGTCTTTTGTTTGATACCGCCGACTACAGTCCAACCGAAACAAATAAGAATAAAATAAACTTATTACTTTGACAAATACTTAGAAACGTGAAAACGGGATGGGATTTTAGAAAGTTTTTATTTTAGTCGATATCTATAATAAAATAATACCTCTAATACATTTTTCTCCTCTTTTCTGTTTCGGATAGATAAGGTGTAAAACGTGGATGTGCTAATAAACGCCATGCGATTTACATCGATAAATTAGTTTAATTTCAATTTCCTAATAATAATATTCCATTTCAATATTATTACTCTCTATTAATATCAATATTGTTTGTTTGAATACTTTCCACTGCCAAACGGCTTGACCGATTTGGATAAGTCTTTGCATATGGGCAATTTAGAAACAATATCATCACTTACCATCAAGTGAGAAAATGGTGAAACATTTAAGCGGAGCGGTGTTGGTCTAGTGGTAGATACCCCGGCTTTCATTCTGAGAGTCGTGGGTTCGAATCCAGACCGACCGCGCACCAATGTCTTTTTCTTTAAGAAAAAAGGTATGTGCGCTAATAACATCGCTCTTACGGTGAAGGAAAAACATCGTGAGGAAACCAACATGTCCTACGACTCACCACGGTCCGAAGACATGGGATATTCAGTGTTTTCTATGTATCATATGTATATTTACAAAAAAAGAGTATAATATGTAGTATATCCGTTGTCTAGTACCCATAGTACAAGCCTAGTGCTTAGTTTGGGGCTAGATTGCGTGTGTAACGTCGTGCAATATATATTTATCACCGATCACAGAAAATGTTGAATATGAAATAATCCTTGAATTATGTTAAATATGATGACGGACGGACAGACTGACGTTTTGTTGATGGAAGGAATTAATAAATAGTGTATTTATTGTATTTAAAACTTAAATCAAACCAATATTACATAGACAAAAACTTATAACTAGGGTTGTACAATAGGCGGCCTTATCCCCTATAGGTGATCTCTCGTGAAAGGGAATGGTTGAGGTGTATACTAGACAAGACAAGACAAGGAGTTAGATTTAATAAACTCTTACTAGAATTAAAGACATTTTTCGGTTTTAATCGCATGGTGTTTATTACTTTTAGCATTGTTTCAACGCTCAACGTTTCAAGACTTTTACAGGCCCTTTCATCAAGATTGACAATCCAATATCGCGAAACGAGAAAAAAAAACGACCTCTTACTAAATTTCAAAAAGTGTCGTTTTTTTTGGAAAAGTTGCATAACGACCTTTAATAAAATAAGCTAACTCAAATACTTTACGGTGGTTTTCAACGTCTGTTACCTGATTGTACATACCTATATAATTATAATGATGTCACGGCGACCTGCGCAGGCGCAACTGCAGGTGACCACATGCGCGGAAACTCGCATAAACTAAACATTAATTGTCACGGGACGACCAGTTCATATTACGTAGAAGTGTGGCTATAAATAAAGATAATTATTTGCACATTTAAAAAATAAAATAAAAATGTATGAGTATTATTGCCCTTTTTGGGGGGGGAAATATCCCACCAATTATAAAAATCCCACACAAAATAATTATAAATATTCATAGAACCTGTATACCAAGTTTCACCAAGATTGGTCGAGAAATACGACCTGTAGAGCAGAACGTACTGACAACATACTGACAGACGAAAGCAAATTTTGCCAGACTTAAAGAGAAGACGCTGCGCTCGCTACGCTCGCTCAGACAATCAATTTAAAGATCATTATTTAATATATTACTAGCTGCGTCCCGCGGTTTCACCCGCGTAAATCCCGATCCCGTGGGAATTTCGGGGTCAACAGTAACCTATGTTACTCCTCGGTAATGTAGCTTCCTATTGGTGAAAGAATTTTTGAAATCAGTCCAGTAGTTTTTAAGTTTATTCATTACAAACATACACACTCACACACAAATACAAATCTTTCCGCGTTATAATATTAGTGTAGATGACATCAAATAATGCAATTCTAAGTGTAAACATGTCTTTAGATCACACTAACATAAATAGTTTACAATGTTTTATGCTGATTTAATCAAGTAAAAACTTAAAAGAATAAAATAACTAGTCAATTAGATAGATAGATAGATTAATAAGTACTTAATTTGCTCAACAAAACAAATACAATAAGTATACATCAAAGTAAGACAGATACACGGAAAGCTTACAAGTAAAAACGTTGTACTAATGGGCGACGTTATCGCTAAAAGTGATCTCTTCCAGGCAACCTTTGGATGGAACGGGTCTGTAAAGCTTGTATGGTAGGCAGAGAATAAGTGTTAATAACCAATTTAAATAATTTGGTTAAATACCAAATTAAATATAATGATTTGGTATCATTGTCATCTTTAAAGCTCGCTCGGTCAATTGCTATAAATAGTCGTTAGTAACCCTCTCCGCTCGTGGCCACACAGTTAATTTATTATAGAAGCGTGCAAGTTAACATTTTTATAATCTTTCACTTATGACCGTTAAACACTCGACTCTTATCAAATACGGCGCGTTTATAATTAACTATTTTTGCAGTTTATATTTAGAGTTCCACACGCTACGTGTAGCAACGGTGTTCAGTATAATGAGTGTAGTAATAATATACCTTATAAACTTACACTTAAAATGTGTAAAACTCATATTTGTATTTTTCCCGAGTGTTTCACGTATTCTTAAACAAGAGGAGGGATACACGAATAAGTCCCGGGAAAAACGTAATTATAAGGGTACATTCATCTATTAGACATAGGCTTGTTTTTAACACCCGACAGTTATAAGTGTTATATTATTGACGACCTCTGTGGCGCGTCGTGCGAAAGCGCGACTGCAATGCAGGAGGTTGCGGGTTCGATTCCCGCCGGGTGCAAGTATTTATGCTTATTGAATAAATATTTGTGTCTGGTCTGGGTGTCCCTCTATGTGTAATATGTATGTATTTACAAAAGAAAAATAAATATAAGTACTATTATATCCGTTGTCTAGTCACCGTAACACAAGCTTAGTGACTTACCACGGGGCTAGATGGCTCTGTGTGTTGTTCACAAAATTTATTTATTATAAGTTATTAGTTGTTATAAGAAGTTTGGGGTCTGTCTGTGTACCTATGAGTCTCTGTATTTGTCTCTGGCATCGTAGTTTACGAAACTGATGAACATATTTTGGGTGTTAGGTAGGTGTCTCAGTAAAAATATTGGTTGTAATTAAGTACTTATTCGACCGAGACTGCAATGAAGAATTTTTTTATTTAACCGACTTGAAAAAAGGAGTTTCACAAATCGGTTGTGGCTGTTATTTTTTATGAATGTTCACTGATTAGGTACTTAAAAAGACGGCTCGCCCGATTGTGGTAAATAGGTGGTTTGGTTACCTATTTGTGTCAACTTTTTGTCTTCTGTAAGTAATCTACACTATCTACACATAAATATTATAAAGAGGATTGAATTGAATTTGTGTGTGTGTGTGTCTGTGTGTTTGTAATGAATAAACTCAAAAACTACTGGACAAATTTCAAAAATTCTTTCACCATTAGAAAGCTACACTCACCTTGAGTAACTTTTGATCCCGGTATTCCCATGGGATCGGGACTTACGCGGGTGAAACCGCAGTACGCAGCTAGTTCTGAAATAAATTAAAGATACAAATAACATAACAAACATGAAACATAATCCGAACATGGGTAGGGTAGATAATTTCCATTTCCCCATCTTTTAACTTAAAACAACTCAGAGAGGTCCCAAAGTCCCCTCAATGTGACCACAATCGTCTTGAGGTCAAATGTCTTGGGAAACCATACGGAGGTAAACAGCGACTTGAAAACCGTCTTTGTTTTGAAATTTACGTATTTAAGTAAGAGATTACATTTAAATTTGACGTGCCTCCCGGTTTTGCTCTTTTAGATTTAAGTAAATAATTCTAATAAATATAATAAAAATAATAATAAATTATTAAAACTTAAAGATTTTTTTTTAGGTTTTAATCGCGTGGTGTTTATTACTTTTAGCATTGTTAGAACGCTCAACGTTTCGATACCTTTCCAGTTCACTTCTTCAGGATTGACTAAATAAATAAATTATTAGTCATTATTCCACTATAATTCGCTTTGTGGCGCGTAAATTTATTTATGTTAATATGTAGTATATACGTAAGTACGTACTTATTACTAAACATGCCGTAGAACTGAAAACAATAATATCCATAGCTCATATAAGTAGGTACATATTTTGTTTTATATACGGGAATAGTACCCGCATCTTTTTGCAACCGCCAAAACCTTTATAAGCATTTTAACCCTAAATCTGAAACTGCTCTCTACATCTAATACTCCAGAATTAATTCAAAGGATGTTGAACAATATTCTAAAGGGGTCTACAGGTTAAACACATAATCTTAATGACAATGTGTTTGTGCACTAATGAGCTGTGGATTGTCCATAATAAATAAATAAATAAATAAGCGTGCGAACGAGTATTGTGAACGGGCCTTAAGGAAGATAAGTACCTTCAAAGATAGTACACAACTACGCTAAACAAAATGCTAAACATATGCCAGGTTTTAGGTGCCTATAAACTAAATATTTGAAACTAAGGGATTACACGCTATCTTTTTAGATAAGACATACTTAATAAATTTCTTTTTCTCATTGGAGTACGCGTTTTGAAGACACACATCCTAAAATTGCAGGTATAAGACGTTTCAAAACGATAGAACACGCAACCGCCAATACAGCTTACCTGTATAACAACCAAATACAGAAACGCAACCCAAAATTTGAGTTCTACTTAAACAATAAAACATCTAAAAATTTTAAATTTAGAAGCTGATAATTATTTAAGTACGTCTCAAATTTTAAGTGGCGTTTCTGTTAGTCGGCTGTAAGAATTTTAACCGTAAATCTAAAACTGCTCTCTACAACTAATACTCCTGAATTAATTCAAAGGAAGTTGAACAATTCTAAAGGGGTCTACAGGTTAAACACATAATCTAAATGACAATACGTTTGTGCACTAATAAGCGTTGCGGTGCGAACGAGTATTGTGAACGGGCCTTAAGGAAGATAATCCATCATTTTAATGTGTAGGGTTGATGTGTTATCGATATTTTGAGATGAAACTGTTGTCGATAAAACTATCGAAACATAAACGTAAATAAAAATAAAATAAAAAAATTGTTATATTATAGGCGGCGAATAAGGACCTTTCTCCTTTTTTGAAGTCGGTTGAAAATGAAAAATATTAGTTATAGATTATAGGTTACTATTATGCGGCTTCAGTTACTTGATGAACACCCAGCTTAATGCAAGAAATAACATGAAATTGATTACTTTTGTACTCGCCTCTTGTTATTAGTACGTTGTTTTTTGTTTTTAACCGACTTCCACAAAAAGGAGGTTCTCAATTCATCGCGTAATATATTTTTTGTTACATCTTTATTTGGTATATATTAAAATATTTATAATGTATCAATTCTATTATTTTTTGTCGTTACCGTCTGACTCTAAACGATTTTTAAAGTTTATTTAGTTAGGTATTATAATTTAGTGTTTAATAATAATAATTATTTCTCACCTCAATTTATTCGACTGTATTAAAATACTACAGCAAAATAAACTATCGACAGCAAAATATCCACAATGACACATCCTTTCGCACAAATCAAACACTAGATTGATGGTATTATGTCAACATGCACAATCACAATCCGATATTTTGCATAACAATCCTAATGCTTGTCAATTATTGCATAAAACATCCCACCTCGATAAAGGCAGATGGGCATTTTGTATGTGAGAAATGGTCCTTAGAAATTTGTCATTGCCAAAATTTATGGAAATTTCAGAAGATTAAGAATTTGCATTTCCTAGTGGTTCTATGTTCTGGGAACGGAAACTGTTCGGACGTGATTTGATGATAAATGATACAGCATTACTGTTATCTAGTTCGGCAGCTACCGTTAAATATTAGCGCCATTTTTTGATCTATTTATGTATTATTTAGTTTTAAAAGGTGATGGATGACATGAATTTTGATTTCAAAATTTTAAGTAGTCGAGAGTTGCAGTCGTGGGAATTTGAAAAAGATGCTACGCTAAATATAAAATAGCAAAAACTTAGATGTTTCTTCTGTTTTCGCGATGTTGTATTGAAACTAAAGACATTTTCGGTTTTCGGAAAAATGTTTTTAATTGGCAAAAACTTACTTAAACTAAGACTGTTTGATATACTTTGGGTAGCTAGACGGTTGGCTATAGTAATGTGAAGTCTAGACTAACTTAGCACTAAACTAACCTAACCTAACCTAAGATTTTTTATGATTGCCACAAAATTCGTCTAAAGTTTTATGACATAACTTCTATGACTGACGCGTCTCAACCGAAGCTTGAGCATTGTTAGATTTTAATTAAAAGTTTTAATTTACATTTTACTTTAATTTCATCATTTTATTGGAAATTTTGCAAAGATTTGCTAAAGCTTCTTGTTTGTTCTTGTTCTTGTTCTTGATTTCTTGCAAAATTACAAATAATCGCTGAACCTTTTCGGAAAAAATAGTAAAAATGCTGAACCTATGCTGAGACATTTTAGTTAAAGAATGCGTGCCCTGACGGAGTGCACCAACAGGCGTAATACTAGTGTAATTGCTATTATAATCATATGCCACAGACAACAATCCAAACCACTCCAATTGCAATAAATCGGCAGTCAATATCAACATTGAATTCCGACACTAAACACAAAAGATCTAAAGACTTCCTAACCGGAGGGTTATCAAATCAACCTCTGGTATCAGGGCCAATTCTGCCTTACTCCTTTTAAAATTAGACTGCTTTCCTTTCGACAGAAAGCTTCGAGCTTACAATAAAAGCTCAATACTCAATAATCCTATAATAAGCTCGTAAAAAGCTCTTCAAAGGAACAAAACGATTTATTGATAAATCGAAGGGGTTAGTGACAGCTGTTTAGGAGGAGAATTGTATCGAAAATGGTTTAGTGTAGTTAGTTTCTTAAGGTGATTGTGTGTTGGCACTTGTGTTTTATTTAAGTTTTTAACTAAAAATCTTTGGTTAAAAAAAACATGCAGGATGCAATACACAACAGCATTCAGCAACTAGGCTTGTAATATGTTGACTATAAAACGAAAATAATAACATACACTAAATAACACAATGATTTTGACTAGTTTCGAAATGCACAGTCTTCTCAGCCATACAAGGTTAATAATTACTATTCTAGAACCAATTAATTGTTTTAAAATGACATCGTTTTGCTGTTTAACAAACTCTATTTCTCTGTCTCTGAAAAACAGACAGTGGAGTAACAGTAGTCCTTTTTTTTTACAGATACAGATATTTAAAGTAAATCCCACTGAAGTGATAATAATTTCAATTAACCGATATTTTTTCTTTAGTGCCAAAATGTTGAACTTCCCAAGATGTTGAATAATTCCCAAAATGTTGAATATTTTTATACCTTTAATACTACACCAGCTATTTAGTCACGGTTACTTCTTTGTTTATCATTGAAAAACCTATTTTTTTAAACTGACACGTTATTGAAACATAATTAGGTACATTTTCTCCCGAGTCTTAATCGCGTATTTTTATATATTTTTCTTGCCTCGACGTTTTGACTGTTACATAAATGTAAAAAAAAATACGCTAATAAAACCCAGATCGTGATGGGCCTGTCAAGTGTATTTAGTTCCATGACTATCAACTCTATTTCATTTTTATTTGCATGATAGGTACCTAAACTTACCAATTACTTTACCTATCAACCGTCAATCACTAAAAATATCATGTTACCATTGGATCTATAGATCTTTATCGATCGCACGCGCAGTCACGCACGTCAACCATTGTGATCTATCAATGTATCAATAGTTACCTACGTAGTTATGATATTTACAACCACCCTTTATTAAATTTGATATTTTTGACAATAATGAAAGGGTTTGCAATAATGTTCGTGTGCCGTATTGAAAGAAATATTGAATTGTATTGTTGCATTTTGGTTTTCTGACTATTGGTCAATTTGTAGTAAGTGCAGTCTGAAATTCTGAATGGTTAGTAATCTGAATTTGGATTACAAGCTAAGAGATTTCATGTCTCTTTTGATATCTATTATTGTTACCATTAATATCTTAGGCCATATCACCAAACGTCATATGGTGAAATAGTGGTCAAATGTCCGGTTTATTTCGAAAAAACATAAATGTATTATTTTCAAAAATTTAAATGTTCAGCAACAACTCCAAAAATATTTAGGCCAATGAATATTAAATGACATATCCAATTATAGATTTCAAAAATTAAAATTGTTACCTTTCTTTTTCCAACAATCTATTTTAAT
The DNA here is from genome assembly GCA_958496205.1 of Idaea biselata. Classification (NCBI taxonomy): domain Eukaryota; kingdom Metazoa; phylum Arthropoda; class Insecta; order Lepidoptera; family Geometridae; genus Idaea; species Idaea biselata. The sequence goes on along the minus strand of OY292405.1, from coordinate 4,804,466 downwards.
TATTTACTAAGTATTCATATACAATACACATTACCTATTCCATTGTACGTTGTTATAAAACACTAGAATCTCGTTCTTTATTTCAAATGCAAAAATCTTCAACGGTCACAAGACGGTTTGTCTATAAAATTACAACCGTCCCAATAACAGAATCATTACCAATTTACCCCAAAACATTCTCACGATTTTTTAATTATGGACGCAAGCAGATGTTCCCATAGACAAAACGAAAAATAAAAGCGACTATAATAACTCTATAGAAAAAAAAACATAAAATATTCAATAAACAAAAAGAAAAGATGACTGAGCAAACCGGAATTCAATTAGACATACAAAAGAAATTACTTGTGGGGACAAACTCCGTGTTCCAGTATTTAATTATTCAGAAGAAGATTCTTAATAAAAAAATCTCTCACACTACACAAAATACACTAATGATACTGACAAAGCAATTACAATAACTAAAGAAAAAAACGTGACCCCACAATGCGAAGAATGAAATTAAAAATTCGAATAACCTTAAAATAATGCACAAAGTAAACAAAATCCAAGACAGTCCATATGCAAAATAGGATCGCAAATTTAAAAGGGTTGGAGAAAACTTGATATGCAAATCACCGTGCGAAGCTATATGCAAAAAACAAATAGTTGAAAAAAAGAAGGTACTGTACAGTGATAAGCATAAAAACAATTTTTGCATTGTCGGTTGTGTGCATATTAAATAGTTTTAGCCCAAGCATCTTCCCTTGCGTTATACCTAAGATTCTCACAAGGCAGTATGCAAATGGGCAGTGATACTTAATCTTTTATTTTAATGATAACTTTTTGTGTTAAGCCTTTTGATATGTGGGGTGATGGAAGAAAAAAAGTTAGATAAAAGAAAAGTAAAATTAATGATTGAACGTATGCAAATTTGGTATTCTTGCGCTGATTCTGTGGGAATTATCTTTTGGGAGAATACTTCCTGGTATCAGGTCTGGTTTTTTTTAAGGGCGATCACAATAAACGTTAGTAACGTGTATTTTGGAATAGAAAAGTGATGGGAAATTATGGGGCTTTAACCGTTATGTAATAGAAACTTTTAAATTGTTCTACATAACGTTTTAAATAATCTTTTGTCCCTTCATAGGCAGCAATAATATATTATGCAGTTAATAATAATATACTAAGTTAGTTTAAAAATAAACTTTTACTGGTGTAGGTGTAGATACTAATTTGTAATGTAGTGAATAAGTTTGTTTTGAATTACAATTATAGTCGTATATTTATTTTGTTTAGAATTACAGTAAACTAATGTATAATTTTGTATTGCCTTGAATATGATTACCCCATCTCTTCCCATGGATGTCGTCTAAAAGATCTCGGTTAGACTAACGAACCTGGAATTCTCTCCGCGCGGTGGCAGATAAACTGTTTGCTCTTTTAAGAAGGATTGGTGTTAGGTGGCCGGCAGTAGTAAAGATATTGTCAAATCTGTTTACAGTTATTATATAGGTGTGTCCATTAAAAATTATGATGACTTAGCTACTATGGCGACTCCAAATAAATTAGTATTTGAATAGTCCTCAGGCTCCCGAAAGGGACACAACTAATAATATAATATAATAAATCATTTATTTCCACAAGTAATACATTAAAATTAAACACTTACACTTATGAGAAATAAAATAAAAACAGTATAGGTACAATATAAAAACTAAAACAATACAGAAATGGCTGGGAATGTGGAATAGGATAGATTGTGGGGTATAGGAGGTATGGGGGGAAGTGGAGGATAGGTGTTTGAGGAACATTATTTGTGAATCGTCAATAGTCCTTCAGAGTCGTCGTATGTCAAAGTCATGAGAAATTTAGTCAGAAGTTTCTTGGCAGCAAACACAGAGTCCAGCCTAAAATTACAAATCTGCACCAGTTTATTATAAACGAAAGGAAATTTAAATTTCCTAAACTGCTTAGCGAATGAAGTACGCACTAGGGGGATAGGAACCATGAACAATCTATTTTTGAGGAGATCCTTATAATTATGGGATGTAATTACTGATTTATGGACAAAGAGAGCCACTCACTGGGTACACCACTAACCCACTTGTTTTATTTTTAATTAGGCCAATCCAAAACTATGGAACCGATGTTTACAAGAAATCATATCATAGTAATAATGGATTTTAGTGTTTATTGTCAAAACAATTTTAAACTTATAAAAGTTTAAATAAATTACCTACCTACATATTATGTCATATACAAGTTATGTACCTAGAGATCTTAAATACCTACAAAACTATCACGTGAAATGAAACAATTTACCTAGATAATAAATATTTAAATTTTTACCACTTATTGTGTGATTCTTCTAACTTATTTTCTTTCAATAATTTATTCTTTAGATTGTTATTTCAATTTTTAAGAGTAAAAAACTTCATCCAAACAATTGTTACGATTACAAATACAATAATTGTATTAAAAACCATGTTTTTGTTACAGGTACGTTTCACATTACAATGGCTGAAGTAAGTAAGTAAGTACTTATTGTAAAACGATCTAATTATTCAGTTTCGACCAGTTTTAATGCGGATTATTTATTAATTTATGGACCCCTCGATGGTAAGAAAATCGTACCCGTAACGACATCTGTGAGCGAGCGAGAGAACCTAAAACTTTTAGTTCGCTCGATCATCGGTAGATGGTGCTAGTAGTTCATTGATTGAATTTATTGAAATCAAGCCGTTGGAATGTTATTTATAAGTTTTTAAAACATTTTTTTAATACGATTGTAGTAAAAAGGTAGGGGTAATTTTACCAATTAGTTTTAGAACTGGGGAATCTTAGAATCGAAAATAACGTTTGACATTTTTAAAATAAACGATAGATAGTTCCTATTTCACCTGATGGAATTCAATTTCTTTTTGAGACACGAAAAGGGTTAGTACATACTAGAGATGGGACGACTAGTCGCCGACTAGTCGGGAAAGCCGACTAGTCAGCAGTTTAACCGACTAGTCGGCAGGTGCCGACTAGTCGGCAAATTATGCCGACTAGTCGTCAACTAACAATTATGCAATAAAACCAATATTTATTTAATTAGTAGTACAGTTTAGAAGGTGAGTAGTCAGAAAAACGTAAACAAAACACGTCATAGCTTACATACATCACCTAAACATCTAAAATGACATAACTATGCCTCAGCTCCATTTTTTTTTCTAACTTTTATTTTTATTTCTACCATTTTTCGGAAGTTACATTATAGCTTTCGAAGTGCAAATTAATCCAAAAATAGCAACAATCGCAGAGTGATCATGATTAACCCAAATATTTTGGAATTTTAATGATCTGCATTGCCGACTAGTCGGCCGACTAGTCGGCAATTTTGGAACCGACTAGTCGGCTAGTCTGCTAGTCGGCAGAACCCCTAGTCGGCCCATCTCTAGTACATACCTATTATTAATTATTAACTAAATAACTATCTACGAATATTTTGTTTATTTAAAACATAAAAGGAACAAAATGTATTAAAATAAATAGGTACCGTAAAACACTACAACTTTGCCCGCTTTTTATGTATTTCATTAAATATCTTCCAATTCGTTTAACATATAAATATTCTAATTGGACCATATAATAGTAAAATAGGTTTTCTCTGCACAAATTCGAAAAAAAAAGAAAAAAAATTGATTTTATTTACTCAAAAACCATTAAAATACAGGCGGGCCAAAATATTGGAAGTTTTGTTGAGTTTGCCCACTTTCGTAAAATCTTTGTAACTTCGGCATTTTAAACCTTATTTTGTCCATTTTAAGAACATTGAAAAATATATTAAACATTGATCCCGTTGTTACGTAGTAAAACAAGCACATTGTACTTTTATAGCCTCAAAATTCAGCGGGCAAAGTCACAAAGATATTTTTGAAAAAACCCATATAAAGTGCGCTGTATGCTAGGGGTGTCACTTTTTACCCGAATACGCAAAAAAGAGGGTTATGATTAAGATTAAATAAAAACATTATTACTTGTAAAGAAAAAACATTTATTAATTTTTTTATTGTTTTTAGTATACATGTGTAATTGTAATATGTAATTGTTTTACTTTATTTAGTAGCGTCCGCCGTGGAATTCGGAATTGTTTTTCAGCATCTCTACTAGAAATAACTTTATCTTTGACCATTGCAACAGCTATTTCTAACATCTCCGTTGAATAATCTTTATAATGTCTGCTTCCTATTAATCTTTGATACCTTTTCTTCTTAGTGATGCTACGGAGTTGAGTTTTATTGTTCATTTTGATAAAGAGAAAAATAAAATAATTGTACTAGGTACCTACCTACTTAATTGAATTATAAATAATAAATATGGTAAATAAAAATAATAAATAAGTTTGTACTATGGTAACCAGACAACGGATAGAATACATATATACTTTTTTTGTAAATACATACTTATTATACATATAGAAACACCCAAATTCAGTAGGTACATATTCGTGCATAGGTATCTGCATCATAAATTAACGGGGTTATTAAATTAGGGGTAAATATTTTATATACGATGTATTAAGTCGTCTTAGTTTGGTGACAACCCTAGCTGTAAAAAACTAATGGGCAAAGTCGACAAGAGTGTTTCCGAAACACACGGATGACATTGCCCATCGATATATCTTTAAATCTATTAACGATTTTACTCTGAATTATCGACCTACGTTGTTTACTAGTTACACACAAACAGTATACCAAAAGTTACTAACCTGCTGTCACTCCAATTGTGACTTTATGAAAAAGTTTTTTGACGTTTTTTTGGCCCGCAAAATACAGGACTCACTTTGACACTGTCTGACACGCAACTGAAGAGGTTATCGAGATTTTCCATTACTCAGTGTTGCCATGAACATAAATAATTTTTCTACCACATAATTAAAAATAGCAAACATCGATTATAAAATCGTTTTTTTCAAAGAAAAATCGAACAGTGACGGACTGGGCAAAGCGACACGCAAAGGGCAAAGTTGTAGTGTTTTACGGTAAGTAAATACTCCCATTTATCCTGCAGGATTTGAACCGTTGACGGGACTAAAAAAATATTTCATTTTCACGCCATTTATCCTGTTAAAAACTTCTAAGGAGACAAATGGGGACTAATATAAAAAAAATAATATAGGTAGTTCCCATTTCTCTCGTTAATTAAGAGTAGTAAGCACTCAAGCCAAAAAAAATACCTAAAAGAGCTTTCGTAGCATTTCGTTTTCGTAGCTTATTACATAAGGTAGGCATAATAATTTACTTAGCTCATTCGTAGACCAAACATTTGCTCTACGAGTATAGAATTGACTTAACTATCCTCTTTTATGCAGTTAATTGTAATCTATTTACAAACCATTCTACTAACTTTCGGTTTTTAAGGACAGTTTTCTATTACTGGGTCCAGTAGTTTCATCTTGTGCGAATTACGAAATACCCTTTCTTTTGGGATGCCTTTATAATTTAAAGAACATACTCCACAAATTTCAGCTCTCTACTACCAGCGGTTTAGGCTGTGCGTTGATAGATCAATCAGTCAGTCACTCAGGACAGCATTTTATAGTTTATCTATCATTAGCGGTATTGATTCGATAATTTGAACAAGTACTTTTCAGCATCTCTGCGGCCTCTATGGCGCATCGAACGAATACCTGCACGAAGACTGCAACGCAAAAGGTCGCAATGGTTCGATTTCCCCCAGGGATAAGTATTTATGCTGAACATAAATGCTTGTTTCTGAATCTAGGTGGTTGCTATATTTATCACTAGCGGGTAGAACCGCTAAGCGCTACAATTATTAGCCATACGCGCACTGATAAGTCGCCCACTCGCGTCGCAAAATTCCTTTGCAACAATCCCCTATTCTGTAGTTATATCAAAAGAATTTGCGACGCAACAACGACTCGCGTCCTCCACTTATCAGCGACAAGTAACTAGATTCAAAATTTGAACGAAATCACTGACGCACGCATGCGCATGACGAACGAGCCGCATGCGCAGCCACCGTGTCGTGCCATCAGTGGACGGGTAGGGGGAAGGGGGGGAGGGAAGTAAACCTGATTTTCGGTCTATTACGACCTTGGTCCACCATTACATCATAGCACCTCATTCATAAGACTTTCCAACCCAAATTGGACTCTAAAGCTTGGTGTTTAAGATTAGTTTTGAAGTGGGGTTTTGTGTTAAGTTAGGCGGTTTCGTTTTTAAAGTATTTAAGGCGCATGTAACGTGATTTTAAAGATTGCTACTTGTAATTTTTCCGTGTTAGGTTTTCCGCGTACAGGTGTTGGGATTAAGGCTTCTATATCTTTTCAGTCTATGATGAGTTTAACGATTAACCCCCTTACTTATAAACGATGACTAAGTTTAAATTTATTTGTCTCAACTTTAAAACTTCATGCCACAGTAAGAGACAAACGTTAGTTACATAAATTTAGTAATCGTTTATAAGTAAGAGGGTAAATTGAAGACTAACGGCCAAATACAGAAACGCAACTCAAAATTTGAGTTCTACTTAAACAAGTAAGCACCTGTCAAATTCAAAAATTCCCATACTATTTTTAAATTTAGAAGCTGCTCAATTATTTAAGTACGCCTCAAATTGTTTCTGTATTCGGCTGTAAGACAGGCTTTATTACCGGGGTGAATACTCTTCTTTACGCATCTACTGCGAGACAATAAAAAAGGCACCAAAAGAGAATAATTAACAAAAAAATTATATTATTAAAATATAGTGCTTTTTAAACGTTATAAGTATTCAGTTCACGAAGAAAAAAAATGTGGTCTTATTTACATTAAAACTTTTTGCCGTTGAAATGAAAATAGAGGAAAAAGAAAATATTTAATCTTTTTTTTGTGTTTAACGTCTAGGTGGCCAGTTCGATTTATAGAATTGACAATGGCCGTATGAATTTCAACGTTTCAAAGTTTAATTGCACGCGAAATTTAAGCCTTAGGGACTCAGAACTTGCTTGCTTGCTTTTTGGTCATGTAAAGTAACTTTGTAGAGTTTAAATGTGTAAAAACTCCTTTTCTCCCCTTAACTAATATGTCCCGATACCGCTGTTTTAAGTGTGTGCCTACCTACTATTTTGTTTACAAAAAACTAGGTATACCCTTTCCTTTACCTATATTTTTTTTAATGTAAAAAGCTTAAGTCTAGTCTAGTCTATTTGGTGAGCCTACTCCATATAAGCGAATATTCAATGCTTTCGGACCCTGTAAATCCTAGGACATGTCGGTTTCCTCACCTTCAGACTTTAAAATACTCAATTATAGCTTCAATATTCATATTAAATCTGATCTAGATGTTGCCAAGGAGATAAAAACGGTCAAGTATATGTCGGAATCCCACATTGAGGGTTCCGTACTTAATCCATTTACCCTTCTATTCTTAAAAATGAAAGACTTAAACAAAAACTAGTCAATATGAAATAATTGTTATAATAATATACCTACTATATTATTATAGAAAATGTGAAGTATACAAAAGGTTTCGGTATTATATCACGTGAAAATAATAAAAATTAAATTATATCATATGAAAATTAAATGGTTTTTTTATACTATCGGAAATTATTATCAAATGAACCTATATTTTACTTAACCCAGTGGTAGTAGAATATAATAATAAGTTCCGTTTCCTCTTTACCTACCTACGGAACCCTAAAATAACAACAATTACAATATTAGGCATTAGTACGTAAACTACTTAAAATTCAACCAATTATTTTAATTGTATTATTTCAAAAATTTTATGTAGGTATTGTTTAAAAACATTTCAATAAAACTCAATTAATTACTAGAAACAATTAAACCGCGGTTTAATTTTAATTCTCAAAGAAACAAGTACAAAGATGTAAACATAATTATTATGCAAAATATCCGGAAAATAGCTATATCACTGAGTAATTTGCATAATTTTAATAGGAAAAAAAACCGGTCCGGTTACTTTTATACAAATTATTAGTTGATATCAAATATCTGATGTTAAATTTATCGACTGCGAATTCGGAACCTGTCATATTTAAAAGATTTATTTCTGTTTTGACCTCTAAGAGTAAAATGACCGGTGTATGTCTCACATATTGCATAGAAACTCAACCACATCAAAATCATCCTCTAGCTAGACTCTAGAATTAGTCTTAGTCTAGTAGTAGATACCACGACTTTCATTCCAATGGTCGTGTGTTCGAATCCCGTCCAACCGCGCACCAATATCTTTTTTTTAAGAAAGTGTGCGCTATTAATTTTATGAAAATCGCTATTGCGATTAAGGAAAACATCGTTAGGAAACCGACATGTCCTAGAACTCACTATGGCAAAGGACATTCGCAAATCCGGAGTAGGCTCCCGTGGCATCTTACTGCCTAACTGCACTCAGAGTAGGCCCGTGCCCGTGTTTGCAGTAGAAGAAATTAGCGTGCTATAGTATAAACAGACGGACAGACAGCGAAGTCTCAGTAATACGGAAACCTAAAAAAGAAAGGCATTACAAATAAAGCAACAAATAACGATCGTTTTCAAAGTTATAGGACATTTTTTGCGTTATGATAACGATTTACTTATATTTTTTCTCATTTTTTTTACTATTTTTCTGATGGAATAAGGCTTAAATCCTATCAGGGTTACAAAGTTTGGTAGTTATTATGTATTATACATTATTTATCATGCATGCCTACATTAACTAGGAGCAATTAATATAATGTTCAACTTCACATAGTTAAAGCGATATGACGTATTTTACTACGTATGTAGACGTAATGCTCATTTGACGTAGTATTCAAATTGTAATGTCTTAGACAGGTAAGACATTACAATTAATAAATTATATACGTACTAGTTTTTAAGGATCCGTACCCATAGGGTAAAAACGGGACCCTGTTACTGGGACTTCGCTGCCTGTCTGTTTGTCCGTCTGTCAACCATCCACCACTTGTCTCATTAACCGTGATAGTTAGACAGTTATAATTTTCACAGATGATGTATTTCAGTAGCCGCTATAACAACACATACTAAAAAAAAGATCAAAAAAAAATAAGGGGGCTCCCATACAGTGGTACGGACGGAACCCTTCGTGCGCGAGTCCGACTCGCACTTGGCCGGTTTTTTACTATAAACTTACTTAGCTACAACAGTAGACAAAATGATTCAAACAAGTCGTTTAGTTTTTGTCCAAAAAAGGCGCCAAAAAACTTAGTTTTTTCGTTGACAAAAACTTGACGTTTTTACGACATTTTAACTGGGTCAGTGTGTCTTTGTAGTTTTTATGTAAATTATTGTTAAGTTTTTGCTGTTAATGAATAATTTAATACAATAAAATCAATTTATTTTATTTTTACTTGTATTTTAAGTCATCTTACTATGCTGTGTGAATTATTAAACTCATTGATAAATAAGAGGTCCATTTTTCAGATATTTTACGCAATTGCTTTTTTGGGGTTCTTTACGCAAAGGGTAAAAATAGGACTTTATTACTGAGACTCCGCTGTCTGTCTGTCCGTCTATCACCAAGCTGTATCTCATGAACCGTAATAGCTAGACAGTTGAAATTTTCACAGAAGATGTATTTCTGTAGCCTCTACAACAAAAAAATCCTAGAACGACTATTTAAGAGGGGCTCCCATACAACAAACGTGATGTAGGTATGTACATAAAAACACAATGATACCGCCATCTATTTATACCACTTGCACAATAGTGATAGACTTGCGCCAGTACTAAAATAAATTTTAAGGTTTTCGTTGCGTTCACGGATTGGTTAGTCCAGTGTTCATTTTAGGGTTCAGTGCCAATTGTGATAGTGGTACGGAACCCTTCGTCCGCGAGTCCAACTCGCACTTGACCGATTTTTTTTAAATTTTCATATAGATTCACCTCTAAGTAGTACATAAACATATAATAAATTATAAATAAAATAAATTGTGTCAACAACACACAGCGCCATCTAGCCCCTTGGTAAGCGACTAAGCTTGTGTTACGGTGACTAGACAACGGATATAATACTTATATTTATTTTTCTTTTGTAAATACATACATATTATACATAGAGGAACACCCAGACCAGACACAAATATTTATTTTTTAAGCATAAATACTTGCACCCGGCGGGAATCGAACCCGCAACCTTCTGCATTGCAGTCGGGCATTCGCACGACGCGCCACAGAGGTCGTCAAATATGTAGCCTTATTAATAAACGTGGAGTAAGGTTGGAATAATGTTACAACTTTTTGGTTCTGTCTGTCAACTTTGAAAGTTCTTGTTCCGGAAAAAGACAAAGCATGTTCTCACTACTTCGACCTTACTCCACGTTTATTAATAAGACTAATTCGGTTAAATTCCTTCGTAAACTATAATTTGATAATCTTCATTAACCATGAATATCCTCGGAATATTCCTTAACAAAACAACAATTAAATTCATCTTTAATTTTCGCAAAAAGCTCAAACACAAGCATACTTGGTCTTCCTTTTGTATGGATCTGCTAAATACCAGACGAAAGGCGTTGATATCTATTTAATGGAAAGCAGTATTATATGCCGGCAGACATCTTGAAGAAAATAATGGATGCGCAGAAGTCGATTTTTCAAAGAAGTCGTGCGAGTTTTCAGTTCTTCTGCCGAATTGACAATTCATTGTCTGGTGTGAAATAAATAGTCAGCCTAGGTCTCTTTTTTAAATCGTTTGTGCCACTTCGAGCGATTTAAATAGCTCGATATCTATTGCAGTTGGTTGGCTAGTGATTTTCGTTCGACGTCGGTCGAACTCACATTAGTAGAAATCGAGCGATTTGTGACAAGCGGTTCAGAGCTAGAGCTCCTGGCAAATATGATCAGTCCGCATTTGTTCAGCTTAAAACTGAATCAGTACAATACATGTGCGACGGCTTAATATATCTATGCTAATAAGAGGAAAGATTTATTTATTTGTTTGGAACGAATAGGCTCCAAAACTACTGGACCGATTCCAAAAAAATTTTCAACAATAGAAAGCCACATTATCGAGGAGTAACATAGGCTACTTTTGATCCCTATATTCCCTCAAGATCGGGACTCACGCGGGTAAAACCGTGTGACGTAGCTAGTACTAAAAACAACCATACAAAGCCCAGTCGCTAGTTTAGTAAAAATAATGATCAGATTTGTACCTATGCGGAAGTTTTTTACATCGTAGGTAATATAATAGGTACCTACATGTAAGTACATAATGTATTTATTATTACACACATATATAATATTTTTGCTTCCAATCAATATGATTGACGTGGAAGCATTAGTTTCGACTGCCATAGTTAAGGTAGGGTGACTATGTATTTATTGATTTTTGATTTTTCCCTCTATGGTGCGTCGAGCGAATTCCTGGCTGCAACGCAGAAGGTGACCGGTTAAATTCCCGATGGAGACAAGTATTTATGCTGGCTATAAATGTTTGTTTCTGGTTCTGGGTGTGTCTATATTTATCCATGGTGTGTATTTACAAAACAAAAGTAAAATATTTAGTATATTCGCACCCTTAGTATACAAGCTAATACGCATGCCATTAAAAAACCTAAAGAAGGAGAGACATTTTCTTCTTTCACCATTATTATTAGAAACACGGGTCTAGATCACGTTGTAGATAATCATTGTTCTTAATTTCCTCTCCGTTTCGAATTTCTTCTTCCATAACCAAACCATGGTCCTACTACTAACAGGTTTTTGGCCAACACGAGCTTTGTACCTGACCTCAGCATCCTGAGACCAAACACTTCTGAACATTTAAGTATCTATCTGTCATCGTTACGGCAGACACTCACACCGGAAGCTACTGTGTTACTTTACTTTTTGTAGATTTAAGGTTTGATTCGACCAAGCAAGAGTAAGCAATGAATAATACTTCTCCGCATAAATCGTCATTTTTCGATTTATTAGCTCGAGAGTGTTTCAACAAAAGGCGATTTATGCATAGAATGGAGCTAGTAGACACGATGAACGCGCGTTTCCTGGGGGCGGCTGCGGCGTGCGGGGCTCCGCGCGCCGACGTCGCTCACGTGGGACGCGCGCTGAGTGCGGCCTGTTCTTCTGCTGACCGTTCCCTACGTTTTCGTCCGTTTACTTCGCATGAAGTTTTTAATATTGTGATGAAGAAGATACCACCAAAAGTATCTAAAGATATAAACGGTATATCAATAAAGCTTCTGCGTCTGGCCATACCGGCGATAGCACCGATCGTGGCCAGAGCATTTAATGTATGTATGAAAGAGGGTGTCTATCCTACCTACCCCAATGAAGTCAAGCAAAGTTACGCCGCTGTATAAGGGTAAGGGGAAAAAAGTAGCATGGATTCATACAGACCAGTTGCAATAATCCCGGTGTTCGCTAAGGTATTTGAGAATGGGCTGAGCAGTCGATTAATCGAGTTTCTGCGATCAACAGGAGCCCTATCGGAGCGTCAACATGCGTACCGTACGGGGCATTCGACGACTACTCTGGCTCGCGCAGTGATACGGAGTGTTCTGACTGCAAGAGAAGCGAAACGACAGGTCGCACTAATCAGCTGCGACCTGTCGAAAGCATTCGATGTGGCAGACCACGAGGCCCTGGCTGTAAAGCTGCATCACTACGGCATTGCCGGTACGGCTCAAAGGCTAATGTTGAGCTTGATGCGAGACAGATCCCAGGTCGTTGTTGGTGGGGGAGGAAAGTTTGTATCAGATCCTCTAACATGGACGATGGGTGTCGCCCAAGGATCCTCAATATCGAACATACTTTTCTCCTTACTGCTTAATGACCTTCCGTCCTCGATACCTGCGGCTGATGTGTTTATGTACGCCGACGATGTAGCTGCAATTGTAACTGCGAATACTCATCAACAGCTTGAGGTAAAGCTCAACAGGGCGGCTGAACAACTGGCTTTCTGGTTCAAGGTGAACGGTCTCGCCTTAAACCTGTCAAAAACCAACCTGATGAGGTTTTCGCTTGCTGGCCATAGCACCAAACCTCTTCATGTGAAAGTGGACGGGGTGGAGATTGACGAGGTGCCCTGCCTGAAGTTCCTTGGCTTCGAGATCGATCGAAGTCTTGCGTGGGGAGGGCACATTGACAGGCTCTGCGGGAGACTGGGCAGTGCTTGTTTTGCATTGTGTCGGGTTGCCCGAGTGGTTCCCAGTAACGTGGCTCGTGCGTGTTACTTCGCTACGATCCACTCCTTGTTGCAGTACGGGGCTGAGTTTTGGGGGCGCGCAGCCGATTGGAAGCGCGTTTTCATGATGCAGAAGCGGGCCATTCGAGCGATCGCGAAAGTGAAGCGAGGCACGTCAGCTAGGCCCTTTTTTGAAACACTGGGTATTCTTACACTGCCTTGCATTGTGATCATGCAAATTGCTGTATACACAAGAACGAGTCTGGAGACTTTCAGCAGACAGAACGATGTTCATTCGATCAACACGCGACAATGTAACCAGCTTAGCACTATTCCTAGACGTCTAACTAGGACCGCGAAGCTTGCCCATGTGATGGGTCCAGATGTTTATAATAAAATTCCTGATGACGTGGCTTCGGCACTAAGTCTACCTAGTTTTAAAAACAAATTAAGGCGATGGTTAGTCGAGAGATCGTTCTACACAATAGACGAATTCTTTGACTATAAAGTGTAACTTAAATTTTGAAATTGTAAATCGACATAATATATTGGACATTTAATTTATTTGGATTGATGTAATTTATTATTTGTTAGTGTAATTAGATTTAATTTAATTGACACTTGATCTCATAGTTTTAATACTATATATCTAAATTTTTGACATGTAATGATTATTTACCAATAAACGAGTATTTAAAAAAAAAAAAAAAAAAAAAAGAATTGGTTATTCCAGTTTGGTCGAATGCAGCATACCTAAATGGCATTGATATACCTAACTTTGAAATTGGGTAGGCAAAGCGAAAAAGAAATGATTTAACTCTTTTTTCGGTTTACTACTTTTTGCATCGTTTCAATGCTCAACATTTCGAGACCTTTACAGGTCTCTTCTTTATGATTGACAGATACTTACTTACTTACTCCTCTGGCGCAGCGACCCGAAGTGGGTCTTGGCCTCCGACACAAGAGAACGCCATTTTTGCCGATTTTGGGACGCCTCTTGCCATTAGGATTGACAGATAGGTAAACTTAATTTCAATACAACATCGCGAAAACAGACGAAAAATCTATGGTTGTAGATTTCTGCCTTAACCCTAAATTATTTGGGGTCGGGACTTACTAGGTCTATTAACAAAATAGATTTGTCAATATTTTCACAGCCAGCCGCTACTTGACACCAACTCCGAGTTTGCTAATCCTTCCCAATTTTCTCACCCCTTTTACGACAACCACGGGAAGAAATGGGGTAGGTAGCCCTATTCTATACCAGAGCTACACGGCCAAACGAACATGTCAAACTTTCGCATTTATAATATTAGTAGGAAAATACCGAAAGCTCACAATTACACTACGGTGTGACACTCGGTCATTTATACCTACAAATACGTTACATAGTACAAGCACCTACCTACAAACGAAGCTCGAAACATTTTAATCATACCTAGACTAATAAATCAAGATTTTACGCTATGACATCATCATATAAAAATATGATTTTCAAACCAACGTAACTTGCTACGGGCCGTTTTATTTGAAGCAAGCAAGTCATCAATGCTTTGGGCTTAGTTTGAAGTTTCCTCAATGGCTTATTACCACCACACATGTCTAAATTGAATCGCTTAGCAGACTCGATTTTGTTGCGATATGTAGGCCAGTGCAGCCAGAAAAATGTGTTGTTTGAAGCAGGTTATTGTTACCTTAGCATCGCCCAAGAGAACAAGGCGAAAAGCAAGGCAATTATCCTACTACAGCTAGTTATGAAATTATTCAAAAAAATATACATTTTAAGATTGAAAGAAATTTCTTTTGGCCTCGCACATTTACGGTCACCCATCCAGATAATGACTGCGTCACGCGTTGCTTAACCCGCACAACTATGCAAGATCGGCGAGAACCCAAGCTTTTTATAGGTAGTAAAATGAGCGTAGAGCGGGTAATACGCTCCGCTTAGGGTTCCGTACTCAAGGGATAAAAAAGGAACCCTATTGCGGAGACTTCGCTGTCTGTCCGTCTGTCACCAGGTTGTATCTCATAAACCGTGATAGTTAAACAGTTGAAATTTTCACAGATGATGTATTTTCGTTGCCGCTATAACAACAAATACAAATATAAAACAGATATTTAAGGGGAGCTACCATACAACAAACGTGATTTTTCACAGTTAATCGCAACGTAATCACGATTTATTTTTACCACTAGCGCCATCTAGTGATAAACAGGCATCAGTAATAGGTACTAGTAAAGATAAATGCAAACGCGTGTCGTCGGTGCGTATCTTACACGGATTCCGCTTAGTCCAGTGTTTATTTTAGGGTTCCGTACCGAATTGTGATAATAGTACTGAACTCATCGTGCGCGAGTCCGACTGGCACTTGGCCGGGTTTTTTTTAATGACTAGTTAAAAGTATTAGAATTACCTATCTTTCTGGTAGGTAAGTCAGATCGACCTTGTACTTTTTATGATCCAACCAAATTACATGCGATTTTACACTAGAGTTATTAATTTGATTGACTGAGGATAAATGAGTAGATGTTCTTAAAAATAACTTTGTTAATTTCAAAACAAAACATTAGGTATCTGAGAATATTTTAGAGAAACAATACTTCTGCAAAAACACAACGCACGATTGACGCAGGGCTGGATTCGAACCAGCATCTTACTCAAACCGGGAGTACGACTTGAACTTTGTTTCTTTAAAATATTTTCTAAGAAAGCCCAGTGCAGGCTTAAGCACTCAAAATAGAATATTATCTAGGAATGTTTTTAAGGAAAAATGCACCATTTGGCAGATTTACTAGAATACCTAATCTATTGCCATCAAAAGGCTACGTTGTATCTAGAATCCAAGATCCCGGTACCTACACTTTTGCAAATTGATAACTATCAAGCTAGTTTTCCGTGAGTAGCTTCACTTTGATGAGACATTTGCGGAAAATTAGCTTGATAGTAATCAATTGCAAAAATGTACCAAGGATCGGACTATACTGTCTAAAGTTTAATATTAATTTTATTTATTGGCAAGGTATATTACTATAAATATTGTGTCATGTCGGAGGCTTTAAAAGTTGAAAAGTTAATCACCTGAGCCAGTCCATAGTTAGAAAACTGTTTTGGTAGATGACATCCAAACCGAGCCTTAGTCGTTAATTCACCGTGTTCATCATTCACATTCAATTCACACTCGCCCGGTAATGCCATCTAGAAATTTATGCTTTCGATTCTAAAAGAAAGACCCTACCTAAAAATTTAGGCAAATATTGTCAGCGCATTTTGTCGCCTGACAACTTTTGACCAAAATATGTAAAAAAACTATAAATAGCTGAACCAAAACATCCGACATCACGTGCGTTAGCTAGTGACGTGTAGAGTTGTCAACTTGACACAGTTATCCTAACATGGATACGCTAACTATCAGATAAATAAACACAATACAAATCGGTTCATCCATTCGAGATGTAGTTACCATGTTTTTTGTCTTTTTAGGAACTCGATATTTCGCCAGTCATTCCAACTGGCTTGTTCACGAGACTGGATATTCCGGACAGTTAGAGGGGAGTCCATATTAAACTACCTCCTTTCTAACACGCTGGCTAGGTTTTGTTTTTCCCCTACTATTGCCACTAAACTCACTATATTTTTCTGGGTCTTACTTTCCTACCTCGGTACACCAAGACCATTGTAACATGGTTGAAACATCGACCATGTTACATGTTACAATGGTCATGGTACACAAAGACTATTGTAACATGGTTAAAACATCGACCATGTTACATGTTACAATGGTCATGGTACACAAAGACTATTGTTACATGGTTAAAACATGGACCATGTTACATGTTACAATGGTCATGGTACACAAAGACTATTGTAACATGGTTGAAACGCCGAGGTAAGAAAAAAAAATAAGCTATTAAGACCCGGGAAAATGTAATTATAAGTATGTTAACAAATCGTCTTAATTTAAAAAGTTTATTTGAGACTTGTATTTCACTATAAGCTCTATAATAATATCTACGTAAAATCGTACTTATCTGAATGTTACTAATAGGAAAAGAAATCGATCACCTTAACCTAACTGCGTCCGACCGTGTCACAATGCAACGAAGGTCGATAGGAAGAGCAATTTGATCGACAAAAAATAACTGTTTCATAAAAAAACTCTCAAGGCTCGGATTAACTGAAAAATTGACCGCAATAATTGGAATAAATGATGCAAATTGTTGATAATTGACATTGCTTTACTTGGTAAGAAACTTATGTACTCTAGGTAAATATATAGAAATAGCTGCGTAGCGCGGTTTCACCCGCGTTATTCCCGATAGTTAGTATTTATATAATTTAACAGTCATATTGTCCTACAAATTGCGTGGTACGTTATCCCGGTCCTACGCTCAAAAGTAGTAGGACAGATCCTACCTCTGTTATCTGTTATCTACCACAATCGAGAGTTTCGTATAGGAAATTGTTGGGCGTCTCATCATAATGAAGCTACTCACGGAAAACTAGCTTGATAGTAATCAATTTGCAAAAATGTACCAGAGATCCTGGACTATAAATCCTTTTAGAGTAAAAATCCACAATATTCTTTCCTATAAATCGATGAATGAAATATAAGTGACAGCGTTCGGGAACACAAGTGTTTTGCAGATGTTGGCTTTGACGTAGCTTTGACATAGACATACAAACCTACCTACCTACCATATGTATATGTAGGTATGTGTAGACAACATTACTCGAAATAAACATTATTAAAATATTATTATCAACAAACTTGAACATATTTTACTATTTTCGACTAACGACTGCTATAAGAGAAAACAACCGGGACCAACTGCTTAACGTGCCTTCCGAAGCACGGAGGAGCTCGAAAAAGTAAATTTTTGGCACCCAAATTATCGGTCATCCATCCAAATAACGGGTTATTGTTGATTCGTCACAAAGTTAATTCGTCACGAACAAAAGTATGTGTAAATTTGTCACAGTTCTATATTTTGTGATAAAATACTTGTTTATTATTTTAAACTATAGTTAATTCGTCACAGTGTTTTTTCCTTATAGTCAGCAGAAAAATCAAACAATTTAAAGAAACGCGCCAAGCGTAGCTGAACCCGCACGATCAAGCTAGTTACTTACTTTAAGTAAAGCTGATTATTTTAAATTACAATTGTCCAATGTCCACTTAGGTATACCTACTTCAAAAATCCCTATTAATCTGAAAAAAAATCTTCCCACCGTTCTCTCAAAAGCGTATCGCCGCCTCCCTAAGGATTTCGGAAAAAAATACATTAAAAAAATCCACACACCTGTTGCGCCCACGCATCCGTTGCTAAGACGCCATTTTGTTCACCAGCCATCTGTCAAAATTTGAATTTAGAATTAATGTAGTCCGCTAGACGTTATTATTGTATCCCACAGTTAGGTAAGAGCAGTCATAACATACCTATCTATACCACAGTGTAAATAAACGGAGAGCGGGCTAAAATATGGTAAACTAGCTGCGCCCCGCGTTTTAACGCGCGTTAGTGTCGATCCCGCGGGATTTACGGGAATTAAAGTATCCCATTTCTTGCTCCTGGTTACTTCTGAAAGAGTAGACTAGCTAACCTCGAGTTCCCCGCGCGGTGGCGGATAAACTTCTCCGACCCTAGGAGAGTTGGTGTTAGACAGGCCGTAAAAATATTGTCAAAACTACCGACTGTACCGACCCCAAATAATTTGGGGTTCCCGAGCTCCCGAGAGGGATGCAACCGGGAACATCGCTCAGCTGGTTGATTCCGTAAAAATGTTGCAAATGTCAGTTGAATTGAAACAATGGAAATGTTTCATGTTTCATCATTTTTCGATTTTGTATTCCCAATTTGACAGTTTAAATTTAATGGATTTTTCTAATCAAATGAAATCACAATCAAATCAAATAATTTATTCATAATATAGGTTGGTGTATACAGGTGGTAGTAAGTCAACAATAAGTATATGTTCCTTTATATTTGCCAGTTCGGCATATGAATTTACTAGCTGCATCCCGCGATTTCACCCGCGTAGGTCCCGATCCCGTGGGAACATCGAGATTAAAAGTAGATTATTAGATTAGTAGATCCAGAGATTAGCGCGTTTAAACAAACAAACTCTTCCGCTTTATAGAAGAAGATAGAAGATATGTTCTATCAGGAACAGCTTTGAAACAGGAAACAACTATTTTACAAAATCACGTCACTGATAGTTGCATGGTGCGTGAAAGAGTAGCCATATTCAAACACATTATGTACAACATTTATCATTTAAGATACCTAATGTATGTTACCTATGTATTAGTGGCATTAGTACAATTAGGCAAACCTAGCAGGAAGTCTACTCTATAATTTAGTTGATTGAGACAAAGGTGCTCAATTTGCTAGTCAAATTATTTTAACTATTAGTACTCAGAACCTACTCAATGACATAATACAGGTTGGTGGAGTTTACTTTTATTAAATCCTACTAATATTATAAATGTGAAAGTTTGTATGGATGTTTGTTACTCTTTTACGCAAAAACTACTGAACCGATTGCGATGAACTTGGAATATAGATAGCTGGACACCTGGAATAATACATAGGCTACTTTTTATCCCGTAATTCCTGCGGGATCGGGACTTACGCGGGTGAAACCACGGGGCGCAGCTAGTCATTTATATTTAATCATTTATTCATTTATATTTAGTCATTTAGTCACATAGTCATTTATATTTAATCATTTATTCATTTATCATTTATCATTTATAGTTTTTGCAATATAGAGTCTGCGTACACAGGAACGTTTTGATACCTTTTTAATAATAGATTTTTGTTATAAGACGGTAGTTTCACTGTAACTTTTTAATACATTAGAATGACAAATCACATCTCAGTCAGTCCTGAAGAAGGGACCTGGAAAGGTCTCGAAACGTTGAGCGTTGTAACAATGCTAAAAGTAATAAACACCACGCGATTCGAACCGAAAAATGTTTTTAATTTTAAATCATTTATATCAGAAAATTTATTAAAAAACATTATTTTCCATATTAAAATTTTCCATAATAAAATGTTTGTGGAGCAGCTGCTTATATATGCTGTTCTACACGTCTAGGCGAACAACTTTTTGTACAACGGCTTTTGGAAAATCGAAGTAGTTTTCGACATTTTTGAGGTTTTAAAGTTTTGTTAAAAAAGAGCTGTTTATGAGAGTTGGAGGTCATTGACCTTAAATTGTGCTTTTATTAATTTGGACTAAAAACTCTAACTAAATATTATAGCCTATTACCGCTGTTAGTAGAGAACTAAAATTTGGAGAGTGTCTACTTTAAATTAATGTAAGCATCCAAAAAAATAAGGGGGTTATTCCCACGGGATCAGGACTTATACGGGTGAATCCACGGGTTGCAGCTAGTCTTTAATAAAATCAGATTCAATCACATTTGAGACCATTTTGACAAGTTTCCGAGTCGTTGTCAATTCGGGTAACTCCCCACGGACCCTATTCCAACATGCCTCGCCTCGCATGCGTGCTTCTAACAGCTCCGGTACCACACATGGATGTGTGGTAGGTGGGTTATCTGCCGGCCCCAGCGAGGTTGTCGTTAGCTCCTCTTCCGAGGAACGAGTGGTGAGCGGCTTCATTGCTCCGGTACCAGTCTGGAGTCTGGACAATCTGGTAGTACCATTTTGGTACGGGGTAGCTCGCCTTTAAGAGAACCGAAACTAGCGTTTGGGGACACGATCTGTCTATAACTGATCCCTGACGGTTGCCCCTCCGGGGTGGCCTGACGGCACAGCGGACCCCTCTCTTCATACCCTTGCTGGTCATAGCTGGGGACGCTATAACATATATGCATTGGTTAGAGGAATGGGTTTCCTGGACCCTATTCCAAGAGGTCCCAGTCCCCAATGGACCGTTTTAATGGCATCTTGGTACCTAATTGGCACAAAACTGAAAAGCTGGTGAGGTTTCATTATCACTTTCTGGAGCTCCTCCGTGCTTCGGAAATCACGTTAAGCCATTGGTCCCGATTGTTATCTCTGATGGCAGTCGTTGGGTCAAGTTAAAGGCCTTAGGGCGACCTGAAAACTATAACACTAGGGTAACCACACCACTACACGAAAAGCAAAAGAACATATCGTAAAGTTGCCTTTTTAGTACAGACAGTATTGACTGTTCATCCTTAAAGACTCTTGAAATAGTAAAATATTATCAAGTGGTTTGAAGGACTTCCATGTAAACAGACAAGATTTAGGTAGCCAGTCGCGAAAAAAATCAACACTTGAAATTCAAGGCTATTATATCTCTCGAGCTAGGTAGTAGGTATATAGACAGGAAGTATGTTATCTCCACATACATACATTTTTGAAATTTGTAGGTAGGCACTTCATATTTTACTTGGTAACATAACATGCAACGTTGTCTTCTCTATCGTTACCATCGGTCACCAGGGGACATTTTACTAACCTCTCCCCTGACATTATGGCTTGGTTGGAAATCTTTATATTATGACGACCTCAGTGGCGCGTCGGGGGAAGGCCCGACAGCAATGCAGGAGGTTGCGGGTTCAATTCCCGTCGGGTGCAAGTATTTATGCTTAAAAATAAATATTTGTATCTTGTCTTGGTGTATTCTATGTATCATATTTACAAAAAAAAAGAAGTATGATATTATTATGTAGTATATCTGTTGTCTAGTACCCATAGTACAAGCCTAGTGCTTAGTTTGGGGCTAGATTGCGCTGTGTGTAACGTCGTGCATTATTTATTATTTTATTATGTCTATCCTAACTGCCTATGTGTAAGACGCCATACAATTATTTATTATTATTTTATTATATTATTATTATTATTCAGCATTTCATATCTTTTAGGTATCTAGTGCCAATGTACAAATGAACGTACGTAGGCTCTATGTCAGTGAACTTCAAAAAAGCCTTGACATTCAAACTAGAAGCTTCCTCGAAGCGTACCCAATCGGAACAGTCAATAAAATTCGAAAAATAATAAACAAAAAAATTAAACCATGACTATGACGTAGTAGCGTCCTTGAGAAAAATACTGCTGACCGACTCTTACGTAACCAGACGTAAATAAAAAAGAGTTAGGGCGAAGAAACTGTGTATAGACTACCAATTTTTAGTCAGCCGATAGCTTATTGTCCATACAAAAGAAATGCAGTTGATTTCTTCACTTAAAAAGTGTCACAAGTAAATAAATAGGTATGGAAATAAAACAAGAGTAGGTAGGTATTTCGGAAATAAAAAACTTGAGGTAAAAGTCGCTTAATCGGAGTTTTGAAAAGATTGAATTAAAAAAAACATAGAAACGGGTCGAAATACCCAAGTATTCCGTACTTGCTTCTAAGGGGCAAGTAAGGGGTCTTCCTTAGGTGCCAGGCACTGCGAACTATAAAGCGTTTCTGTATGTTTGCTTAGGGTTTTGTGTAGAAAAAATAAATTTTAAAACCCAAAATTTGGTTGTTTGTCTGCAATTCTAAAATTTGAGAGGTGTCGGCAGATTAAAAGTCTAAAGTCTGACCTTACCCTTAAAGGGCAAAAACGGAGCAACGGGAATGCCCAAAAAATTTTCTTTTTCTCCCTTTTTTTCCCACCACGAAGCAAAAAGGGTACACAAAAAAGGCCACAATGAATAAATGTTTTTGCAAATACGAGAATGAACTTTTTCTTAGCACGTGTTCGAATTTTAAACTTACTTTTTGTTCGTTCTTTTTGTCATAATGTTGGGTTAGGTTATGTTAGGAATTTGCGTATATTCGTCATCAAAGTGTTATTTTAAACAAAAAATTGTATTTAATGATGATTTTATTGCTACTATTTAAATAATCGGGTTGATTGTTACGGTTTTTGTTTGTAAGCGGTTTAAATTTATTTTATTTTTACTTTTTTGCTATACAATAGTACAAAAACAGAATACAATTAGTTTGTTATTAAGTCTTTATATAGGTACCTATGTTTCTTGCTGCGTCTTAGACCACAACCTCATGTACCATCGGCTAAGATTATAAAAAAACTTTAAGTATGTTCTTAAACAAAATATTTGGCATGTCTAATAATTGTTTTTGACCTGAACCACAGAATACATAAATAGTACAAGTACCTTAACCTTAGATAATTGGTCCTTTATGATATGTTTTTTTAATTTCTTGACGATCTTAGCCAACGATGAGGACCGGTGGGCAAATATCGACACGAGATGGATGCCGTTGGAAGGTAAACGTAGTCATTGCAGACCTTTAAGAGATGGCATGATGTTCTTTACCTGCATTCGATGAAGACAGCCTAAATATCGCCTAAGACCGACAAACATGGAAACAGATGAGAGCGACCTTTCTCCTGCAGTGGGACAATTTAGGTTAATTTGAAATAGATAGACACATAGACAAGAAAGTGATCAAGAAGAAGAAGAAGTGATGAAAGTAAAGTCATTTTACATTTTGAGGCACAGAACCCTAAAAAGTATGATTACCTATCATTTTTCCTGCTTAGCCTGTTTATGCTCAAAAATAATGTCAAAAGACTATGTTCGTTATTCGTAAGAACATAGTTTTTTGACATTCTTTCTGACAATTTTTCTTGGAACTCTGAAGATTTTGCCTAAACAAAAATGGCGTTATGATTATTTCCTAAAATTAAGTTAAGTTAAAAGCTTCATAACATACAAATTAAACTTAACGAATCAATTATATTCTAAACCGTAAAACCAGAAGTCATATTTGATTAAAATAATAAAGTTCTTGCGTCAATTAACGTCAGAAGAAGTCATTTTGGCTTTTATTTCAATTGAGGATGTCCGGTGAAACTAGTTCTGTGGTGATTTAGAATATTTTGTGACTTGATTGTGGTTGTTTAGCCGCTATTGGTTCATAATGGTAATATTGACACGTGTCTGAAAAATCATAATTTTGGGAATTCAATATTTTGAGATTCATCATTTTGGGAATTCAACATTTTGGAAATACAACTTTTTAGGAATTCAATAATATGTATTTACAAAAAAAAGTAATATAAGTAAAAGTAACGGATATATACTACATATATCCGTTGCCTGGTACCCATAGTACAAGCCTAGTGCTTAGTTTGGGACTAGATTGGGCTGTGTGCAACATCCTGTAATATTTATGATTTCTAGATTTAGATTAAATTACATTTGAAATCGGTTATTTACTGTTTTAGAAGCAGTGCTGTACTAAGGTGACACAGAAAACCTCCTCAATATAAGAAAAAATACATTATAACAGTTAAAATAAGAAAAAATGTAAACACACAACAACACCTTACATTTTAGCAAGTGAAATTCCTGTAAAAAATCTAGCAAAAACTATTAGGAACCCCTTTACAATTTTATACAAAAACTTTTTCTAAATTTAAAAATGTTAGATTCTGCGCAAGGGCACGTTAGCAGGTAAGGTTTTCGGGTTCGCAGGTAGAAAAAATCCTTATGGATGTTAGAAAAAAAAAATGGTTGCTTTTATGCGATCCACCCTTAGTGTGTACGCCTACGATTTGTTACCCTTATAATACGAATTAGGTGTTTTGATCATTGTAGGAGAAATGTAGAGATTTATTCTAGGTAGGTATTGTTATTTGGAAAGGTAAGTTATTAAAATTTAAAATCGTTTTATTTCCATAATCGTTGGTGCCTGGACTCGTGAATCGTGAATCAATTAATTTAGTTTTTTTTTGTCTTAAATTCGCAAGTGATGAGTACCTTAAACATTCTTGGTTAAAATGGAATTTATCTAGAACTTAAGATTATTATTAAAGGACGCTATAGTAAAATAAATGTGTCTAAAAATAATAATAAAAATATAGCTAGCTAAAGACTAGAGAGACCATAAAATATTTATCTGTTACCATTTCCGTGTCATTAGTGTCTTTTTGCTCAAATAGTAAGTAAGCGATTTAATGCTTATTTATTAATTAAATAAATAAATAGGGCTTTATTTCAATAGGGCTTGAACACACCATAACCCCCCCTCAGAACTCTTTAAACTCCTCACCGCCTCTAAATGTTAGTTTGACATATTTACTAGAATTATAGAGTTTTCTAATAGTACTAGTTAAAGTTAGCATTCAAAATCGATGACCACATTCAGAGTTTCCAAAATCGCTATAATTACATAATAAATGTGAGGTGTCGAGCAGGACGGACATTCTGGAAATAACTCTCTATCTTTTCTTCTACATCCAGAATATCTGTCCTGTTTTGGATCACAATTTAGATCTAATAGCAATTTTGAAAAACAAAATCTGTTCATCGAATTTTGATTCTGACCATACCTAAAAACAACAACAAAAAAATTCAAATACGTTTCAATTTCAAAACGTTCAAGTTCAAGATCGATAGTAAAATATTCAAGTATCAAGACCACTGAATCTGGTCTAGCAGCGGGGGTGGGAACGGCATGCAACAATGCAATGCGTCTGCGCACGCACACACGCACAGATCTCGTCTAGCATATGGTTAGTTGCGGGCCTCTAAGGATTTTATGCACGTGTTTCGTTTTAAAATCTTTTTTAAATCAGCATAGTTTTAGATTTGGTTTGGAACTAGCTGCGTCGTTTGGTTTTAGTCCTGTAGGAGCGATTTTTCTGTACCTAGGAGGGTTGGTGTCAGGCAGACAGCCGGCTTTAAACATATTGCCAAATCTATTTGCAGAAAGTATGGTCAATGATGACTTGCCTACTGTGCCGATCTTAAATAATTTAGGGTTGAGCAGACCCCGGGCTCCCGAGAGGGATGCAACCAAGAACACTGCTCGAATGAGAAGAATCAGATCTATATTATGATTCGATACAGTGAGTTTGCGCTATCATTATTATATTCACAGAATTTATTTATTTAATGATATTTATTTTACTACGCGAATAAGCCATCTGTATGTGGGTGAAAATCAGAACGATTCACAATAAAACTGAGCGAGCTGACTAGAATTACAGATAAATCGCCACAATAAAATAATTGTAGTCTGTAACAGCCATTACGTTACATTGTACGAGTATATTAGTTATTTATTACATAACAAATTTCAGTGTCAAGTTTACTCGCCGCATAATAATTACTCACACGTGATCTTTGTACCATGAACTACGAAAATTGTAGATGCGTAACGCGAATCTCGGAGTTTTGAGATGAGAGTATATTATAGCTGAATAGATACAAAACAATTAGGTAAACAGATTCATATTTCCTAGGACTCACCACGGTCCGAAAGCTTTAGTCAATCCGGTGTAGGCTCCCAAGGCATTTTAACGTCTCTCCCTAACGTCTCCAGGAGGAGGCCCTTACACTACAGTGGGAAGAATTAGCAAGCCAACAAATAATAAAATAAAATAACCCTCCTTCGGCAATCGAGTAAAAATAGGTACCAACTTAAATATACCTACTCTTTAATCATTTATTGCCAGTGTTTTACGTAATTTATTACAAAATAAAAAGAAAAATGTCAAATGAAACCAAAAAAATTGAAAAAGTTATTTCATAAATTTTCCCAAAAGGAATTTAGTTAAACAAATTATTGCTTACCAGCACCTGCATAATATTCCAGTTTTCAGCTGCATAGAGTTCCAGCTTCCAGCTGCAAAATAATAGCAGAACCTCCTTACTTCAAAGTTTGTTAAAAATTGTTAAATACAGACGAAATCCCTGCCTTAAAGTTCCACACCCAACAATTATTGTATTACACTAATCAAGATGACTCTAGACACCAGTTTTTTGTCCCTAGCTCGAGTCATGGTCATTGCCTAATAGTTACTTGATAGTTAATACCTACTTTGTAACTGCTGTATAAGCTGATATACAGTTACTAGGTGGGTGATAGTTAGACAGTTTAAAATTCCGACTGTCTATAGCTTTTTACGGTTCATGAGATATCTGTGGCACTCGTGGCCTGTGACAGGAAGACAGTTGAGTCTAGTAAAATCGTCCCGTTTTCACCCTTTGAGTACTGAACCCCAAAAAACCATAGTGTAAAATAATGAAAATGTAATAAAACTGATCGAGTTTTTTAAGCATAACGTTAAGTGTACTTTCCACTATATTGTCAAAGATCGGCTCCTAGTCTACTCGTATAAGGTATTTGGTCATTGCTGAACGAATAATCAAAGTAATTTTCTTCTATGATTTCAAACTAACTTTAAAAGCTAGTATAACCCCCCAGTAGTCATTAGGAGAACGAAACATAGGAACTAAGCGTCCGTGGGTATACTAAGGTGAGCGAAATAACCTACCTCGTTTGCATTCGGTCTAAGTAGGAAGTAGGTACTTACCCAGCAAGAAAATAAGGCATAATCATTTTATTAAATTTAAAATCTATCCATGTTCAATTAAGCATGAAAATAATAATCAGTAATTACAAATATTTTAACCAATTCATCAAAGTGCCAATCAAACAGTTGTTTAGTTATTATCTCGATTCAAATAATAATTATTAAATGAAAAATAATTCAATTTCCTTCTAAGAATTACGAGTATGTTTAAGTGTAGGTAAGTTAGTTAGGTAAATATAGTCAGGTAATATCGGATACGGGGAAAGACCGTATGATTCAAATATCTCCCAAAATAGGTGATATTTTTTAGTGTATGCCACAGTGTTCACTAGAGCAATTCACCCCGTACCGATCTGTCTCACCCGGCAGTTCGAATGTCACCAATTTTGGGAAATACTTGAGTCATACGATCTTCCTCCGTATCCGATGTTACCTGACTATACTCTATAGGTACTAAGTTAGGTAGGTACCTAAATTTGTTGGTAAATTTTATCACAGGTAAGATCGGATACGGGGGAAGACCGTATGACTTAAATATCTCCCAAAATAAGTGATATTTTTGGTGTTAGCCATGCTGTTCACAGGGGCAATTCACCTCGCACCGATCTGTGGCACCAGATGCAATGTTACCTATTTTGGGAGATATACTTTCAGCTAATTATAAAATAAAAATAATGTTTAAATAAGACAACTGATTTAATCCACGTCTCACAGATCAGGCGATACAATTTGGACTGCCTTAGCTTAAGGGTCCATATAACCCTAATTGCGTGACAGGGATAACGCTAGCGAATATCAGATGCGTTAATGAAGGACGTAAGATGCTACTACGCAAAATTTTAGAGCGTAAAATCAAACAATAGGTAATAACACGATAATAAAACATTAATTTTGAAATTCAAATCATGACTGCACTGTATTGGGCTAAGTTCAGTTCTTATACAAAGTTTTATTAGTTTAAGTAAAATATTGACTGAGTAAAATCACTTATTTGTACAATTTAGAGGGAAGTTTGGGATTTTTTTCTATCGAGAAAATTTTCAGGAATCGTGTTTTCACGTCATAACAGACTTAGTAAGTATCCTCGACTTTAATAAATATGGTTTCAAAAACTTTCGTTTCTAATAACTTTTGTAGTAATTCATCCTAGAAACATCAGTTCTGACCTACTACGAGGCCTTAAGAGTTTAGAATCATACAATTCATACAGTGAAGCCTTTAAGGGGTCCGCTGCATAATATCTATATTTTTTTCCCGTTTAACAGTTTCGAGTGATAGGTATGGTCTTCCTCCGTATCCGATATTACCTGACTATAATTTACCAACAAATTTAGGTACCTACCTAACTTAGTACCTATAGAGTATAGTCAGGTAACATCGGATACGGAGAAAGACCGTATGACTCAAATATCTTCCAAAATGGGTGACATTGCAATTGCCGGGTGCCACAGATCGGTGCGGGGTGAATTGCTTTTGTGAACACCGTGGCACACTAAAAATATTACCTATAGCTGACCCGGCAAACGTTGTTTTGCTTTATATATTACAAAAGTAGCCTATGTTACTCAGGGTGAATGTAGCTTTCTAATGGTAAAAGAATTTGAAATCGGTCCAGTAGTTTCGGAGATTACCCCCAATATACATACATACATACATGTTACCAACGTTACCTCTTTATAATATTAGTATAGATTTTGTTAGATATTTAAGTAATATTACCTATTTTGTTAGATATTTGAGTAATATTACTTATTTTGTTAGATATTTGAGTAACATTATCTTCCTCCGTATCCGATATTACCCGACTATACCTACTCTACCTAAATTCGTTGGTACCTCTTGAATCTGGCCGGCCTTGAAGTGTCTCGGTACAGAAACATTGAATCACTGATGTTATTATGTATAACTAAACAACTAGGTAGGTATTGTAACGTGTGGTTTTCTATGTAGGTAGGTAGGTACCTATTTATTTTATTTGTTGGTAAAAAGTGTTGATTTCTCGCACACTTACCTGCTGAATATCGTATTTTAAAAGGTAATGCGGTGCAGTCACAGGTCTAGACGTAAAACTGGATATTATATAAGTTCGCTTTCTTGGAAAATCATCAGCTAAAGTTTTAAGGAAACTGACTAAAAAAATAATTAAGTAGAAATTATTAGGTATACTAATTTTCCAAGTAAGGCGACTTTTAGTCAGCTTCCTTAGAAAATTGACAGTTGGTAGGTACCTGTTAATTTTCAGGAAAAATGTGCTTTTTAGTCTTTTTTCTTGAAAAAATTACAGTAGCACCTGTTTATAATTCGATGCAGAAGCATTGAATCTACTTTTAATTTCGAAACCAAAGATTTTTATTAATAAGATTTACTAAGACGCCATACGAAAAGTCTCGCCCGCCGCCCGGAGTGGAGGCAAAGAGCGGTGCGGCGGGATTTTCCATCGCCTTAACCATACAGAATAGGCGAAAGTCATAAATGGATATCGCGCCCCGCATCGTCTCCGCTCAGCTGCGACTTATCACTGCGCATCACGGCTAAAGTAAGACCTACATTCCTACAGCAAACTTTTGATTCAACTGTTTCTGCAACCAAAATCCAAATCAATCTACTTTATAGCGAATTGTGAATTCTATTCATCATACATCGACACCTGAGTCTACACAAAAAGCTCACCCTATTTATAAAAAAACTTTTTTTTCCAAAAAAAAGTCTCCCACGATACGCAATACGCGTTTTTTTGTATTCATGCGCATGCGCATTGCATCTTATTTTTATTGCTTTTGATTGAATGGATGGCGAGCGATCAAAATTATTGTCCGTATTCTTTGACTTGACAAGATTTTTTGAAATTATGTACTGTGCTATTTTTGGGCTTTTTTAAAGTTTTTGTGCTTTTTAATAGGTCAGCGTGACAAAAGATTGATAGAATTGTTTTTATTGTGTTTGATATATCTCACGCCCTAAACACGTTTGTTAAAATGCGCAAGACAGCGGCTTTTCAAAGATATAAAATGCCACATTTTTATTTTACTAAAAATAAAAAAAACAAATCAAAATGATTGTTAAAAAATAAGATACTACATCTTATTTTTTAACAATCATTTTGATTTGTTTTCAATCAATGCGTTTTGTGGCGTTTTATATCAACTATTATTTTTTTGAAGTCGTTATGTCTTATCTTGAGGAGTTTTAGTGGCAGTTGAAAAATCGTAATTTAAAAAAATAATTACAAATTTAATAAACCGACTTCAAAGAGGGTACTTACAGTGCCACCGATTTATCTGTAGTAATCTGTACCCGGGACAGCCAAACTACAAACTAAATTTACTTCGACGACGTCAGATTATTTAACAGATAAATCAGTGGCATTCAGTCTACCCTATGTAGGTGGCTATTTTACCCTTTTTGAAGTCTGTTTATTTAATTTTTATAACTTTCTAGTTAAATGTTTTGACAATCGTGGTATTTTGGGACACATCATTTTGAATAGAAAATTACGTGTTCTAAATTGTTTTTAAATAAATAAATATGTATATATACTTATTTATAATACTTACATACATAATTTACTCCCACAAGTAAGTTTACATTAAAACCAAACACTATCTCTCCACACAAGGCGAAGCCTGTCCTGTGAAGAGCATATATCAAAGTTACAATAATAGGGTGCACTTATAAAACAATGAAAACGAAAATACAGTAACCTACAGTATAAAATTAAAACAATACAGAAAACACTTTACAACTCCTGTATGTATGCACTTTTCATGTATAGGTTCTCTTATTATTTATTCAATTCATACCTTTAGTTCAGCGACAAGACCTCCCAAAGTTCTCCGAAAAACAATGCATATCTACAAAAATCAGCAAGTCGATATAAATCTCTCGCAACAAAACATCTGCGTCCAAAAATGCTCTTAAAACTATACACCACAGGATATTCTCGATAAATTCCTCAAAAATTCACATTTTACGCAGCAAAATTAAGAATTGCTTCCCGACGTTGCTAATGATTGGAAACGAGATCTAGCCACTGAAAAAACAACTATATGCAATTATATTAAAGATGAAATTCCTACTAGTAGTAACACAGTTGTATGTCATTAAGTGCTAGGGGATGCTATTCAAGATGTTGCAGTTACAATCTCCAGTAAAAATGACGTAAGAGAAGTTCTAGCTAACGTAAAAGCGACTGTAATATCAGTTAGTAAGGTTGATTATCCAGTGGAAGTACAAGATGAGTTGAGTGGAGTAATTCGTAAAGGGATAATGCAGGTAGAGAAATTTGAACATTTTGAGGGATGAAGGAAAAAAATTAAGGGTCGTATTTAAGACACAAAAGGCGGCGTTGGCGTCACGCTGAGCGATGGATGGACCTCAGATGCAGTTTTAGATTTTTGTAAAGATTTTAAGAATAATTTAGAGTTTTGTAATTGAATGTGACCACTTGCAGTTGATGGATTTAACTGCAAGATTTAAGTTGGAGACGACTATGGTAGATAAAATACGAGACAGTTTATGTAGGTTAGGAAATATTTTAGTTTTAGTGTGTAAATATAAATAAATAAATAAGTAATTAACAAGGAAATGTTACCTGAAATTTTTAGTTCTTACCTGCCTAAAAATGAATGAAGAATTTTGTCGAGGAATATTGTGATCAAAAGTATATGCCTATGTTAATCCTCGATAATGTAGCTTTTTATTAGTTAGAGATTTTTTGAAATCGGTCCAGTGTTTCAGAGATTACCCGGAAAATACATGCATAAATGTTACCAACGTTACCTCTGTATAATATTAACATAGAATATAGAAGTATAGATAGAACTACACAGTCAAATTGCTGAAATTTCTATCTACATCTACCAAGATACCTAGTATTTTAATTGTAACTTCTAAGTAGCTACTCCTACTCCATCAAATTGTAAGGATCAAGCCTACCACAGAATACATAATACAATAGTATGGCCGGCCATACTACCTGCGTATGCGCACAAGAAAGCAAGGCTTACCAATTCTTTCATCTGTAGTCAAAGATGACATCCAAGTTTTACCCAACTGCACGGCGCAAAGAAGGGTTATGTGTTTATTTTATTAGTTCCTAGTTTGTATATTTTAACTGTTGCTTAGCGTCATATCATATGTCTAGATTTTTTATCTACACTAATATTATAAAGAGAAAAGATTTGTATTTTTGTGTGTGTGTGTGTGTCCCGATATTCCCCCGGGATCGGGACTTACGCGGGTGAAACCGCAGGACGTAGCAAGTTATTGATAAGTCGTCGTTGTAGAGTATTTTCTTTTAACTTAAAAAAATCAAACTAAGAAATCCAATTAAATTAACGCATATTCACGACATCTGCATAAAACAACCAACCCTATACAAACAAAAACTTTGATCGAACACATTGCTACAATACAACGAAGAAATCTTCACAAAAAAGCCCTTATCGTAGAGGGGCACGGTCCAAAATGCTGGACTTTTTATGATGAGAAAAAATAAGCGCCCACATCTTCCGACAGGAAGAGGAACCTATCGGTTATTATGATAAACATTAGAAATCAAAATGAAAAAAACTAAAACCAGGTGTAGATATATGTTGTTGGGCGCTCTGCTTTTTACAAACATGAAAAACATTTTAGTGTTTGTATTGACTAAACCCTTTGAGGAAGTTTTTTAGGTAGCTAAAAAGAAGCTACACAAAAAAGGCAATTTAAAAAGTGAAAGTTCGCTTTTTGTTCCAAATTCAAATTGTACAATTACCTCGGTAGCTAAAAAGTAAAAATAGTTTTTTATTGAAAAAAAAAACTAAAAAGTAAAAGTGAAAAAAAAGATTAAACTGTCCTTAAACAAGTGTCGGGTTTTCGTGTTTATATTTGGTTTTTATTGCTTCTTTCAATAGGTAGGTATTTGTTACTAATTTTGACAATGACTATTTTATGATGTTCTATTTTTTTATGATGTTTTGTTTTTTTACAATAGTTTTCCTTGTCGGCAAAGTTCATCCATTTGTATCTACACTACACTAAATTGGACCAATAAACTTTGGGTTCTTTTTAATGTTTTAGGCTTAGATTACCTAGATGGTAACAACGACTTTTGAATTTTGATCCATCTTTTTTAAAGGTGTGTAAGTAATTTCCTAACACATTAGACTTTGGAACTGACTCGTCTCGTCCGTCAGAGACAAGTTTGAAATGGATTACTATCAGGCGACCTTTCTCCTACTAGTGTCTGATAGAGACCAGTCTAGTTCTATGATTTAAGGCTATAGCGTTTACTGCTAACTAAACTAAGTTAGTTTTAGTTTAGCATCCGTAAAAGGGCTTCTACGTACCTACTGCTGCTAGTTTCGGCTCCACGCACGCCTACCAAAGGTCCGGGCCTCCATAGTCTGTGAAACTGGGCGTATATAACAGACAATATTCATAAGAAACAATATATTATTATTTTTAAGAGCAAAGTCACAATAAACAAACGAAAAATTCATTATAGCATTGTTGCAATGCTCAACGTTTCAAGACCTTTACCTACAGGTCTCTTCTTTAGACTTAACTGTCAATCAACAACTGTGTAGTCAATCCTGAAGAAAAGACCTGTAAAGGACCATTGAAACAATGCTAAAAGTAATAAACACCACGCGATTAAAACCGAAAAACGAGTTTAACCTCAATCCAACACCGCGAAAACAGAAGAAAAATCAACCAAAAACAGTAGCCAAAAGGAATAACGAACAAAAACAATAGTAAGTAAGTAGCTAAACTTTTATTTATAATACCATTTCGTTATCAAATGTAATAAAGTTACCACCAAACCTGTCTCGGAATCCGGTTTGCATTTGCGTGATGGATCACCGGACGCAACTATACTTCGACTCCTCACCACGCCATTATTTTATTACAAACTTCCTCTACAATATTTCCAAGAACGCCATCCATTGATTTTTTCCTACCACTCTCATTAAGAAACGATGAACTCTGCAAGCAATGGTTCGTGAAGTCAAAGGAAGTGCGGACATCTTTGAAGGCAATTTAAGGCTATAGATTGAGTAGATCAAAATGGCGGACTCCGAAAATACCAGTTCCGTGATGATGGGACTTGAGATGCATAATTTGAATGATACGTTAAGTAAGAGAATCATGGACTAAGTACCTACCTATAATGTTTTAGAAGTAATTTAGTTTTTTTTTTGTTGGAGAAATTACTACAGTTTTTCAATTTTATATTATGTCCTTTACATTTGGTCTAAATAAGTTAGATATATCGATAGTTAGATCTTTTACATCTAATTTCAATAAGTCAGGTTAACTAGAAATATCGTTCAGGTTATTCAAATTTGAAGCACTTTTTTTTTTATAAATAGACTTAGGCTGAGCTTGGTTTTTAGATTTACCAGCATAACGGGTGGTTAAGGTAGCGTGTCAAACTTAAAAAAAAACTAAAAAACCTAAAAATGTCAGCTCGACCATTCGACCATGGTTAGAGGAAATAGAGGAACTAGTCAAAAATCTATATCTACGTAAATAACATTTTAAAGTACATTATTGCTTATGCTTTGTTAAACTAAAGTTAATATCTACCTACCTATATGTACCTATATTGTTACTATAAATTAATAGATACTTCTTTATCCATATATTTATGATTAAATCAAACGAACAACAATTTAACATATTGAACAAAGATGTCCACAAAAAAACATCACCTTCACTTTCTTGAACAAATTAACATTTAAATTGAAATTTAAATAAAAATCACCTGTATTCAAAAATACACCTGAAAAATTGAAATGACAAAACTCAATTGAAAGATCGAATCTCGAACCAACATCCTGCTTCCGCACCCTTAACCAAAAACAGGTGATTACAAATCAAAATAGAAAAAAAAACTATTGAATACGACAAACCCTTTGCTCTAATGAATAAAGAAAAGTACAAACGAAAACGAAATCTAAAAAGTCAACAATGCAATACGGAAGTGGAGTTAAAAAAGACACAAAAGTTGTATATCATTTTTGGAAAAAAAAACACAATATGCCTACATACCACAATGTTTACCATAATTCTATAATTTTCTGGATAAAAAATCATATTTATCAGTTTTAATCGCGATTTTCTATTATTACTAGCTGACCCGGCAAACGTTGTTTTGCCTTATAAATTATAGATAGTAGCCGATTCTCAGACTACTGAATGCGTATGTGGAGTTTGGTGGAGATCGGTGAAGCCGTTTCGGAGGAGTACGGTAACTAACACTGTGACATGTAAATTTTATATATTAGAAAATTATAAGTACCTATTTTTTAATGCTCGTGAACCCGATTAAAACCTGAAAAAAATGAGTTTGATTTCATAATATCAGCATCTCGACAGCCCAAGAAAAAAATATATACCTACTTATTTTCGTTTTTTTGTTTCGGCTCTGTTCCATTAGGCGTGATCATTAGAACAAGTGATACAGCTACGTCTTAAGCTACGTCGTCGTATATTGGTATTTTTAAATGATAGCTATTGTTTATAAATAAGTTAATAATTATATGGAAAATAAATAAAACGCAGGCCATGCAAATATAATAGATTAAAAATTGTTTGCGCTGTTTAAAAAATCTAAAATTAGATGAAATGGCAAATACCTAATTATAATTTAAAATTACCACGTAATCAAAATACAAATTTGGAATTGAAGATCACAGAACAATAATTAATTATTATTATTAAATTTGGCCATTTCATCTAATTTTAGATTTTTTAAACAGCGTAAACAGTTTTTAATCCATGATATTTGCATGGCATGCATTTTATTTATTTTTTATATAGGTAGTTATTAACTTATCAACGTTAGCTATCATTTATTTTTTGCATAACTACGTCCATTTGTGAAGATAGAACTAAATAATAATCTAAACTAATTTTTACGACTCAACCATTTCTATTTCATTTTAGATCTGCCATCTATACCTGGTTCGGCCATAATCATAAAGCTATTAAACTAAAGCATCTCGACTGAATGCCAAATATTTTTATGACAAAATTGTGTCATAAAACTACCACCCATCTATTTTAGACAACAATCATTTGGACGGTCTACTTCTGGTTCCAATAAAAAAGCGCCGAAAACTTTTGCTTTTTATTTTTTATTGCTTTAAAACAATTGAAAACGGTAGTAAAATGAAACAAAAGTGCAATGTTTGAAGGTTGTTTTTTCGGCGTTACAGATTGTTTTTTTTGCCTTTTGTTTTTTTTTATTATGTTGCGTTGAAACTAAAAAGTGTTGTTTGCTTAAACCTACTCTTGTTAGCCACATCTCAATTCTCCATCATTTTAAACCGTCTCGTCTGTCTGTACTAATTATTTTATTATGAACTATTTTCAGTCATGAAATAACCAAAAAAAATCGGCTTTCATGAAAACTATGAAAATCACAACTCTAATAGTTATCATGGAAATTAATGGTCGCTATATACGTAATGTATTTTTTCTCGTGTCGGACGGAGCATGTCGATTTCTGCATACAAAAATGGGATGGGGAAGGATGGGACGGGATTTTTATATGCAGAAATCGACACATTCTGTCTGGCACGAGAAAAACCACGTTACGAGTTAAGAATTTAAATAAAAACAATGGCATTCCTTTTTCAAAATAAATAATATTTTTAATCCAAATTTAAATAATTCAAAAATCGAATCTCTAATCTTACCCTATAGTCCGAGCGTCATACAGCTTTCCCCTGACCATTGTGTATAGTGCATCTGCTCTTAAATACCTTATTGTAATACACCCCTATATTGGTTATGTATATTATTCGATACGCGATGACCATGGTATTTATTCAAAATCACCACGAGAATGACAGTTGTCTACGTAATGATTTTATTTTTCGATAGCTGTGATGTTATCAGCTAATATTTATTTTTTTAATTGTGTAAAAAATGAACTTAATTAGGAAAAAAATGTAAAGATCACTTAACATTAAACCTGTCTAATTCATGAGATATTTCCGAAAGAAAAAAAAAAGATTTATTGAAATGAGGAACTAAAAATGAAGGTACAGTCGAGTTCAGAATAAAATTCAAAACAGTACGTAGGTAGGTCCCATATGTAATGGATTTTGTAACAAAATAATAATTTATCCATAATTGATTATCTAGGTTATATCTAAAGAAATAAAATGAAAAGGAAAAAAAATACTTCATAAAACTTTGCAGCACAGAAATAAATTAATATTGTATTTTTTTTTAATTTGATAAAGAAAATATTAAAAAAAAAGAAGTTTCGATGTTTCCATATTTGGATTTACAATTTTAGTGAATTTTACACCATGTATTTTAAGAAATCTTTTTTTAATATTATTTTAACCCATTGAAGCTTGCTGTCCTCATTTGGGAAATAAAATAACAATAAAATCTTTTTATTAAAATAATGTTATCTTTACTCAGGGAAAAGGTCGGCGGTGTTAAGTATATTTTTATCTGCAAAGTATTGTATGGCTTAATCTTTTGAAATCCTTTATCTTCGTCTTAACTTCAGAAGAAAGAGAGACAGCATTAACTTAAGTAGGTATGTCTTATTGTATGCTTCGTGGTTTAGCTCTGAAAGTTTATTGACAACCCCTATATGTATTGTCTTTAATAAAACTGGCCAAGTGGGAGTGGGACTCGCGCTGGAAGGGTTCCCTACCATTATCACAATTGGTTACGGATGCCTTAAATAAACTCTGGGCCAAGCAAACTCCGTGAACGCAGCGACTATGCACGTTTGCATTTATCTTTACCACTGGCGCCAGTTTTGATGAAGGCAGTAGTAAAAATAATCGCGATATTGTTGTGTTTGAAATTAAACAAACACGTTTGTTGTAGGGGTTCCCTTTAAATATTAGTTTTATTTTGTTGCTATTGCGGCTAAAGAAATTCATCATCTGTGAAATTTAGAACTGTGTAGGTATTACGGTTTATGAGATACAGCCTAGTAACAAACAGACAGGCAGCAGCGGAGTCTCGGTAATAAGGTTCCGTTTTTACCTTTTAGGCAGGGAATGAGGGAACTCTAAAAACGGAGAATACCTACATTTCCTTTTTACATATCATTTGGAGTCTTAACTCAGCACAAACGTATTATTTAATTTGACTTTAACTTCTTTTGTAGTAGGTACAACAAAGTAAAAATAAAATATAATAGTGGTATTTTTCGAAAATTAGAGGATTACATCGAAACAGTCCAAATGTTGGACTGTTTCGGATCTACTCAAAATTGCTGATTTAAGTAGATCCAGTAATTTTAAACTTCCTCTTTCTATAAAATCTAATGCTCCTACATCTTTTCCCATTTGAATCACTATTTGCCCAGCAACTGTTTTCAAATTTAAATTCTTCCTTCAAGTCGCAAAGCATTTGCAAAGTAATCGATTCCTGTCGGTTCTGTTGCATACAATTAACCACCCTCATTTGCGTCTGGTCATTGACAGCCCTCTTTTAATCAATAAGTTCTTTTTCGCGCGGTGCGTCCTTGGTTTTTTTTCCTGGCGCAACTTTTTCTGCGCGCAATGCGCTAATATGTGTCAATCGGTCTTTTTTTCATTAAACAATAACCGACCGCTCACCTTGTTTACGTCGATTCCGCAAAAAGCTCCGCAAAAAAGCCAAAAGCTCAACCAAAAAATCGTCTACCGAACAGTATCTCGTATCGCCAGTCTTGTAGCCATTTTAATTATTATTTAATACCGAGGGACGAGCACGTGGCGAAGTGCACTGTCTCCTTCCCTCGACTGCCACAAGGAGCTCCAGGATCCTCCCGTCTCCCTCGCTCCGAGCCCACTTACACACATAAAAATCGTGAATAATAAAAAAATGTGTACACATTTTTTTCGCTTAACCACCGTTCGTCTGTGTGAGTGCGGCCTCACGCCGTTAGAGAGAGAAGCCTGTATAGCATCGAAGGGGACGTACTGCTCCCCACTCCGATTTTTTAAGCTCAACCGTAGATGTTTGCGTCCGTGTGATTTTTTTCATTTTTATGTGTTAGTGTACCCCTCGCGCGGTGTAGTTCACTTTTTCTACTATAGATCTGAATTTCAGTCTCGTTTTTGCCGCGTCGGTCTAAAGGCGGGCGAGCTAGCATTTTGTACTGCGTGTTTTGTGATGCGAGCAGCATTATCGTAGCACTCAATCAGTCGCCCTGGGTCCGGAGACGCCGGCTTTTTGTCGAGTAGCACATGTCGTCTTGAGCTATTCGCCTGCGCTCCTGCATGCCGATGCTGCCGGTGCACGCGCAAATCACCTAGCGCGAAAAGGATAGAACACATCACGTGTGGACTACCCACAGCCATAACAAATTATATAGCACACTAAAATATTGAGCACAAAAAATCTGGTAATTTGGATCCTAGTAACGACGCTCGGCATTCATAATTTTACCACAGGGTCAAGAGCACGCACGGCGTTTTTTCTATCGTCTAAATTCGCCGGTATTTTTTTTAATGTTTATTTGCAAAGAACTTTGGGATTTTTCGAATATTTTTTACGGTTTTGCCGTGGACTGTTGCCTTTGGGACGTGTTGTGACGTTAGTGTTACCTAATTATGTGATATTTTAGTGACATTATAGTATAGGAACAAACTGTGATTTATTATGGTGATATAGATGGTGTTGTGAAGATTTTTTTGGATAGTGAAAGGTAAATATTTTTTGTTAATTAATTTGGAAGCAGGTTCGCTGGTGGTGCCTCCCTATAGGGGATGGATTCTCCCTCTAGGGGGTTTTACGTAATATCTTGCTATTCGTGGTGAGTTCGAAGTTGTTTCGAGTTGCGTTCGGCGTCCGTCTATCAAACCTGACCTTGAACAATCCAAGACATGATATCCGGAAATATATTCGACTAACGACGTGACGTAAAGTTGCTGTTGAATTCAACAATTTGTTGTATGCAATTTTAACAAATATTTAGTGAACCTGCTTCCTATTTTAGTGAGAATTAAATGTTGCTTTTGTATGTATTTGAAATGTAACCACATTTTTATCATTATCTGTTCATTTGGTATCTTTTGTACATGATTGTTCTGTCATTTTAAAACTTTTAAATAATTATTTATTTAAACAAAACTTAAGAATTTCTTTTTGCTCGTCTAGTTAGATTATTTACAACATTACTTATTTTTATAAAGAGAAAAAACACCTTTTAAAATTCAAATAATATTTTTGCAATAATATGTAATTATAAAATAATAGGTATGCTATTATCAGTTTTACGATCCAGATGTCAAATGTTAATAATGTTACTTCCGAAGGTAATATCCTAGAACTAGTTTGTTTGCATATTGCATTATAACACCTGTCGTTCGATAGATATATGCACCGCGTCTTTCATTTTAAATTATGCATTATGCAATAACAATTAATAAAAATGAATAAAAAATATAATTCAGTCGTTAGTTTCAATTAATATAGATTTTAAACTCAGTATACCATGCAAAAAAAATACAGCCACCTTGCTTGCATTTACATCAATTTTTTTTTTCTGACAACATGCTGCACATTAAGAATTCATCATTTTGTATCGAAAATTTTAACACCCTATTATTATCATTGTTTGGATCTGGATTTTATTATTTAGGTAAAAGTTGCTAAAAATTAAAGAAAAAGTTTATCAAAATGTAATTTAAAAATACTTTATCTAGTAAACACTTAAACAAAATCTAATGTCTTTTTTGAGCTAGAATAATATGGTCAAGTTCAATAACTACTAACTGATACCAATCAAAGATATACGAAACATTTTTATCCTCATTAAAAATTTCAAACCGAATAGAAAAGCAACAAACTGACTAGTTGTCAAGCAACCTTGTACAACACGCTTCAGTAACTTTGAAATCTCCAATAACCGAATGAAGAACGCTTGAAACTTTAAAAAATATCGACAAAAAACACGAGCAAAAAATTCAAGTACCTAACTCACCTAGTCCAAAAAAATAGACACGCGTCTCTCGGACTATAAATTTTAAAAGTGTCTTTGATTTACAGTTTTGGGTGTTTGAAAATTGAGTTCTGTTTTCAAAATGAAAAAAAAAACTTTATTCTCTTTTATTTCAAAAATTATATTCTTCTAATTTCCGACTGTACCTTGTGTTAGGTTTTGTTGTACCTATCCAATTTAATTAAAAACAAAACTCGATCAATAAAATAATTATAA
This sequence comes from Idaea biselata, assembly GCA_958496205.1. Lineage (NCBI taxonomy): Eukaryota > Metazoa > Arthropoda > Insecta > Lepidoptera > Geometridae > Idaea > Idaea biselata. Next base: position 4,762,883 of record OY292405.1, on the reverse strand, counting down.
AAAAATAAACACTTTTATAATCGACTGTACCAAAATTAAAAAAAAAACCTTTGTTTCGAGCAATGTAGGTATAGTTCTTAAATCGTAAATTTTCAATTTTCATTAGGTATTCTACTCATTTTTTTTAAATTTATGTTTGTATGTACCTACCTTTAATCATAAAAAATGAACGTTAGCATGTCTTACATCACAGAGTCCACCTACCAACATCTCCCGGCTCGTAAGCACCACAAAATAGTTAACAAAAAGCTAATTACCCCAGCCCCGGAGCGACTCCCGGACCAAGCTAGTATTATGATTACAAATCTTATAGTCGATCAACCGTGAGGCCCTGTACTTTATACATCACCAAATTATTCCACCAACAGACTTACCATTTCGACTCTAATCCCAAAGCAAAAGGTTCAAAATCCCGTACCCTGTAATTACAGTAACCGCAAATACACTTTGCTTTATTTTCTATACGCGCAATTATATCTTTGACAGCCGTGCGTTGTACAGGTGGCGACAAAAGTATAACGCTAATGATTTTTTTAGACGTAGTTTTTTTTTAAATTTCAATAATTGATTAGTTACCTACCGCTTTAAATATTGCTTTTTTTACGATTAATGCCATGTACAGGGCATGTAATAAGTAATAACTGTCGCGAAGACCTATACATTTCTCTGTAAAGATAGGTATTTACAAGAAAGAGGTGCAAATCGTATTTTTGACCTTATTGCAACTTAATACCTGCATACTAGAAACATCTCAGGCCTACAAATTAAAGTTTGTCCCTTCGAAAATACAGTCGACTAATATTATCCATCGGAGACCATAATGATAAGTGCCAATGTGGTCTAAGATGTAGCATGCTAAACTAGAACACACATAAATAAGACAATAGAACTTATTCGATACTGTCCATTCACTGCTTCCGAGAGGCCCATCCTCGTGAATTTATTTATAAGTCTACTAGCTGCGCCCGCGGTTTCACCCGCGTAAGTCCCGATCCCGCGGGATTAACGGGATCAAAAGTAGCCTATGTCCTTCTCCAAGGTCCTATCCATCTCTATACCAAAATTCATCAATATCGGTTCAGCGGCTTAGGTGTGAAAGCGTAACAGACAGACAGACAGAGTTACTTTCGCATTTATAATATTAGTAAGATGGTTTGTCGTTAAGTAATACACACATGTCGAAGACTGTACTCGTTTTGTGATTATAGATGCCTTATTCGATCCGGCATGTGGGCTAGGGGATAGATCATTGACACAACCTACGCCAGAACCACTCATCACCTGCTACTGCAAAAAAAACCCAACAACTTTTTGCTGAAGTTGACATAGACAACACGCTTTATGATTTATTTTTATTTGACGCTAAGAGTTTTTAAGAAAAACGTGTACAAAAGCTACATTTTGATTCAATACACAGATAACGTTAAGAGTTTATTTTTTTAAGAAAAGCAACATTTTTTCTTAATGAAAAAAAAAACTATTTGTAAATTTTTAGCCAAATACAAAAAAAAACTCGATTTCTTTTTCAGCCCAGTGAAAACAGAGGATCTCGGATAAATTCCATGACAATTACATAATAAATAAGATAAGATATTATTTTTGTAAGGCAGTGCCAAAATTAGAAGAATTTATAGTTGATAATAAAAACTTTTACAAGATGATGGAAGGAAGGATCGATTACCGGCCAGATGGGCTGGACTACCACAACTCCCCCCTCATGGCAGAGATCCATGTGGACAACTATAGCCATATTCATAGAAGTATAGAACACCTTAGATCCATAGGGGTCCCTCCCCCCATGGATCATCATAGACATTTAGCAGCCAATCTCGATTTGAGACGATACGAACAACACGACGAAATGCCAGAGATAAAACCGTCAGTTCTCCGATTGTCAGAGTTTAAAACCATCCAGGACATCAGGAATCAGGATCAGGAGAATGAAAGTCATAGACAAATGACGCCTCATGATGATGGTAAAGGATACAGCGCGCCATCTACACCTTTGTCGGAGAACGGAGGCCAAAACGTGCAGGAGGAAAAGGTTTGTCTTTTTTTCTTTTTGTTTTCGATTTTAGTGGTCAACTGTACTTTTTATTTGTTTTTCGTTTTTATTATGAAGTACGTTATTGAAGCGAATTAGTTATATGTATTTGGCACTTAGTGCCTGATGTAAAATTAATAAAAAAAAACTAGTTAGAATAAGATTTTATCTGTTAGTTTTTAAAGTTCTCATTCTAATAAGAAAACCCTTCTACCTGTAGATTTTTTTATATTTAGTGCAATAATTGTTATTTTTTTATTTTCTATCTTACATTAACATATTTGGTTAATAACCTCTTACATTTTATTCAATTAAAATAATTAACTACTTAAAAATCAATATTTAATCAAACTTCTCATTATAAAACTCCTTCCTGTAGTATAATTTTCTTTTGAGACATGTTTTTTTTTCTTATTTTTTAACTTTTGGTAAGTTATTCTAATTGTCGCACTTAGCTGCTAATCAGAAACGGCTAATTCTGTTTAAAATAACGTAGCTAACTTTAGTATAGGTAAGTGTTGGAATTTGACCATGATTAAAACAGTTATTTTATTTTTATCTGTTGTTATGGTAATGACATTTTTTATTATCATTATCGGTAACCCCGCCTTAGGCAGGTATTTCATTATGTTCTTACACTAGAACTACTTTAAGTAGAAATGCATCATCAAAAAATCTCCCATGACAGGATTCGAACCTATACCCCTCGCTTGCAGGGCGAGTGCGTTTAGATTGCAATTCAGTTGCAAGTTAGAGCTTCATTTTGAGCATATTGTTTGCAATATGGTAATTATGTTAAAATTAAAATTTATCACAATTTCATTTACTCAAATTAATCCTAGGGCAGTTATGTCCTGCTTTAAGAGCTCATAGTTTTCTTTCTGAGCGTTTTAGGGGGTGTTCAACCTTTAGCCTCACACGTGACCTCTGGCTGGGAACTATTCTATAAAAAGACTATTATTTACCGGTAAGCGTTTATTAAAATACCTAAAGTATTCTGTTTCAAACTTCCACTTACAATGTATTGCATTTCGATGCTGGCCCATATTTTGAAATACTCGCACTTAATCAATTACCTAAAACTACTAGTTATCTAAAGTTTATCAAAATATTGCTCATTATTCTCACTTTACTATCATTTTTTTTCTTAATTGTTTAAATAAGTAAGTAGGCTTTTAGGGTTCCATAAGACTTACCAGTCTTTATTTATATAAGGTTTAGGGTCAAAAGAAAAACTTTCTGACAACAATGTTTTCTACACCTCTTCGTCTTGGATTGAGCTTGTCAATTATTTAATTAAAATTAATAAAATGTATCTGGTATCTTGTTTTATGGAGAACAATTAAATATACTTAAATACACGATTTTAAAGCACGGAACCTCTTTGGTAATGGTCCGATTCACACTTGACCAGTCTTTTAATCACTAAGATGCAGACTTTTTGAGCACTATCTTTGACATTCGTTCATATCAGATTTTTGTTTGGCCTCGATGTAATTCTATCTTTTTTCACTTGACTTTTGACATTGATTTTTTTAATAAACATATTTTAGTTAGGTAATAAGGTTACCTAACTAAAACACTAGTTGGATAGTAATTAGGTATTATTCATTTAGGCATTTATATTATTTATTTGTTTACATTATGTGAGTATAGTATAGTACCTATTTGTAATGCTAATGAATAACTTTAATAAGATATTTCGTTTTTTTTTGTTATTTTTTTTTTTGTATTGTAAAAACACAAAATTCTGTTTCCATGCATCATCGATCATTGAGACTTTACTCGATGCGTTCAGATTTGTAAACCCGTTGTCGAGAAACCTCTAACGATAGATACTGAAGTAGTTGTAGAATAAGTACCCTGAACTTTAATTTCTTAACGTTACTAAAATAAACTAAACACTAACTAACTACTAACTAATAACTAAAAATGTTAACAAATATAATTCGGCAATTAAGTACATACTTACCTTTAAACTAAGTTGATGTGGTGATGAGCACGGATATACCTTGAACGCTGCTCCAAGGTCAAGTGAAGCCAGGTCGCATAGAGGTTGTATAGGACGGTGCCTATTGTTCGAACGCTGATTTTTTTAATGCAATTACTTAGATAACGACCATACTAAGCTAATTAATTCTTATTTCGACGCTTCATTTTCCGGGTGTTTTTTTTTTTGGGAATGTTGAACGACTTTTGATTCTGATTGTACTTTGGGGGTGCCTGTAATTCGGCCCATTTCATTTTCTTTTAGAAATCTATTTTGTACTATCTTAAGCGACTATTCACTTTTTTTGTCCGCTCTTATATAAGTTGATAAATCTTTTCAAAGATGACAGATGTATAAAGTAGGTACACATCCAATTTAAAAAAAAACGTGTAAAAAATTTATAAAAATAAAATAATTTATGAAAAAAAAAACTATTTATCTCGAACTCGTCCCACGTGGATGAAAGTTACTTTACGCTTAGCATTTGTTTCGTCCCAAAGTCATTGAATAATGAGGGACGATTATTTATGTCGCTAATTACTAAAATATTTTTATTTTTCTATTTTCTAAAGCTTTAATTTAACACAACATCGTCATTTCAAATCTTACTAATATTATAAATACGAAAGCAGCTGTCTGTCTGCTACGTTTTCACGTACCGATTTTGATAAATTATATTATAGAGATAGATAGGACTTTGAAAAAAGACATAGGCTTCTTTTGTTCTCGATATTCTCGTGGCATCGGGATTTACGCGAGTTTTAAGCCGCGGGCGCAGCTTGTTATAAATAAAATATAATTATTAAATTCGATTTCTAATTAGTAGTATATAAATAAAATAAAATTATTAAATAAGATTTCTAATTTAGTCATATTTTTTAAATAATTAGAATATGGGGAGCTAGATATTTGGACACGTCAATAAAAATGACAATTAATTGAAAATATGTATCTGCAAAATCAAATATATTTGAATAAAAATCTGCCATATTACATTTTTAATATTGTTTACATTTTATCTCTTTAATCTTAATAAGATTTCATAGATAACCTATTAAAGTTATTAAATTTAATATCTGTGAATTCAAAATTATAACTAATTAATTGGAAATTCAAATTTCCACAGATTAGATTGGAATTTACGCAGATGTAACAGCGGGGTGTAATTATTTCAAATAAATATAATTTAAAGTATCGTGTGAACCTCAAGAAGAAAAATTGGAACCAGAATCATTCTGTTTTCGGTTTAAAATTAAATTACCTATAACACATACACCCCACCTAATAACCAAACCTAACCTAATAATACATACAAAATTCAAAGTCCTGATTGATTGATTCACTGACTGAATAAACTATTATATATCAACGCACAGCCTAAGACATACAATTCGGAGTGTGTCCAGTAAGAAAGTGGTTGTTGAAAAGTATACATATATACCTATTTGAAGCTTCAACATTTTGGGCAGCTTTGAATCTTTGATATCATGTATTATTAAATTTAATTATCGTGTATAAGATAAATAATCTTCACAAATTTATTTTTATTTGATATATACATTTTATTTATTTACCGATTCTATAGAAGACAGCTAAGGAAGACGGGTCGGATATTGTTCCACTGGCGTATTCCTTCTTCTAGATGAGCATGTTACATCTTAGACCATGTCATCACTTACCACCAGGTGTGTCAAACGCTCACATATCGTATTTAAAAAAATATAAGTATTTTTAATCTAGCACACTAAATTGTAAGTCAAGATTGATGCGATTTATATGCGAAAGTTTATAAGTTCCGGAAAGCCGATAAGCGTTGCCCCCCACACTTATATCGTACTGATACTACAAGGCCAAAGATAACGCATTTATTTACTTATTGATAGTATGTCTGTCTGTATTTTTTTATGTAGATATAGGTAACCGATTCTTACATATTTTTTTATAACTCGTCCCACTTTAACTGTGTGGAACGAATTCAAGGGTTACCCAAGATGACACAGCTACGGGCCGATTGAATAATATGAAGAAAAAATATTTTTCCAAGTGTAGGAAATTTCTTATATTTAACCGACTTCTAAAAAGGAGAAGTCGCTCAACACTGTTGTAGTATGTAGTTTTTTTTATAATATTTTTTTTTTATTATTTACTCGGCTCGGCTCGGCCGATTTTGATGATCCTTTTAATGATGATAATTTTTTTTTAATGATTATATATTAAAGAATTTACCTACTCCAATTTAAAATATAAAGGAAATAAAAGATTTTACAAGTCTAGGTATTCCCGTCCTCTTTATTTCTTAAAATTATTAAAATAAATGTAAAAATATTGAAAGAATCAGTTCCCAACTGAACTGACCCCCAATTTGTTGTCATTTGACTTTCAAGCGAATGGCCTTCAGTTTTAAATTTTCAATTTTTGCACGCACTGTTTCTGTTACTATATGGGTTATGGAAAATTGTAGACGTCTTTTTTGTGGCATTTTTTTCTTTTGTAGTTGGTTATTGAAAGTCAAGTACCTACCTGCAATTCGTCCCATAAGTAGGTAGGTATATGTGCAGACCACGTGGTTCACAATTCTGGCCAGCTATCATCTATCTGGTTGATAACTGATTCATAGGCAACATGCAGTTCATTGCTGCTTTGAGGTAATCACTGGTGATTTATCTATCATTACATTACGAAAATTAATACATAACAGGAAAAAAATAATAAAACTAAATAAATGGTGTACAAAAACGATTTATTCCAGGCAACCTTAGACTGGAAAAGGCCTGTTAAGCTGTTCCGGTAGGTCGTGATGTAAAAAATAATTTATTCACCAATAAAACCACGTACTTTACGTCGAAGTAGCAATGTAATGCAAAGTGTCTATCAATCTCAGTTATTATCAACTAGCTACATAATACAAGATAATACGAAATCAGTTAGGTAACATTTAGCTTTATAAAACTTTTAAATAGAAAATGAAAAGTTGATAACTTGAATAAAAAAATAAGTTCTTTATAAGTACCAAAAGTAAAAACTTACCTATTTAAAAAGTCGTGCGAATTCTTACAGCACTATTTATTTATGTATAGTATTGATATATCGTAAAGAATTTTATTTTGTTAAACGAATCGATTTTATTAACAATCGATCGAATGATACCAAAGTATCTCATCGTAAACAGTTCTAACTTAACTCTGGGTGCGGATTTAAACGGAACTAATAAATCTAGTTAGAATCTCTGTGTTACATAAGCTAGGCAGCGCCACCGCTAACTGACGAGGTAGTTTGTCGGAACTGTAAAAAACGGCGATCTCGTTTCCCGCGCAAATCGCCCGCGCTCTGTCGAATTCGATTCAAGGCCGCATTCCAATTTCAAACCATTGTCAATGTCGTCGGCGGGTGCGCATGACGGATATGTTTTCTTTGGCTGCATCTCACGATTTATAGTTTTCTATTCCTCTTTTTTTTCTTCTGAAAAGTAATTTTGAGTGGCAATTTTATTTTTACCGATCTTTCCGAGAATTATAGTTTTTTGTGGGGACGCTATTTTTAACATAATTTTTATGTTCTACGATCTTTATTAACCTTTGTGGTGTGGCGTAACCTGCTACGACGCTTAAAATTGCAAATAAAAACCGATAAATTACCGAAAAATAATATTTATTTTTGTTCAAAAACAATGTGAATGCTTTTTAAAACCATGTTATTTACCAGAACAACGTTTACGTACTTAGGTACCTCCCTAATTTACCAAATTAAAAAAAAAACTTGAAACTCAGACCGAAGTGTAGTACAACAACTTGGTAACACGCAATGACATAAGTACACCTGCCGAATTCATACCAACAACAAACAATAAACAGTCATAAACGCCTTTGAGACTAGCAATCGAACTTGAACTTAAAAACAATACTTATAAGATTAATTTCAGAATACTGAGGCCTTATTAGAATACAATCCAATACGAAACAAGAACAAGATTAGTCCAATAGGATTTGATTCTACTTGCTATAGATTTAGAATTGATTTTCGAATGTTTCTATTTTCTTAGGAAGTGATGTTATCAAAGCGTGTGCCTTAATACAGGCAAGAACGTCTAAGGTGTAGTGTGACCATATTTGCGCACTTTTTACGGCTAACTACCATTTAGTTAGCCGTAAAACTCAGTTTTATTAGTTGTTTTATTTTCTATCAGTAGTCCATTGGTTGTTTTACGGCTTGTTTGACTTTGTCGATTGACAGTTATGTTTTAATATTATGATTATGATAATTGAAAATTGAATCAATTTTAATGGATTTTATTTGAAACTGATTATAGCCATTTTGGGATTGGCCAGCGGCAAGTTTTTTTTAAATAATATTTGCTAGTTATTTGATAACAACCTCCTTCTTTTTTTGAAATCAGTTATTATAACAGTCCAGTCCTCGTATTTAAGCGTGAAGCTGAGCGAGTCATAATTGTAAAAGGGTATCTATTTTAAAACAACTGATTACGGGATTTGAAAGCAACGGAAAAGTCTATGTTTGGCACTGGTTTTCAGTTTCACTAGACTTTGTGTACACTTTTACGAAACTAAATTGATTAATATAATAAATAAGTCACCGAAATCAAACAGTTTACACGCATTTTAACGGATTTTCACGAAAATAAAAATTCAGCAACACATTTCCTCACAGCGTTCCCGCCAAAAACCCTTATAACCCTTTTATTAGTATTTAGTACGACTGCTCTTATTTGTTCCAAAATTAAATTCAATTTTGAGTGACATTTTTTTTTTGTATTAAAAATAATACCTATACCTACCTACAGAAAAGATTCAAAACAAAGAATTTGAGTGGCCTCAGGCACCAAATTGTGATATACATAGATAGAAGCATTGCGTGACGTACAGGTAGATTACAGTGATTTTAAATTTTGTTACTAGGAAGGTATAAATTATTTTACATGAGAATTGGTGAAGTGTGAAGAGTTGACGACCTTTTTTAAAGGGTAGATAATTCTACTAATAATATAAAGGTGAAAATTTGTGTGTGTAGGTAAGTTTGTTTGTTACTCCTTTACGTAAAAACTACTAAACCGATTGCGATGAAACTTGGTATGCAGATGGTTGGAGATCTGGATTAACACATAGGCTATAACTTTGATCCCGATGTTTCCGCGGGATTAGGACTTATGCGTGTGAAACCTAGTATTGTATACCTATATTATATTGTTATCAGGACTTTCAGGTTTCATTTTCAATAGCAACTTTTGTATTCGTGGGCCGAATTTAGGGATTTTCCTGTACCTATATGAATATTAGTGGTACGAATACATGGCTAACACAACCTTAAAGTTCTATCAATATACAAGATGGCGTTATTTTTAAAACACTTAATTAAATATTACATCACGCGAGTTGTAGGCGTCCATATTTAGAACAATAAAATTATAGGGGTTACTCGACTGATTTACATTAACTATCGAATTTTATCAGAATAATATTTAATAAAATATATTATTAGGTAATATCTATTAAAAAATGGTTTTAATTAATTACAGGTCTACAAAAGTTAAGGTCTATTTTATTTTTAGCTTAAATCCATATTGAGGCTCAATGGCAAAGGTAAATTTTTGAAAGGTTTTTGACATTTTGCCTAGGTACGTTTAAAACTAGTTTATGACTAATTTTGAATTAAATTTTCTTGTTGCGATTGGGGATAAAAGTACCTACCTAACTTTTATCCCCAATCGCAAAAAAAAAAAAAAAAACTATGAAATTAAAGGCCGCTACATAAGTAACGTGTTATTTTCTTGTCGGACACGAACGTGTTGATTTCTGCATACAAAAATCCCACCGGGGCGGGATAGGACGGGATTTTAATATGCAGAAATGCGTCACTTTCCGCCCGGCATGAAAAAAAACACATAACGTATGTAGCGATCTTAAATCAAAATAACTTACTAAAATACGGTTTATTTAAAATAATCAATCGGTTCAATCGTTAGCCGTATTTTTTTGCACATACCCGTAAAGAGTTAATTACCGATGACTTACAAAGGAAGGACATATCAAAGGACACTGAGGACATTTCAGCTATCTAATAGGTGCTATTTGGTACCCAAATAAACACTTGAATTTCAGTCTTCCCACTCCTAGAATAAAACTCAAACTTGCATGACGCGGAAATGCCGAAAAAAATTACGTTTAATGACTATGTAGGTACGTGAAATAAAATACCATTAGAGTGTTTGGTGCTGTGATTTAGACTGTAAGACTGTGTGATAGGGTGTAAATTAGCATCTCGTTGATCGGGTAGTTAAATCATTATTTCTATTTGAGAAGAAGATGACGCAATAACTACTCAGCCGTAATGGTTGGTGTCAATCAAAATTACACACGAATAATAATATTCGTGCTCTCGGAAAATTAGTTTTCACTGTAAAAGAAACCTTATTTTTGAAGCTATAGGTTCGAAAATGGGTTTTTTTCTTAAGATAACGATAGAAAAATGTTTTAATATGTTCTGAGAATAATGTTTGGATCAAGACTTGTTGCCTAAAGTTCGTTAAATTATACCTTTAGTTTCTGACTCGGTGTATTATTATTTGTTTATTTTTTTAGAAATAAAATATGTTGTTGACGTTGACTAAGTATCTACATAGTTCTAAATGTTTAATTTTCTTTAAAATTATTATTTATTGCGATTTTTATCTTAAGATGAATGTCATCCACGATTTAGCGGTGCAATTTAAAAGTTGAAAAAAAAACGAGATATTTTAATATGGATAAGCCACATTAATAAAATAGTGCCAACTTTTAACATTTTAGTATTTTTTTGACATACCTTAAACTTGTCTAACAATGAACGATGCCAAAGGTTACAATTTCTAATTTTATTTAAGTACCTATTTACAATTACATTACATTTTTTTAAATAAATTTTTGGGCTTGGTTGACCATTACACAGTTATATTTTTAACTAGCATCGCCCCGCGGTTTCACCAACGTATCGTGCGGGAATGTCCAAATCAAAAGTTGCTTAGCTCCAAAATCAAGGTTCCATCTATCTCTATACTAAAAATTTATCAAAATCGGTTTAGCGGTTTAGGCGTGAAAAGATAACAGATTAACTTATTTTCTAACACTATATTTTGTTTTACGTCTGCTTAGTATGTCGTGTTCGTTACTTCCCTACGCTACGACGCGATGCCATAATAAACGGATAACACTGAACCCCCAACTAGTTTTGTAACAAAAAATATTTATAGACCACAGAATACATTAATAATTTCGCACTCTCTTACCTCCAAATCTATATTTAAAGTCCCTAATTACTATTCTTCTAATCCAAATTTCTTATCGTTTGATCTACTTATACATATACATACTTGACAATGAATACTTGACAAACCTGTTTGGTTATACCTACGTACGTATGCGGTTAGAACAAAATCCTACTGTAATTGTATACATGTTACAGTCTATACAAAGTTTTACAGGGTGTTTCGAGGATGATGATTTAATCCGAAAGGAGGTTGTTCTGGACATATAGGCGAACAACTTTTGTTCTACGACTTTTGGAAATTCAAACTTTTTTTTTATTTAAAATTTTGGGGTTGTGTTTCCACTGACTAAACAGCTGTTTTTGAAATTAATGGCAATTAATGTTTAGATTGTAGTTATAGTTCAAAATAAATGAAAAAAACAACTTAAGACCTTTGTCTTAAAGGAACTTCAGCAGATTTTAATGTAAACTTTATTTTCAGTTTAGGTTGGCTGTAGTATCGATAATTCACCAATATACAAATAAATTAAGGCACTTGAATTTTGACCACTTAAATCCAAGATAAATTAGCTTCTTTTTGTCTTGTCAGAGGAGACACCATTTCACCTCCTATACTCTTAGTATGCGACTAAAAAAGTGTTAAAAACCTCATAATTGAACATTTGTTCGTCAATTTAAGACGCGAGTTTCCTCGCGATGTTCTTCTTCACCGTAAGAGCGATGTTATATCGAATTTAAATTTTCATCAAGCAAAATTTCAACGTGCAAATTGTGCAGTGACCATAAAATTTTAAAACTGAAGATAATTATTTTAATGTTTTCTAGTAAAAATTAGGTACGTAACTTAAAAAATAATAGCCATTAATCTAAATGTTACCTACCTCTGTAACGACTACATTTTCATCACGGAATCAACATCTGCGCAGTTGAATAAGGCTAACAATTACAAAGTTAATGATGTATTCGGTGTTTCTGACTCACTAATGGATAAGGCCTCTTCGGGTTGAAAATCATCAAGCCTCCTTCCGGATTTTGATTATATCCAATTCATTTTATACTATAGATGAATTGGATAATGATCCTTATCTAGTAGGAGGGCTTATCCATTTGTAAGTTGAATATACAAGTTGTGGCCCGTGGTTTTACCCGCATTAGCAAAACACCAGGCCATGATTTTTGAAAAATACTTTATTTTTTTTAATGAATCTGATACGGATAAGTCGGATTACCTAAGTATAGTTAGTTAGCTACTACTAACCCAAAGTATTAACTCCACAAAAATGGATTACTTTTTGATACGTTCTTCTCGGCCCGGCCTTGGGTATTTTAGACAAATGTCTTTAATTACCTTTAAAAATAATTGTTATATTCTTTCTTTCATTAAAATTTAGTAGTTTGGAAACAAAAAACAACGTAAACAAAAACTTAGGTACCATCTAAATACCTACAAAGATTAGGTAACCTAATACACGTGGTTGACAGCACAAAATCAAGGACAAAAACATCAATAATAAACTTATCTCGTAAATTTAATCAAATGTTTACAAAATATCATTTAAATATTATGTAAGTACTTGAAAATTGAGATTTTTAAAATTCTCAGTTAGACATTAATTAAAGTAAGCTAATTAAACACTTAAATCAATTTGACTGACTAATTTACATTTTTAATTCATACATATTCATAAAAATAAATATTGCAGAACGTTACCTAAACATAAACGCCATCTAACACCAAACTAAGTACTTAGGCTCCGCTGGTGATATGGGGACCTACTAGATAACGAATAGACACTATACGTACTTTTTAATGAATATAATTAATGTATATCCTGTATGTATCTTGTATTATAGCTGTGGATTGTCCTTAATAAATAAATAGACATTATTATACATTGAGAAACACTTAGACACAATCATACTTCTTGTTATTCACGGCGAAAATCGAATTCGTATCCTTTGTTGTACCCGGGAATTCGAAGTATCGTACTTAAGCTAGCACGATAGTACGATAGCTCGATGTGCAATATCTCGATTTTTACCTCGACAATTCTGTCTTGCTTAAAACCCATCTGTTTGCTGCCACAATTCACTCTCCATATGTCTTTTCATCCGTCCCATTCGTCCTACTATTACCCGACTACGCTTCTTCTAGTCGAGCATGCTATATTATAGACCATATTATCATCACTTACCACCCAGATATATACCATCTTTCATGTTTAAAAAAGGAGGATTTTTTTTGTAATTTAATTTTTAAGCAACTCATCCCAGTCTTAGTTAAGTTAGGATAGGTTAGGTTAAGTTATCTACTAACCGGTCATAATTACGTATTTTAATTATATTCAATTTCAAAGATGAGAACGTAATTTATAGGATCCGGTATAAGGAACACAATATAATGTAGGTTTTTCTCTTTTTTAACGTGTGAAAAAAATAATTATACTTAGGTATTTAAAATACTAGGTAAACATGCAAAATGTTTTAGTATAATATAATTTATAATGTAATAAAATTTTGTATTTTAAATTCGTGAATTTTAGGTAGGTACCTACCTTTTTACCTAGTTAAAAGTGAACGATTTATTTTTTTTAACATAAATTTTATTACTCCTAATATTACTTTGTTTTTATGTTAATATTCAAACTTAAATTGTCGTTAAAAGATAATTGATTGTTTTATTGATAATCATGAAATAAAATAGGATTTTATGAACGAAACAAATAATTAACTAGGTACGTTTTTTTAAATCAAAATTTTAAAGTTGGCAAGTAACTTATCGATATATGCACAGCATCACTCCTTAACCCCAAACCAAGCACAGAAGCTTCTATAAGAGTACCTACAAAATGGTTAGAATACAATAAGTACCTGCTTACTTTCCTAATTTGCTTTTGCGAAAACAGACTTTACTATAGGTACAGTATAGAAACCAAGCGCAACATACAGACCAGAAACAATAATCTACTACCATACGACTTTTCAGTACACAAATATTTATTCTGCAACAAAGAATATAGAGCCTGCACCCTTATCGCAGATGCGTCTTCACTCATCAGACCAGATATTGTCATAGTTACAAGACCAATAGTTGTCTGGAAGAGATTGCTTTAAACTATAAGACCACCCATTATGCCACCTAGTTTTAAGTTGTGTATATCCTTCTTTGTAAGTAATGTATTTTAAATATAATAAAAATAATAATAATTTCTCCGAACAACACACAGCGCCATCTAGCCCCGTGGTAAGCGACTAAGCTTGTGTTACGGTGACTAGACAACGGATATAATACTTATATTTATTTTTCTTTTGTAAATACATACATATTATACATAGAGGGACACCCAGACCAGACACAAATATTTATTTTTTAAGCATAAATACTTGCACCCGGCGGGAATCGAACCCGCAACCTCCTGCATTGCAGTCGCGCTTTCGCACGACGCGCCACCGAGGTCGTCCTCGGTAAATATGGTGTGTACAACACAATAAAGAATTTATTCATTCATTCATTCAAGACGTACTTAGTATAAATGAAATTACAAAAAAAAAACAATCAATAAAATTGTCATTGACCTATCTATTTTTGACATAAAATATTCTTATTAATACATACTAATCACTAATTAGTAAATATTGGAAATAGTCCGTCCGTCTGGCACGGTAACAACGAGTGACGTCACGCGGCAGTTTTAGTATAACCTTGATGTCGAGCAATGCCAGCGGGTGTTTGGTAGTCGACTGCCATCCGCGAAAAGGGGCACCATTTAACTACCGCATTGACGGTTTTTTTTAAATTTATTAATTACAGAATCGATACCACTTGTGAAAGAAAACTTTTGATAAAAGAAAATCTCGCTGTCGATGACTGATTCCTCAATAAAATAAATAAAAAAATATATCTAAAAAATAAATTTATATTTTTTTTTAAACTTAATCTGGGGTATATACGGATATTTGACGACATTAGTAGCGCGGTTAGCGAATATCTACACGACAGTATTCTACGCAAACTGGGTTGTCTATCGGTTCATTTCTCTCTATGTGTTTAGAGATACGAAAACAAGGTTGCATGTGAGATTTTTACAAGCTTTTTCTATCATTAATCCGCCCACGAAAACATTTTTTTCATGAAAATATTAGTTACCAATTTACATCGTTTATTTACCTTTAAAATATCTAATTCTCAAAAGAAATAAAAATGTGAGCCGTCAAGGGAAGTCTGACAGATGTATACTACGTAGGTACATATAGCGTGGAGAATTTTAGGTTTACCCTCGCCTATGGATGTTTCACATCAAAAAGTTTAAATACAAAAACTCTCATAATTAATATACTTATCATCACTCATCAGCATCACTCACCATCGGGTGAAACGGTGGTATTGGTGGTCAAATGGTCATCTATCGTGTTAAAAACAAACACAAATTTTACGCAAAAAATATGTATAATTGTCACCCTACATCCGCCGCATCCACACTATTCTTACGTCAATGTAAGTTTTTGCGCATCAATTACGTAAACTGAGAATCCCATACTAACTATTACATTTATTCTGTCTCTGTTATTTATTAGTTTTTACTCTTTAACAAATTGGTTGTTGTTTGTTGCTGTTTTTTTGTTTTGTTATTTGTTTTAAACTTGCTGTGTCTCGCGGTTTCATATGAAAAAGTCGCGATTTAGTGGGAATTTTCAAAAGTAATTTTCTTAGGACCCCTACAGCTACACACCATAATATTATAAAGAACACACTCTCTTTTCAGCTGTCTACTATCAGCGGTTTAGGCTGTGCGTTGATCTATCAGTTAGCCAGGACAAAGCCTTTTATGGATAGTTATAGTTTTTTTTTTTTTTTTTTTTTTTTTTTTTTTTTTTTTTTTTTTTTGTGGTTGTTTACAAGACTTTGATAGCCTTTGATAGATTGCTTGAGTACACTGGGACCTATTTAATGAATTCTATAAATTTAATAGTAAAATAAATGAAGATTGTAGTTCTGTACGTAAGTACAAAATAGAGCCTTTGAGGATATATTTTTTTTTTTTAATTCAACAGAATTCACAATAGAATTAAAATATTATCACAAACCTAGATTACCTACACTAGGGCAGCCTTATCGCTTAAAAGCAATTACTTTTAGTTTAACCTACCTTTGGATAAGCGATTTTTTTTGTTCTACAATTTTGTACTAGATACAGAGGGCTGTATGTACCTACACATCACAAAAAAAAACATTGAAATAGCACAAAAAACTTTTTGAATATTAAATTGTTATTGTCCGAATGTCCTTTCCAGAGGCAAAGGTTTAATCTTTGATTCAAACCCTTTAATACTAAAGTTAGAAAATTAATTTTCGAAATGTAACCCCTAAAGTAATTAATTATTTAACCCAAAACTAGCAAGTGCACTGTCAAGTGGCGATTGTTTCAAATAGCCAGTCATCGTTTTAGGGGTCAAATGTGACCCCCTTATTCGGGGGTTAAATCTGACCCCTAGTGAAATTGACAAGTGGAATTTAGCGGTCTTGCAATTTTATCTCTATAAAATTTGAGGTTCAGAAAAATCGAATTTTATGAAATCAAATTTTATTTGATACACAAATTAAAATATTACTTTTAGCATTGTTACAACGCTCAACGTTGAGATATGTAACAATGCTAAAAGTAATAAACACCAAAAGATTCAAACCGAAAAATGTCTTTAATTTTAATACAACATCGCGAAAACAGAAGAAAAATCTACACAAATTAAATGAAGTTTCAGTTTAGATTGTCTTATTTTAGATCTGCACTTGGCTATCATAGAAGTATTTTAAAACTAAAATATATGTACAAAAACAAAAGGTATGCAAGGCGGGACTCGAACCCGCATCCCTCAATTTTCACGACCGAGCGACTTTACTTTCGTCCACCCGCTTTAGTGATTTACTTCGTAAATTGTGCCGTTTGCTGTGATTTTGTATTTTAAATATTTTCGTTCTTTCTTCGGTCATCTTTTGTTTTTTTTTTCTAATATTACCTGCCACATTATCACTTGACACCACCACAGGACACCACACTTCGCATCTGACAATTCATAATTTACACTAATTAAAAAAAACGCAGGAAGCCTTAAAAAGGTTTCTGAACATCTGACCTAATTCGGTCATATGGCCATTGGTCAATGATTATGGACCACCATGAAGACTTTAGATCAGATGACCAACATCTGGCCAATAATGTGACAACTCCATCATGGGAGAGTGGCCAATAACCATCCTGTAGTTACACGGACCGCTGGACCATATTATTCTGCCTTCTTGGGATACCAAGACAGATGAGAATCTAGCGTTATGTTGTATCAAAACACTTTTTAATATTATTAGTGTTTCTGGCGAAATTTGTGCCGCCATATTTGTTCCCTGAAAAGTTCTATTTATTTTTTTCTAATTTCCTTTTTATTATAAACCTTGTCCTGATAAAAATTAACACTTGAAGAATTATCCATTTCAGGGTTTTTATAGATTTAAAAATCTATATTTTATTTCAGCAACGACATAGTGTTTTGTTCTGGCTTCACACCTACATAGTGTTAAATAAAAACCGCTGCGTGAAGATTCATTCCGGTTTTTTTCACGAAAATTTTCGAACAATCTAGGTCTACCTTAGGTTTAGTAAAATAAAATATTAAATATTAATTAGAAAATAATTATTTAAATTAAAAGTTATCTTAAAGTCCGTTTGCGAATATAATATGAATAGGTATTTAAATAAAATGACGTATAGGTATGCATTTTACATGAGGGTCATTTAAGGCCCCCTTTAAACTTAGGGGACAATAAATTTCACAATTTTATATGTAATTTCTTTACAAACCAAAGATAGGTATCCAATTGCATGTCAAAAATTTGAATAGAAAATGCAAAATTTATATCTAACAATGGTTTAAAATCTAATACACTCATCTATCATTGTAATTTTACCTTTTGAAGAAATTCAGTTTCCTTATTTTTGTAAATTTTACGTTCCCACGGGTATTTCTAAAGAAAAACTATTAGAAATTCTACCTTACTTGCTTACATTAGAGTTTAAATTTCAATCGACAGATGTTTGGAACACATGGGAAGTTTCATTGCAATCGATTTTGTACTCTATTCTTAAGCATATAAAATACTTTCTAAGACTTCATTATAGCTCAGTGAGTATGTTAAAGAAAGATTTACTGTAACCTGATTGGAACTTTATGATGAAGTATTTAAGGTGTATTTTTGAATGTCTTACCTTTGGGATTTAGGGGTCGTGAGACATGTCTCGGAGATCAGCATCCCTCTTAAGAACATCCTGTGTAAATACAGAATCCGCACATCCTGTATAGTTTAGTGCGACGTAATAATAGGAAGTCCGTTTGTTGTTTAGTAGTAACATAATATTAGTTAACTTTGATCTACTAATCCCTACTAATTACTAATTAGTGTGTCTGTTTTTTGTACATTATCCCGATCCTGCAGGAATATCAGGATAAAAAGAGCCTTTGTGATAGATAATCTAGATCTCTGGCTATCTGCGTAACAAGTTTCATCGAAATCGGTTTAGTAGTTACCTATTGCGTGAAGGAATAACGAACAATACTCGTTTCACTTCCCTAACTCGCACGAAATGTGCAAAGCTATTGCAAATTCTACTTATTAGGATACCGTCTTATTAAATTCCTATTTAACTTAAAGTACTGACTGCAAAAAAGCCAGTAAACTAACAAAGACCTGTCAAATGGAACATATGGTCATCCAAAAAGGGTTAGTTAATATTTCGCAAAGTAAAACATACCCTATTATTAGTAATATTACAGATTAAATTGTATTTATCAAATTTTTAAATTGAGGAAGTCCATTGTTAAAAAAACAAAAGCAAGTGCCTTCTTGGGGTATAACGAATTGTTTTAATTGTAGCCTGAATTGGTGCAATTAAGCTATTTTAGCCGACTTTGATAATAAAAGGGGTGTCTATTGTATTTGACATAATAATGAAATTAATAGTTTTAACATATTAATACAATGGCAAACAATAATTACAGTAACATTACTAAAATAAAAACTACAATAAAATAACATAATTATAAGTGTTTACCACAGTTAGAAAATACCTACTGTTTTTTTTATGAAAAAATGCTTTTATGTTATTTTAATACTTTTTAATAATGTTTTCGAGACCCGCTGGGTACCTAACCTACTAAAATTTTAGAAAGTATTTCTTCAAATAGCAAAATAAACTTTAGCTCTGCTATTATAAAAAATAGCTTTAAGGCCAGACCTGGTTTAAACCATGATTTAGAAATAGCAAGGGAAGGCATTTGTTTTTAAACCTCGAACGCGATACCAACATCCTAGACCTCCACACTAACGAAATTATTATGCAAAATAAATCAAGACTCCTAGATAAGGAATCCCCATAATCTAAGGGTTGGTACTATCTATGGTAATCATGGGACTGTAATTTATTTGTCTTGACTTCTGAGGTCAAGTCCTACGTGTCCGAAGTTTAGGATAGTGTGGCTAGTTTACCACATTATTATTAAAATCAATAATATCATACTTGACTATTAATTTCATACTATTGCAGATATCTAGAGAAGTGTTTGTAAAAAGAGTAGGAAGAAATACTAGTATTGTTTTTTTAAATAAGTAATAATTTAAATGTTGTGTGTGGCGTCAGAACGCACCCTCTCATCTCATTAAAAGAAACCACAAGAAACGAATGAGAGTTCATTTTTTTTGGTGTTTTATACTTAGAAAAACAAACATAAAAAAACATAATGTCTTGTAGAACTACAACAGGCAAAACTTAGTCTAACTAACTAGATTTGCGACATAAAACTAATTTTAAGTTTTGATCGCGTCTATCCGTAAACAAAGAGGTCTAGAACGACATCGAAACATCGAGCGTTGAAACATTCTTAACATAATGAAAGCAACGTGATTAAAACCGAAAAATGACTTAATTTTCATACAACTAACTAACTAACTAGGTCTGTAGGCTCCAGAAAATAAGTAAGTCGTTCTGTAGCACAAGTGTACTTTATTATAATAAACTACCTAAGGACGTATGTGACATGTCCATTAAAAGATTCAAAAAATATATTAAACTTAAATTGTGTAATAAGGCGTACTATAGCACGTCAAAATATTTTGATGAAAATAATCCATGGACATGATTGTTAACTGCTCCTGTTCAAATTACAAATATATGTAGGTATTGTAATATAAAACATGATAAAAAAAATAATTGAAAAAAAAAACCCCATGAGTTTCTTGTGCTTTCTTCTCATCGGAGGGCGCGTTCCGAAACCACAGTAAAATAAAATCTCGACGTTTCAA
Source organism: Idaea biselata (assembly GCA_958496205.1). NCBI lineage: Eukaryota > Metazoa > Arthropoda > Insecta > Lepidoptera > Geometridae > Idaea > Idaea biselata. The sequence goes on along the minus strand of OY292405.1, from coordinate 4,742,246 downwards.
AATGTACGTATGTGTGTAGGTATAACATACGTTCTAAATGAATAAATGATTTTTGATTTTATTTGATTTGATTTGTAAATCAGTTGAAAATTATTGTATTTTACAATACAATAATTTTCAACTGATTTATAAACAATTTAGTTAGTAAATCATTCCCATAGACATCAGAGGATCATCCCCCACTGACCTCCCACCCTCCGAAACTGCGTGAATGGCTCAGCTGTGGCCGACTGCCCGATATTTTTTATCGAACAAAACTTTATTGGGGCGTTGAACTATGTTTTTTGCCGACCGTACTTTTTGTTTCATTTTTTCGAATTAGTACGAATGTGTAGTGTTGAGGTTCGATTTTTGAATGTTTGATTTAGTTTTTTTCTAAGTGGAAACAAAAAAATATATACTTCGACTTTTCTTTACTGAATGCGTACAAATGGTTTCTGGACTGTTTTTATTAGACACTTCGTCGTATTCTCATGATACTTTTGTTTTAAATTATTTGTTTTATATCTTGCATCGTTTCTTGTAGTAGGTAAATGATCAGTTAGTACCAAAAATTTACAATTTAAATTGGAAACCTTCTAGTAAATTATCGCTAAATATCACGAAGACAGACCAACTGATGGACCTCAATTACATAGTAGTTAAAACCTGTCAATAAAATACATTGTTACGAAATTATAAGTTATGCACCCTCCGTAATAACTGTGTAAATGCAGTTGTACTATCGGGTACAGAAGGCTTACAACAATAAAATTAATAATTACGATTTGAAACTAACAGCATTATTTTCGGTAAAAATAATGTTTTAAAAAAAGAGTTTTACCTTTTTTTTCACAACAAATAAAAAAACAGTAAAAATAAATAGTATGCAGCTCGATATTTGCCAGTAGTTCAACTGGCTTGTTCACAAATCTCGTGAAACCGCCAATTAAACTACTGGTTTAAGAGCAAGCTAAATATTTTATCTCGTTTATAATAAGTAATAATAAACTAAAAATAATGACGATCAATCATTATTTTTCTACAATCTAATGCCATACATGAGTTTTTGCAACATATCAAACTTAAAAATTATAATGTATATTTACAATGTTTTTGGGTTAACCCGTTTTTAAATTAGTTTTAGTAATATTAATAATATCCTTAAAAGTAAGTTTTTTAATGCAGCTGGTCTGTGGGCAGAAATTATTTTCATTTAATCATTTATCCTTGCAACTGTACTGCAATGACATACAATTGACATATTGCAAAAATAAGCAAATAGAATTTAAACTTTATAGGCTATAAATTAGAGTTGCAAATCCATATAAATTGAATTCAGCTGGCTTGTTATTATTGATCACCTGTTGTTGTTTGGTAAAATTAGATACTTACTACATAATAATAATAGGAAGATAGGTGGCCCAGTTTGTGAGTTGGCCAGTCTCCGTCTGCCATTTTAGTTATTCGTCTCGACTCTACCATCTCATCACCATGATAGCCCAAATATATTTCATCCGTAGATACCTCAATAGTTCTTTAATATAGTCCGTTATTTGTCATTGGCAGCATTTTATAGTTCCTACAGACAGGTATAATCGGTGTCCATGCACCATCATACTTTGTAGCTTAAAGGCTTCATCTCCATGCACGCTTTCCAAAGGTCCAGGATCTAAAGTTTCTTGATACTAAGTTTCTTGATACTGGAGGTATAGCGATAAAGACGTATACGCTTAATAACTAATGTATTACTATTGTCTAGGCAGGTGCTTGAAAGACAATGTCTACATAGTTAGGTAAACTAAATATAAATTAGATTATGAACTAAAGAAGATAACATTTTATTCAAAACTAGCTGACCCGACAGACGTTGTCCTGTCGTTTAGTATAAAAAAATAAAATTCATCAAAATCGGTTTAGCATTTTTTCTTTCATAAGAACCTTCTCCTGACAATAGCAAACACAACAAAAAAAGAATTATCGAAATCGGTCCAGCCGTTCACGCGTGATGTCGTGACAACGGAAAACGTTTCATTTTTATATATAAGAAAGAAGAAGAAGAAGAAGATAGATAGGCTTTCATTCCGAGAGTCGTGGGTTCGAATCCAGGCCGACCGCGCACCAATGTCTTTTTCTTTAAGAAAAAGCTATGTGCGTTAATAACATCGCTCTTACGGTGAAGGAAAACATCGTGAAGAAACCAACATGTCCTAGGACTCACCACGGTCCGAAGACATGGGATATTCAGTGTTTTCTATGTATCATATGTACCTATGTATTTACAAAAAAAATAGTAGTGTATCCGTTGTCTAGTACCCATAGTACAAGCCTAATGCTTAGTTTGGGGCTAGATTGCGCTGTGTGTAACGTCATGCTATATTTATTTATTTATTTATTTTATAGATAGATAAATAATCCAATATTTTATATGACTAGGTTAATAGGGGCGTTCTCAATTCGTTTGTGTCTTCATTTAATAGCAACAGGTACCTAGATATTTAAGCCATATTTTTTTTATCAATTAAGACGTAAGAATTTTATCACCGACTGTACTTTTATCAAAGTCATTATAGATTTCGTCCCGATACCTACAGAACACTGGGTAAATCAATACTATTATCTTAAACCACTATAAAAATGAGCTATATCGATCTCCTGAGCATTTCTGCGAAACACACCCCATTAATCATTCAAAACTCAACCCTATACCTTCAGGTATAGGGTTGACTTTAAGCTCAATTTCGCTTAAAAACCAAAACCTCGTTTCCATTTAGTAGGAGCAACGTAAAATGTATCCTTAATACTTTCATATTACAGCTTGCAATTCAAAAATAAACATAGAAAGGGATGGTAATACAACCTTCTTTATTTCACAATGTAAATTAGACTGTAGTGCTAACACAATAAGGTTCTTTTTTATGAGACAGGTCAGTGTAGTTAAAACCTTTCGGGTTGATGGCCAAGTATGCGCAGAAGCATCTCACGGCGAAGAGCGGAAATCTTAATGACTTCTGGAAGCCGAATTAACGATGGGACCCGTTGGTCCAGAATCTAAGGGACCATTCATAAGATGTGGATTTCCAATCCAGTAAACTTGTAAAAATGCATCGTGTGATTGGAGGATCTTTTTACTGGTTCACTGGCTTCTTAAAACTGGCGCCGGAAATTGGAAATGGTCCTTAAGGGAGACTGCAGATGAGAGACTTTTATCTGCTGTCCGAAACTGCAACTATTTTAACCTATAGCAACTATTTTCAATTCTGTGGTACTGTTTGCAAATAAATGTTAATGTGGATAGGTATAGAATCGTGCTCATTTATTAGTTTTTTTAATGTTCATTCATTATGCATTAGGTATATTATATTATAGATAAATAATTTAGAAGTGGCAATCGAACAACACCCTACTATAACATTTTGGGAAATTCAACATTTTGGGAATTCAATCTCTGGAAAAATTTAACATCTTGGGATGTTCAACTTTTTGGGAAATTCAACATTTTGGCACTAAAGGAATAGATCGACGAGGTACGATAGATCATGCTTTGCTTCAACTGAAGCTAACTGAATAACTATTCACTAAGTCACACAGTGACGTGCGTGCGAGGGAATAAATAACTTTGTCACTTCACGACTAGTAAGATTTTTATGTACCTACCTATATTCTACACTAATATTATAAAGATAAAAGATTTGTATTTTTGCTTGTGTGTGTGTGTGTGTATGTGTGTGTATGTTTGTAATGAATAAACTCACTAGACCGATTTCCAAAATTCTTTCACCAAAAGAAAGCTATATTTCCACTTGATCGGGACTTACGCGGGTGAAACCGCGGAACGCAGCTAGTTACTATATAAATACGATATAATACAACTAGAAGTATGTTGAGTGTGGTCATTCATACGAGTTCAAAATAGGCAATACATTCATTTTAATTATTATTATAGGTAGGTATAATTTAAATATTTTTTTATATCTGGATTTCCACACGCGTTCATAGTATACTACTATTTACAAATAACATAAATGTCAAAATACTACGAACTTCTAAATTAAATCACTAGAAGCTAAATTTAACTCATTTGACGTGAATTTAAATCAGTTTTCTAAAAATAAAACGAATGTCCTTTTAGTTTATTTTTATGTTGAGGTTAAAATGTATTACAATTTTAAATTAATTTGTAAATAAATATGGCCTTTTTTGAGGTCGTATTGCAAAAATGTGCATTATTTTTCTATTATAGGATCAATATCATTTTTTCTTCTAAATACGTCTTCGCAGACACGTGTATGTATATTTTTTTAAATCTATACTATAATCTATCTATCTACCTATATACTAATATTATAAAGAGTATGTAAGTATGCCTGTATTTTCCGGGTAATCTCCGAAACCACTGAATCAATTTCAAAAATAGAAAGTTGCATTATCGAGGAGTAACGTAGCCTACTTTTGATACCGATATTCGCATTGTAAATATTTTTATGTCAGCACCCAAGATTGCATTACAATAACCATGATAATTAATAGGTATCTACATTAAATTCACGCCTAAATCTCTCTATTCAATGCCACATCATTTTTTATTCGACAGCACGATTTTAAACCACATAAAAAGTTTAAAAGTTGACAAACATTCTGCAAGCAACTTTGAACTTTAGTGCTACTTGTTAAAGATCCATTTTAAAAAAGCCTGAAATATCTTTACTTTAATTTTTCTTACAATATCTACAGACAGGAAAATTTCAAGTTTTCGTAGCACGTGCTTACCTACCTGCTGATTCACAGTTAGCGATTTGAATTTGGAATGTATTAATTTGATCGAATTTTGAATTCGACTGGACTTCGATTTCTTAATTATTTTTGTTTTTATCCTAAACTAATTTAAGGTTACCAAAAAGAAAGTTATTTTTTTTCTTCAAAGGTGGCACTGGATTACCTAGATACGCCTTAGGATTTCTATTGAAATTATAATTCAATAAAGAACTTGAGTCCGTATGTAGGTAGTTAGGTACCTACTGTACAAGGATTTTGACAAAAATCGCTAATTCTTACGCATCTTATTTAAAATAATTAATTCAACATACGCAAACCGATCGGAAATATGAATGACAAAATAGGTATTTTTTAGCATTCAGTCCGGTGATTCTGACGAAACTAGATTCGTTTTTTAATTTCTTATTTAGAATTTTATTTTTAAATTCGAGTTATGTTTTAATTGTGTTCTATATTTAAAAACGTTGTGCTATTTTTGTGAATTTATTTTTAATTCTTATATAATTTTTTTTTTTTTTTTTTAGTGATTTTATGAGTTGAGACTGAAATACATAAATGAACTAAACATTTAATGTTACATAATAATCTACATTTGTATTATAATTTTACAGTATCTGATATTTAGTGCTCATAAATTAATTAAGTAATACTTCACAAGTGCCATTTTTTTTGCTATCGCTACCTGATTTAAATTAATTTATTTTTCAAAATGGACGATGATGAACTAGACCGGCCATCTACATCTGGATACACACAAAGAGGAATTCATGTTCGTATTTTTTTTCATCTAACAAAAATGTCTTAAAAAATGCTAAAAATAGTTCTTCAACTTTTACCCTGACATGAATTGTCAAAGTTGACAGACTGAAATCATTTTTTTAGGGTTCCGTACTCAAAGCACAGAATACATAAATAGTACAAGTACCCAAAGGGTAAAAATGGGACCCTATTACTGAGAATTTGCTGTGCCTCATGAATCGTAATATCTAAAAAAAAATAGATGAGCGTTTGACCACCTATCTCACCTAATGGTAGGTAAGTAATGATATTGATCTTAGATGTAGCATGCTCACCTAGACGAAGAAAAACGGCAGTGGAACAAAATCCATAAAATATTTAAATAAATAGTTTAGAAGTAGTAAGTAACAGTTGATTTCTCGCTCTTTACTCAAATTACTTGGTTTTTTATGAACGCTTACAACACTTAACGCATGGCCGCCGGTGACATTGGCGCGAAATCGAGTTTTTGCCGCCAAATCGCGGTCTAAGGTCGAGAAAAAAATACATTTTTCTATAGAAAATCATTTTACGCAGACATAATAGTCCGTAAAAAATGTACAGCGACAAATTGTAGGTGTCTAATATTATTTCATTTTGTTGAATAAGTTTTGTAAATGAAATTGAATTTCCTGTTCTTCCAAATTATCTACAAGAAGTTCAAAAATACACCCCAAAATACATGACTCCACACATATACCCATACTAGCAGCGTTCCGCGGTTTCTCTTGCGGAATTTTCCAAAAACCCTTTCTTAGTGGATGCTTACACTTCACAAAGATCACACTCTCCAAGTTTCATGTCTCTAGGACCAGCGGTTTGGGCTCGGCGTTGATATATAGATAACTGGCACGGTTGTAATTAGGTACCTATACCTATTAATTTTATTACTGCGAATCAGCACTTACTTACCACTAAAACTCGTTGAAAATCACTTCTAACCCGTTCTAAAAACTTTTACAATGGGGTGCCACACGCAAAGCTGTAAGTATAGATGGCGCTGGCATCAGATAATCTTTTTTTTTTCGATGATGGTCCTCCACCAATGGAAACGCCGAGTTTTTTTTTAATTCTTTCCGTCTCAGACCGATATGGCCATTTTGGCGCCGAGAGTTGTAAAAAACAGCTGTTTGACAGTTCTTAATTCAAACCAAAGATCATCCGACTAACGCCCTCTGCCGGGATAAAAAGTTAGTGTTCCTCCTCATTACACTTCTTCTTCTTTTCGTACAGCGATGTGTCTCACCAATAAGTGTTAGAGTTTTCAGGTCGCCCTGAAGCCTCCAACTTGACCTAACGACTGCTATCCGAGATAACAACCGGGACCAACTGCTTAACGTGCCTTCCGAAGGACGAACTGATGATCTACTTAAACAAAATTAAAAATTAATTGAATATTAAACCGAATGTAACATAAAATCGATTTTATAACCGATACCCATTAAAATCTGAATAATTATTTTCGTTCGATTAACTTGAACAATTGCGATTAAGTTATAAAAATTGCAATTGTTTCGGAAGTACGGTTTTATATCTTCCTTATTGTAAGTTGGTTAAAAGTAATTTTATGGTAATTTTGTTCTTTTTATCGTTTATCGGGTTAGTAGGCAACTCGCCCGATTATTTCCCCCTAAAGTTTTCGGATGAGATTCCTACTTCAATTAACCTATTCAATTATCGTATTTAAGTGTAATGTTACCTTTAGTCTTAGGTACCTACTAGTACTAGCATCGAAGTGATTTTCTTTTGTTACTTTCTCAGAAAAAATATTTATGAAGTTTCTAAAATGTATTTAATAGGTAAACATTATTTCTTAGGTTAATCCAAACTTAGAAATACTGCTACTGTCACTACGAGGCCTTACTCGGAAGAACACACGAATAGGTGTTTTCTTTAATTCGACCTGGCTGGAGGGCTACCCGTGGCGAAGCGGTTAACGCGTTGGTTCGGATTACCAATAGTCGCAAGTTCGAATCCCGCCGGGTACTAAAGTTTTTGAAAGCATTTTTTCAAAAAGGTTAATAGGTATTTAATAGGAAGGTTAATAGGTAATTACTATATAAAACGTACTTATTTAATAAGTATGAAATGTAGAAAATAGTTATCTCCTTCTTACCCATTTCTTTCTTCTTTCTCGATGCTACACCACACTTAGGAAATACTGACTAAAGTTTTGAAAGCATTTTTTTCAAAAGTCAGCACCAAAAAAAAAACAAATCAGTTGCAAAATAATCTTCTTAAATCTTCAACGAAAAGCTAAAAAAATGATACCTCCTAAAAAGCCTTGACAAACGACTGCAATTTTGAAACCGCAACGTTTTAGCATAATTAATCTGTGGTAGCAAAAACTATGCCTTATTAGCGATACCCGCCCTTAAGGCCCTCCCTAGACAAACAGTGGACCCAACAATTTATAATAATTTAAGGGGGACAAAAAGTGTCCCTTTTAGCGGGAGCAAAAGTGACTTTTTGTCGTTTTTGTGTGTTTAGATATTAGTTTACACCGTTTTGAGAAATTTTGTTAAATTAATTTAGTAGATGGGTATAAATTTTAGGTCAAGTTGTTTTTGTTGTCACATAAGTAAAATGTTATATTATGTAAGTACCTACATTATGTCATATTTATAGTTTCTTAACACTATATTTTATCAGGTCTACGTAGAATATTTTACTCTTAAATTCTCTTACCTCGACGCATCCAAGACTATTGTAACATTGTCGAAAAGGTAAACAAATTGAAAAATAAGACCTGAAAAATATAATTATGAGTAGGATAGTTTATTGTACTTATGTCATTCAAATCAGTATTTAATAAAACATGGTGTGTGTGTTTACTACTATAAATAAAAAAAGAAATAAAAAAATATATATATTATATATTTTGAAAAATCTCGTTGCATTTCACGGGTAGGTAAAGGCAAACTTCTGTCGTAGACATAATACAAGATTAAAAAAAAACAATTTTAAGTATAATAGGTAGGTAGTTTACCATTTCTACCCTCCTAACGACTAGTGCTTTGTCCCGACTTATCTTCACACCCTCTTGTCATATGAAAGTATTCATTCACACGACACGGTTAATCTGCCCAGCTTGACCGTACGGGGTCGCCTTAAGCGCTGTCACTTTTGACAACTAAACAAATCCTTAGATAGGGGATGTTTAGGTGATTTTGATTTAGGACTTTAATAGCCTTATTAATAAACGTGGAGTCAGGTCGGAGTAGTGAGAACATGCTTTGTCTTTTTCCGTGATAAGAACTTTCAAAGTTGACAGACAGAAAGAAAAAGTGGTAAAGCTATTCCGATCTTACTCCACGTTTATTAATTAATCTATATCTATATCTATATCTATATATATAATAAAATCGTAACTCAGCGGTGTCTGTTTTTGGAAGATATAAAAAAAATATAAATTGTATGGGTATCTATGAACGCAGTAGAACCTATTTTTCTGTTTTTCTGGTTGTCTGTTTGTCTGTTTGTCTGTTTGTCTGTTTATCTGTTTGTCTGTTTGTGTGTGCCTTTGTGCCCGCTAATCTCAGAAACGGCTTATCCGATTTTAACCAAATTTGGTATGCAGATAGCTTTAGATCCCGATTAACATATAGGCTATTTTTTATCCGGATATTTTGTCCGGTTATCCGGATAAAGTGATTTTTCTGCTTTTACTTAGTTAGTTTGAATGTTGTATTGAAGAAGTATGTTGTGTGGAATCAATACATGACTAACCGGATATCCGGTCGAAAATAAAAAAAACCGGATATCCAGTTTTTTTTCAGGAAATTCCTAAAATACCGTATACCTTTGTCTCTCCATATATCCGGATCCTTCGGACATACGGAAATTCTTTATAATGGTTGTTTTTAACCGACTTTAAAAAAAAGAGGATCTGCTCAATTCTACCCGCATATTGTTTGTATGTGAATATGTTCAAACCGTACTCCGGCATATAAAGTCCGATTTCGATCATTCTTTTTTTATTTGGAAAGTGAGAGTCCCGAGTTGGTCCCATAAATTGTTGGTGAAGATCTGATGAGAACCTTCGGAATGATGAGCAGAATAGCATCCCGCAATGCTGTAAATTACTAATTTTTGGACTTCCATCAATAGAATCGGCTTATTAAGAACAAGGTATAAATTGATGGACCACCTGAAACCACCTTCTCAAAAATTCTTCAGTGATTAAAGTTACGGTTACAATTTTGATCATTTTTAGTGGCAGTCGAAAATTCAATAAAAAGGATTTAAAAAATATACCTGTAATGGGGCAGTTTTACTGAGTAGATGCTGATTGCATGTAGTTTACGTGGCACGATGGCAGCTGTGGATTCCGATTCGAGGGTTCCGCGTTCGAATCACAGACCGGCGCATTCCCTTTTTAAGGAACGGTGGCCTACCGAGCCGACTGATGGCTTCCGATTCGACGGCTGCGCGTTCGAGTCACGAGTCCCGGACACGACGTTACGTTTTACCCTGCAAATGGTCGTCCACCTTGCCGTTGTGAGGGGACTCAGTAGCTGAAAGCTAAGAGGCGCACGAGGTGGGAAACCGGGCTTGCCAGGCTTCTAATCCGTAATCCCGCGTCAGCGGGCTCGGCGGTCCTTTCCGCAAGAAAGGGGCCGCATGGAAGATAACCACTATAAAAAATCACCTCAGCCTCTGGTGGTGAACTCGGTGAGGGAGGGGGGGCTTTATCACCGGCTTTGGGGACCTCGTGACGGTGGCGTGACCGTGCTGAGAGAGGGGAAACGGAGAGGGATTGTCTATCGGGCAGAGGTAGAGATGAGGCTTGGAAAGGCCGCCGTTGTCGGGTAAACCTATGGTAGGGAGCCCAACGAGAGTGGCCTGACAGTGCATAAGGTGCAGTACCCACGTAAAAAAAGATATCATTTAGTTAAGCTACCCAACTTCAGCTTACATAACAGAAAGTCAGTTGCACTGTATGTTGGAGAGCTTATTTTTATTGTTTTGTCCTTAATTCGAAGTCGGGTTTTGATGTTTTTGAATTTTCGATAAAGGCTACTTCTTATTATAAGTAATGCGTATAAGCATGCAACACGTTACCTACCGCTGCGCTGTGCAAAATCTACACTTAAATAGACTCTGCTATGATTCTCTTCTGTTCAGCAACAGACTTCCCTGGTCGTCCGTTCAAGTGTAGACTTTTGCTCAGCGATGGGTAGATAGTCCGAAAAACGCTGACGAAGTCGCGGGCACAGCTAGTCTACTATATAAAAATAAGTCGGGTTTTCCTTCCTGACGCTATAACTCGAGAACGCACGAACCGATTTCGATAATTCTTTTTTTGTTGTGTTTGCTATTGTCAGGAGAAGGTTCTTATGAAAGAAAAAATACTGAACCGATTTTGATGAATTTTGGTATGAATATAGATAGCCATTTTTTTTATACTAAACGACAGGACAACGTCTGTCGGGTCAGCTAGTAAGTTTATAAATTATTATGAGTACTATCTGCGCCTGCGGTTTTACCCGCGGAAGTCCAACTAGTTAATTTATTATACTAGTAATGTCGTATACACAGATGCAATTTGCATAGATATAATTCAAATTTTAACCATTCATTAGTCATTTCACGCTACCGTGCACTTTTAATTACATATTTCCTTAAATATTTGTTATATTTACATAATTTTACAGTTAATTTAATTTAAAAATTATCTATTGAGTCCATGAATTTTAATAAAGATTCTAAACTGTTCCTGAATCTCCTTTGTTCTATAAATTTATAACACACCTAACTTTATTATAACTTGTGCAATAGTAATTTATAAAAAAATAAGTTCTAGATTTCTATACCGATTATTAAAGCTATAATTATCTACATTATCTAGAAATAGCTTTCCAATTTGAAAACCAAATCAATTTTTTTCTTCAATAAACCAGAATATCTAGCCTTGAATATACTGCGTGAAGTGGCAAGGCGAACATTACTCTACTAAAATTTAGGTATACAGAAACTACTAGAAACAATTTCCTGGCTTATTTAATCAAATCATAGACCATTGGAGCCACTCGGCACTCGACAACCGGCACCTATCCACTATTTAAATATCAGAAACATGCTTCAGCCCTGTTATTTTTTTTTGGAAATCGTTTCAGCAGTTTTAGTTATTCTGCAGGAAATCACTTCGGTACACTTTAAACGCTTTGGATAAAATGTTGGATAATTCAGCAAACACTTGTGTATTTTGCAAAATTATTAAAATAAAAACCGTTTTCCAAAAAAATTAAAAGGACTGAAGCTTATTTGACACATTTTAACTGTAAAATATTCTTCAGCGACCCCGCCTTTGGCGTCTTTTCTACAGCTTACCTACACACCCCGCGGCGTGTGTAGGTACAACGGTGGGCTTTCCATAGAGATCTTTACATTAGGTATACCTATAATGTGTGTGTTAGCCCGCTAAAATTGTCTCACTATAAGACAAAAACCTCCTCTTCGAGGCAGTAAGAAGCCACGGAAGCCTCGGACTCCTGATTCGCGAATGTCCCATGCCTTCTAACCGAAATCCATATAAAATTACTCACGAGGCTAGGTGGTGCGATCCGTGCGGTTCGAGTGCCGGATGGCTCTAATGAGCTATGATATCATAGCTCTAGCTTTATAGCTTATATTATTTCGTATGATATTAATTGAAAAACTTAACATTCCAAACAAAAGAAGAACACCACAAAAAAAAGTATTATTTTGTTCATTAAGTTTCATTCAGTTTCTATTAGTACCTAATTGTAAAGTGACAAAAAACTAAGTAGTTTTTTGTTTTTGCGTTGATTATCGTCGATTTCATTTATTATTTTGTTAAGGCAATTATGTTACAAATCATCGTTAACCTTTTATGTCGTTGTTTTTTGTTTATCACTTTTGCTTATTGTGAGTAGGTAGGTAGATACTTGTTGTTCGCTACGTCATTTAGAACTAATAAACTGAACCTTTGGATCTGTTTTGCCACAAACAGAAAACACCGTCGCCATTTTTCGTTATAAGCTTTAAAACGTAAAACTTTAAGAATAATAGTAAAACGTTTTCTCATTTCTTTTTTACCCGACTGTCGAAGCTTTATATTTATATTTAAATAATATAATAAAGACTTTTCAAGTACTTAATTGAAAAAAGGAAAACGTGTAAAGTTTTGTGAGATAATAATTATTAACACACAAAAGACACCTATTTTATTTTTATTTTTAAGAGGTGGAAAAGAGGTTTTTCCGTTTGTATGGAATAGTCACGTGACCGATAGTCACTTTAACGAGTTTTTAAACATGTGCGCTTCTGTATAGTTTGTAGAATTACAAGTTAAATTGTTCTCACTTTCAAGACACGAATTCTTCTTCATTAAAGTAGCATTATCATCGTCAAATATTCTACTTGGTGGCATCGATTCACCATGGATTCCTCCGGATCCTTCGTTCCTATTAAACTGCTTCGAATTTCCAATCGTGCCATTAAGTAGTGCTACAAACTTTAATTATGTTCCGACTGTGACCAATCACGGTCGTGTCTCGATATCACAAGTCATCCAACGTGCTACCGTATCCTATAACATCAGCACCATCGTCTGCTCCTCCACTATATACTCTATTACCATCTCATTTGGGTATAAAGTCATTTACAACAATTTCTCCACTAGATTTATTCTGTACTGCATTTCTGGGATAATGATTTTGTAATTTGAACTCTGTGGCATCGAATTTGAGATTCGAATCGGATTCGTAGTTTAAATTTAGTCATGTTTCATCTATAGGTTTTGGAAGGACCGTGATTTCATTGTTGGGCGAATAAAACGTATCGCAGCGGATGACGAGTCAGTTTTTGCTTAGAAACTAATTTGGAACACAACAATGGTGTACAGAAACTTTTTGAGAGTGCCGCTGTTCTCTAATAGCTAGAGTTGACGGCACGTGTATTGAAATTCAACAGCCACTATCAATTCGTCTTGAAGTTAAGTTATTTTGACCGGAAAATTGAGAAATCACAATAACATTGAATCAATTTGAGCAACAAGTTCGTGATCGCAGACATAGCTATATAGATACTAAAGAGAATTACGTAATACCTTTAAGAAATAAATTGCGGTTTGTAAATTTTATGAAAAAAACACCAGAACATAAGGAAGTAGCGGCGGTGGTAGTGCGTGAAAAACTCCGTGAAGACGGCATCCTGTCTTTGATTAAAAAACTGACGTTACTGATTTTAACGTCTTAAAACGATGTAATCTGTTCCGGCTCCTCACGGATGTCGTTCAAGGGCACGATTCACTTTCCGAACTCTCCAACCATTTTATTGTAGTATTTTATATTATTATGTTGTAGGTACTCTAGGTTCATATTATTATTATTGTGTAACGATTCTAGTATTAAGTAGTTCGTATTGACCAATTCTTAAAAATAGTGTTTTGAAATTATCAATAATATTATTATTCAGAAAGTCTAATCGACTGTCTGACACTTTTTATGAAGTTTGTTTTACCAACATTCCAACGTCTTTTTACGTAAATTCATTCATAGACTCCGCGCCTTCATTCAAATCATGTACTTTCGTATTAGACGCAATAAACGGCGAATATTCAAAACAGTCACGTATCGCTAAGCGACTTCCACGTCTGGAGTCTGACCTTGATATTAACATTATGGTTTTTTCGTTTCAGGTTTTCGGTTCCAAAGCTGATCTACAGCTGCACACGCAGATCCACCTACGGGAGGCGAAGCCCTACAGGTGCACGCAGTGTCCGAAGGCGTTCGCCAACTCCTCGTACCTGGCGCAACACTCCAGGATCCACTTAGGCATCAAACCCTATCGCTGCGAGATCTGCCAGAGAAAGTTCACTCAACTGTCCCACTTGCAGCAGCATATCCGCACACACACGGGAGACAAGCCCTATAGGTGCACGCAGATCGGCTGCACCAAAGCGTTCTCCCAGTTATCGAACCTCCAAAGCCACAGCCGTTGTCACCAAACTGACAAACCTTTTAAATGTAACTCCTGCTACAAATGCTTCACACACGAAAAGGACTTGTTGGAACACATCCCTAAACACAAAGAATCCAAGCATTTAAAAACTCATATTTGCCAATATTGCGGCAAAAGTTACACTCAGGAGACTTATTTAAGTAAGCACATGAACAAGCATGCTGAGAGAGCGGATAAGCGACCACCAATCTCCGCTTTGGGATTGAGCGGGTTAAACAGGTCTTTGGCTGCCGCTGCCCCGACGGCTGCGCCGTTCGGCGACCATCCATATTGGCCTAAAGTGAGTCCTGACTCCGCTGCTCACATGTCCGATGACGGCGGCTACCACCAGCAGAGAGAGAATGAAGAGCATCACGAGCAACAACTACAGCAGCAAAGAGCGCTGTTTGCACAGCATGAGAGTCAAGACGACAGGATTCAGCCCCCAGTCTCGTCTGCGGCGAACTCAGCGTTTACTCCTATAAACTCAATGGCCCCGCATTTAAATGGTTTATCGCATCATACCGCGTTGCCAACGCGGCCTTATCTATACGACCCGCTGCATTTCCAACAAGGGAAGCAGCAACCGAACTCGTTCCCCAACCAGCTGATTTCCCTTCACCAAATAAGGAATTATGCTCACCAACCCTCGGCCCTTCTCCCCGCCGAGCATATCCTCCCCCACTCTCTACCCCACAAGGATAAGCAGTAACCGTTATGTACACCTATTTTAGTACTTACAATGGTATTACTAGTGTATAAAATTTTATTGAAATATTTAGAATCTCGCTCTCGAAGACAGTGGTATTATAAATACGAAAATGGTACTATTTAGTGAAATGATTCACGTTTTTAGGAATTTAAAATTTATTACTTGTATGAATACTCTGAATCTGTCTTTAGGTAACGAAATTTGATGTGATTATTTTTGGTAATTGATTTACGACCTAGATATTATTGAGTGTTAAAATTCTTTGAAAGCAAATTTTTGAACTCCATAAATGTGTAGCAGCAAAAGTGTGGTCAACATTTTAAATAAACATTTATGACAGAAAATATATATAGAATTGTACATTATATGCAGGACATATTTTTATTATTTGGGTTAGTGAAATATTTGTCTCACACTTTTATTGCTAGTGAAACTAAAAACATCGACTTGCTTTTACGGAAATTTAACTTTCAAGAATGAAATTGAACAAAACTTCATTTATTCATTATCATAATAATTTGTACTCGCAACTTAATGCATAATACCATTTGTGATAAAGAATATTAAACAAAAAATAAACTTTGTACAAACCTACAGGTGTAGTCGCATCGTTACGCTGCTAGCTTGTCGGTTTGTCTAAAGCTTTACTCACAAAAATATTTATATCTAGTATGAAACTCGAACTTTCAATGAGCAGTGTAGAAATAATAATAATGCACACAATAGTATAGAGTTTATTGTAAACGTTTCGAACATTTTTGTGAGACTGCATTAAAAACTATAATGTCAGTGTCGTTGTTTACAGTTCTTACATCTAATAGTAAAAAAAATATAATATAAAGTTCCTGAAACGCAAATAATTAATATTCTTCAATAGTCGAATCACGTTCAGTTGCATTTGTGTCTCTTACTTTAAGAATACCTTTAAGTAGATCTCTTTCGTCACATTTTTCACTCAGTTCCTACGTAGGTCATTTAATTTTAGTTATATTTTCAATATCTCCTACATTTTTTTTATTATTCTTGAAAAGAAAATGTCGTCTTCCTTCGGTATTCAAATTTTTGAAACAAAATTTTTAAGTTAATTATTTCTAAGAGACTGAAGGTCGAATATATTTTCTTTGTTGTAAATTTATAAGTGGCCAAATGATTTGTTGTTACTAAGTTCAAGTATAGAGTCCCAATGGAAAATATCGGGTACAAAGTTCTGAATAAACCTGCATGAGTAAGTATTCGCGTCGCTTGGGTCGAGCGTCTTATCGTGATAGTTTGTACAGAACTTAAAAATGTTACAGTAATTGTGTCATTGTGGACTCAAAGGCACACGTTTTGTAAATACATTTGTAAATAAAAAACATTTTTGAGAAACTTATTTTCCTGTTTATTTAAGTAAAAAGCTTATGCTCAAATATTTAGCATTAAGGATCTGTTGGCATTTTGGAGTTGTAAACGGTACTTAAAGATCGGCCTTTTGTGTTTTCAACGAAACTAGACTTATTTCACGTATACGAATCGTTTTTGTTTTCTCTTTAGAATTGAGAGAGGGAAATTTGAAATGTGATAGAATTGAAAGGGGCAAGTGAATATTTTTGGAGAAAATTAGGTATTTCCTCTTTTTTGCTATTGATCTTAATTATTAGTTATAAATTGTTAGGTTGTGGTTATCATTGTGTTAGGAACGATGTCGCAAAGTTAGCCAAATGCTAATCTTAAGTTCTTTGTACAAAATCTTTATATTTTAATGTTTAATCATGGCAATACTTTATTCTTCCGAAACGTTGTTAATAATAGAATAGTGCGTGCATTTTGTTGTATGATAGAAACACGACAATGAGCCAAGATTTTAATCCAAATTTTTTGAAAGTTTTCTTTTTGTGTAAGGAAATTTTAATCGCCAATATCTCTCTATTTTAAGTAGAAATGTGATATTGTAATTTTGATTTTAAGTGTAAACTTATTTTAAATAAATATTTTTGTAAGTAATTTTCGTTTAACGTTAGTTTTGCTTTGTCTAGCATTCGATTAAGATTTATAGATGAAAGTGAACAAAACTTTTTGTTACTTAAAATCAATTAAAAATAATTACAATTATGCCAAGAATTATGTTTGTGTTTTATTCCACCAAATACGTTATTTAATTAAGTATTTTTAAGATAGATTGTATGCATGTAATCTATCTTAAAGTCCAGGAGGGTTACTTCGGTTCGTTTCGTTACGACAACGATACTGTCATAACGATGGTTCTACTGTCACCCTACTATCAGAACGTGACAGTAGAATCATCGTATGACAGTATCGATGTCGTATCGAAACGAACCACAGTAACCCTCCTGTGTTCTTTATAATAATGGAGCTTTATCACTAGGATCATATTATTATGCTTCTAATGTAACGAGTAAAAAACTAGGTACTAAAAATTGAAAAATAAATGGTCAAAATCAAACTTACGTTAACAGTTCGCTAAAGACTAAAGATTACATTTTACAGATCTAATTTAAATGTTCAAAGTCCGGATGGATGACCGAAAAATATTCGGATGGATTATTAGTACATTGAAAAGTTACATTTGAGTGTGCATTTGTCAGAGGACGCAATTTTATTTTTTGGATATCAAGGGGTGGTTAGTTTAAAGTTAAATAATAGTTTGTGGGGTTGTGGCTCTTGTCCCACGCCATCTTGGAGTTATCTGATGAGAAGGTGGTTCCAGGTGCTTCATTAATCCTTAACCAGTAGCACATTAGCGTCAAGATGGCGGGACCATCTCTCAGATATTAAAACTTTATACTGTCAGATTTAGTACCAAATTGGTACTATTTGGTACCTCAATTAAAAAAATTAGTACCTCTTTAGTTTAAAAGATATTCACGAAAAACCCTGGTCCCGCCATTTTGACGTCAAGATGGCGGGACCAAAAAGAAAACGAACTCGGAGCTAATAATCACTTATGCACATATTTAGTACTTAATTGGTACCTCCCAAAACTGTAGTTAAACTGTGGATTATGTCGGGGAAAACAAATTGGCAGACAAAAAAGCCTGGTCCCGCCATCTTGACGCTTTGAGATTTTCTGAAATATCATATTTACGCAAGTAATTTCCTACCGGTGAATGTTTGTAGATTTTGTACTTATTTGGTACCTACGAAAAATGCTTCTTAAACCAATATTTACCTTATACTTTAATAGATATAAGCATTTTAATTCTACACAAAGTGTTTCAGCGAGGATAATATAATCCTAAAATGTACTCGATTCAGTCAGACTCTAGAATGATGTAAGGTCAATTCGCCGAATTCCGTCATAGGGGTCATTAGGGGTATCTCCGTCTACCTTTCGATTAAGGGCTTTTATGTTTTTCGCGCCTATCTTTGTGTGTTTGTAATATTCTTTATTCCCTCGTATCTTCTAAACCACTCAAAGGATTGCTTTAATTAGGGTATCGTTCTTAGATAGGTGACATAAAATAAAATTCAAAATGGCGACCAACATGCGCTATTTTGTAATAAAGAAAGAAAATAAAGTAGACTATATAGAGTGGAGTAATCCTTTTTTTAAGTCTATAATCATTTTTCATTTGATATTATGATTTAGGATCTATTACGATTTAAAGTTGTTTAGCAATCGTTCATACTGAGACTACCGCAACCTACTCAATAATCCTCAAATAATAAGTCCCTCGATGAAATTATTGCGATGAAGATGATGATTGCGATTATAATACAATGAGGAGGAACACTAACTTTTCATCCCGGCAGAGGGCGTTAGTCGAATGATCTTAGATTTGAATTAAGAACTATCAAACAGGTGTTTTTTTACAACTCTCGGCGCCAAATTGGCCATATCAGTCTCAGACCGAAAGAAAAAAAAACTCGGTGTTTTCATTCGTGGGGGACCAAAAAAAATAAAGATCATCCGATGCCAGCGCCATCTGCTCACAGCTTTGCGTGTGCCACCCCATTGATATAATTAACCGTCGTAGGTATATTACCTAATGCTGACAAAAAGTGTAAAATAAAAACAATAAAAATAAAAAAACCGTCTACTAAAATAAACTTTAAATAAAAAAAACTTAAAAGTTAATTAAAACTGAAAAGTAAATAAAACAAGTCCAGTAGTTACGGAACATAGCTTGTTTAACAGTCGGGACCGTTGAATATCTAGAATCTAGCTAGACAAACCTTTTCAATAATGGGTCATGCATGCCTGACTGACTAACTATATTCTGTGACTACTGGACAAGTTTTATTTACTTTTCAGTTGTAATTAACTTTTTAGTTTTTATATAAAGTTTTTTTTTGTTGATTTATTTTGTTCCTCTTTTGTCGCTGGGGGTCATCCAATATTGAAAAAAAAAAACAAGTTTTAATCCAATGAACAGTAAAAAAAGTCATCGAGTCGAGTGCAGTAGTAACCACATTTTAGTATACATACATAGTAACACACAGTAATGCAAATTTTTGTGAGATTGACTTAAAATTTGCGTGTTTTTGAATCGGAAATAATTATATATGATAGTTTCATTTTCCCAATACGCGATTAAGACCCGGGAAAATGTAACTATGTTAACAAATGTGTGAATAAAAAACCCTATATGATTTTACATGAATTATTTTTGCAACGAAATACTTAGGTTACTTAAAATTTTTAATGTCCCGACCTATCCCGTCTAACAATTTATGGAATGTCCGTTATAACTTATATGCTAGTATTGCCCCATTGCAGATCTTGTAAGCATTTTTGCCAGTAGGTAATCAATAAATTTACAGATTTACAACTTCATCTGGCAAAGTATAATTTTCTAACGGGATAAATTAAATGTTCACTTAGCCTAATAAACTCCAATGAATATTAATATTTTAGAAAAAAAAATGGAATTAAAGATGATAAACAGAAAAAGTAGCGTATGATTGAGAATGAGAAATAAAGGTTTGAGTGGCTACAAAGGTATTTTTAAAACCCAACATAACTATAATGGCTATTATAATAATAATAATAATAATAATAATAATAGTCTTTTATTTCAGGATAAGTCCCATAGGTATCTTAGTCTAATTAAATAACTAACAATAATGGTAGTAATAGTACAACAATACAGACATAAAATTGAGAATTATCATTAAGGAATCATTAAATCTATCTATCATTCGCATCCTGGTGGAGTTGTATCCAGTGTCGGTAAAACATGTTACCGTAGTCCTGTGCCACTGCTGTCAAAATACTATTTCTACTGATCAGTAGTCTGTCCCACGCAGAAGCCGCTCGAGATCTCAAGATAGCGTAATAATCTGGGACTCTGGCTTCAGCAAACATGGCCTTAGCGCTACAATACCTGGGGTGTTTCATAATTATACGAAAAGCATCGTTATACTGAACCCTAAGTTTATTAAACGATGCCCTCGTACAATTAGTCCAGAGTTGGCACGTGTAGAAATTTTGACAATAGGCTGTGAATAAGGTTTGCTTAACCTGGCTATTACAACGTGCGAAGCGCCTTGCGATCATATTGCACCTGACGGCCAGTGCCCTACGCTCTCTCTCGATATCGGCGTCGTCCTTTAAGTTTTCCGTCAATATATGGCCGAGATACTTAAAGGCTTTTACAACCCGAACTGGTGACCCGTAAATGTAAACTGGCGGAACCGCCTCCGGACCCTTACCAGCTTTGAAAACCAACAACTCCGTTTTTGAAACATTATATTTCAATCCGTGAGTTGTGGCGTACCTCTCACAGATTGCCAGTAGCTTTCTGATACCTTTTATCGAGGGGCTGAGAAGAACCATGTCGTCAGCGTAGCTCAAATTGTTAACGCATATGTTACCAATTTGGCATCCGACGCCGGCTCCTCTCAGCTCCTCGATAAGATCATTTACGTAAACGTTAAATAAGTCCGGAGACGTCAAGCCCCCTTGTCTAACACCGCATTCTAACCTAAACTCGCTAGAGTGCGCGTTACCCCATCTAACATAATTCGTTTGGTTACCGTACCAGAATCTCATTAGACTAACAGCACAATCGTTAACTAAGCGATTGTTGTCTAACAGCTTACTCCATAACAGTTTGTAGTTAACAAGATCGAACGCGCGGGAAAGATCTAGGAAGCATGCATACACTGATGTGTTCCTAGATGTGTAGTACTTAACTGTATGTTTCAGACATTGAATGGCCGAGTCCGTGGAGAGTCCGGCACGGAAACCAAACTGAGCATCACTAATTCTAACACCTTTCACCAGTTCAGGTTGCAAAAGCCTCTCCAGAATTTTACCGATAACTGTTCCTAGAGATATTGGTCTATAGTTTTTTAGGTCCGACAGATCACCAGTTCTATTTTTCACAATAGGAACCACCTCCGTTCTCATGAGGTCACAAGGCAAATAGCAGTACTTCAAACAATTATTAAACAACGTCGATAGAGCGCTATATACGTGCTGGCTAGCCCATTGTATGTGCTCGAGACTGAGTCCGTCGTGGCCTGGCGATTTTCCACGCTGCATTCCCTTCGCCACCAGCGCTATCGCATGGGGTGTGAAGCCAATCACCGGTTGTTGGTCGCTGGGATGACAGTGCTCAGTCTCGTTTACACACGCATGTAAGGGCTCAACTTTAAAATGGCTAGCAAAGGAGTCTGCGATCGAAGTATGATCCTGTAGATTGTTAATACTTACTGGTAATTGTTGTTTGCCGTTCATCTTTCTAGTCGCCTTCCAAAATTTAGCAAAATTGTTGTTTGACCTGTGGGATGCTAGTATGCTCATTTTAATAGATTCTGCGTTGTCCTGACACCATTTAAGCTTTTGCTTAAATAGCTTACGACTATTCGACATATCGTCAAAACTAGCACCAGAGATCGGCCTACCCTGGGTAACCCATGCCAAATAGTGCTTTCTTGCGCTCTCGTGGTATGTTTTTACGTGGTGATTCCATCCGGTGACCTGCCTGGCCCTATTTTTGCCGAAACGCGAATGACAACTACTACTACTAGCTAAAGAAGCTTCCTGTAAAATATTAATTATTCTAGAATACAACTCATCAATATAAGTCTTGTGCATTAATAAATTAGGACATTCAGTATACTTAAAATAAGGCGGAGGGTTTTCACTATCACAGTACAAGCAATGACTAGAAAGGTTTAGGTCAATAAAATTTTCAGCACAGTATCTACTATACAAGTCAATTTGATCGCTACTTTTGTTATTCCAGTGGACATTATTTGTTTTTTTGTTAGTTAAGTTACAGCTAGTTTTGTTTATCGCAACTTGCATAGAAACCGTAACTGTAAACGAAAAGTGATCTGACCAAGTTACAACGTTGCTGTTTACACATACATCAGTCACCGCACTATAAGCTGCCTCAGTGACCAAACAGTGATCGAGCCAGCTGCGCGTCCCCCTGCTATCACAGAAGTATGTATAAGTACCGGAATCCCTACCCAAAAACTCCAGGTCGGCACACCTTATCTGATGCTCGCAACAGAAAAGATCTAATTCGTTGCCAAACAGAGAGTGGGGGCGCGCATTAAAGTCGCCCAACACAAATATCATTTCCAAGTCACACTCCTCAATAAAAGCTTTGATATAACCTAAACAACTTGTAAATTCTGTGAAATTCTCCTCTTTGTCACACGGCATGTATACACTAAGTACGATAAACGTACATTCACAAGTCGTTACTTTAATAGCTGAAATACGATCATTATCGCAATTAATTATAGTAACATTATTAAATACTGATTTTCGCCACATTAATGCTAATCCCCCGTACGGTCTGCCCCGTAACACTCCAGCACCTGTATCGACGGACGATTTAGCAAAGTAAGCGAAGTCCGTGTCTATGTCAGCAATAAAACTTAAGTTGTGTGGCAACAACCATGTCTCCTGCAGAGCTATGATATCATTTGATTTACACAACTCCTTTACATGCTGTACAGATCGCTTAACATGCCTACAGTTAAACGACGCTAATTTAATATACCTATGTTTAGACTTATCCATTATTGTATAATTTATATTTTGTTGTACATTCATAATTATGTATTATTTTTACTTTCTAAATACGTTGATTTACGAGTGTACGCGGTATGTTCCCTATATATTCTATATTTAATACCCTCAGGCCAAAATTCATTTGATAAAATTAGGTTCAGCCTGCTTTTTAATACAAATACTTTAAAAGAATTAAACGACGTTTCTTGCTTTTGTGTAAGTAGCTGGATGTCTTTGCATTCTTGTTTTTTTTCTTTAAAGTGTTCTTCTATCAGATCCGTAGTAATCGACTTGGCTATTCTTGATACGTAGATGGGAACGTAAATGTTAGCTGCTTGTATTTTGCATTCACCTAGCGCAGTCCCGCACATATTACGCGAGGTTCGTTTGTTGCTAACTTTTCGATGCACCAAGGTGTATCCGTCGGAGTCAGCATATTCTGCGGGAGGCGCGCGCGCCCCGCTCGGCTTCCCGAGCTCAGTCGGTCGGCGTGCGATGTCGCGGTAGGTCGGTCGGTGCTCCAATCGCTCGAGCGCGGGCGCAGGCGACGAAACTTTCTCGATAGTGGAATGTTTTTGAAACAGCTGATGATTATTGTCCAATAGTGATGTCTGCTCGCTACCTGTTAAGTATTCAGCTTCCTTGGTTATAGGTTGTTTTGACACACCGCTGTTTAAAAATGTTTTCTGTGGCTGCCGTCTCATAAAACCGTCATTTATGTTACGTAGTGACCCTTTTATTTCAACGATATCATTCTTAAGCGATTCAATGTCTTTTTTGTGCTCGTCAGATGAAGGTACTGCACTGATAGTTTCTCTAGATTTTAATTCTCTTAGTTCACTCTTGATTAAAGTCATCTCTTTTAAAAATGCCGTAACGTCGATGTGATCAAATGTCACTGGGGGTAATTTTTTAATGTCTCTTGCCACGAAGATCGGCAGGACATCTGGATCATACTCTTTAATATATTTTATGATCTCTTGTAGACTTTTTTGTTCAGCTCCCTCTTTTCTACGAGTCTTTCTTTTGTTGGGGGCTAGTAAGCTTAAAATAATTTCTCTCGCGTCTTCAATTTCTATTGATGTGTAGGCACTCGTACAGATTTGTAGAATAGCAGTTTCAGTCAATGTATCAATTTTGTCACTGATAAAAGTCAAAAGTTCGTTAATAATAACATTACATGAAATGCATTTAGTCACCGTATTAGTACTTGAACCACCGGATTGGTTGTTCGTGTCAACAAGCGGCGAGCGATTTGACGTCATCGTGCACGCACACTATGCACGAATGCCCGCGCGAGACTGCATTATGACTATAACCGTGTTTGATTTCAATTTTTATAGAAACGAATAAATTAATGTGTAATTTTGCTCTAAGTGTTAAGAAACTTTTGAAACTAATTTTAAATTGTTAAGAATGTTAAATTTAAGTCTAAATTTAATTCTATTTTATGGATTAATTATTATTTGCTACCTAACTAATAAACATTGAACACCCGTCTTGAAAAATATGGCGAACTTACCCCATTTCGTAGTTTACGTGCAATAAGTTGTAAATGCTACCTTATATTATCTAGGGCATTGAAGCATAATATTAGTTTAGCCATGATTTTTACATTTAAAATAAATATATTTTCTCTTAAAACCGAGCTACTTCTATGTAAAACAACTCCATGACGAACTTACCCCAAAACCGAGGGAAATAACGTCAAATCGTCATTTAAAAATAGGTGTATAAATCCTAACATATGGAGAAGGCAATTATAAAGACATTTCCGATTTGAAGAATAACAATAACCTTCCTTCAACAGTCAGGTAAAAACTAAATTTAAGATAAAAACCGGTTTGTGGCGATCGAAAGAATCAAACCGGAAAATAAACTATGGCGGACTTCGGCGAGTTGACCTTACCTACCAAAATACCGCCAAACTTTTTATTTCAAAGAGGTCAATATGAATGGCCAGTATCATTTGTCCAGTGGCGAGTGTCAGTTAGGCTAGTCATCTGAATTGTATGATCGCCTATACAACTCGGAGGACTAGTTTATTGGCGCCAACTGTATTATGTATGAGGACGACCTTTAACTTTTACCTTTTTTTTATTTTTTTGGATTTTCTCTTTATTTCTCTTTAGTGAGATCTTACAATTTTCGTAGTTATAGATCAACCGGAAGTACCATATTTTAAGTGTTCGAACCAAAATCTATAGGGTACTTCCGGTTTACCTACATTTGTCAATGAGGTGGAACGCGCAAAGCTGTAAGCAGATGGCGCTCTAGTCGACTGAGCTTTTTTTTTAAATTTTGTGGTCTCGCCTGTACTGTGAAGTCAAGTTGGAGTCTTTCTAGTGTTAAAATTATTAAAAAGGCGCTACATGACTTTTGGGAATATCCTTTTATTTTTCCCATCTGATGCACTACATTGAGGCATTTTATTTAAACATTAACTAAAACATAAATGAAAACGCCGAGAGTTGTGAAAATAAATACTATTTGACAGTTCTTATTTCAAACTTGATCAGTCGACCATCGCCATCTGCCGGGATAAAACGTTAGTGCTCCTCCCCATAAGTAAGGTCTTACAGTCTTACAGGGATTTTCATAGCGTTTTCCCTCCCTGTTACAGGGCAATAATACGATTTAAATTTTGGAATGTGGATATTTTAAAAAAGTTTCAATCAACAAAGAGTTCATATCACCGATGATGGGTGATAGACCGAGCAGGTTAAGCAACACTTGTGTCTGATAGGTGAGCGATGAGTGTTCAACCGTACAGGTAGTATATTTATAAAATGGAGGGTTTTGGTAGAAAATGGTAGGTTTGGGTAAAAACTGGTAAGGTTGCTAGAAATTGGTAGGTTTGTTGAAAGTGGTAGTTTTTGCTAGAAAATAGTAAGATGTAGTAGAAAATGGCAGATTTGGTAGAAAATGGCAGGTATTGATAGAAAATAGTAGCTTTTGTTGGAAAATGGTAGGTTTGGTAGAAAATGATAGGTATTGATAGAATTTGTCAGGTGTGAACAATGAAATAAAAAGTGAAAGTAAGTTGCCTACTCATTTTGTCATAGAGGGTGATGAAAAGTGGAATGTTCACCTCGGGAGCAAAACACTATTTTTCGCTCGAGTGAGGTATTCTACTCTATTCTGCAGGATTCTACTCTAGAATCCTTCGCTCCTCTCTGGATTCAAAAAACACTCTCACTGGAAAATAGTTTTTTCTCCGCTAGGTATACAATCTACTATTTTTAAACTGGCGCATGACCCATTCCCTCGATGAGCAAGTCAGATTCAAAATAGTTGATACTGGCTATTCATATTGGCCATAATTTAGTCAAAGAAAACAAATATAGAAAAAAAAAGTTTGGCGGTATGTAGGTAGGTAGTAGGTACGCCTAGAGTCTGGATCGAGTACATTTTAAGATTATATTATCCTCGCTGAAACACTTTGTGTAGAATTAAAATGCTTATATCTATTAAAGTATAAGGTAAATATTGGTTTAAGAAGCATTTTTCGTAGGTACCAAATAAGTACAAAATCTACAAACATTCACCGGTAGGAAATTACTTGCGTAAATATGATATTTCAGAAAATCTCAAAGCGTCAAGATGGCGGGACCAGGCTTTTTTGTCTGCCAATTTGTTTTCCCCGACATAATCCACAGTTTAACTACAGTTTTGGGAGGTACCAATTAAGTACTAAATATGTGCATAAGTGATTATTAGCTCCGAGTTCGTTTTCTTTTTGGTCCCGCCATCTTGACGTCAAAATGGCGGGACCAGGGTTTTTCGTGAATATCTTTTAAACTAAAGAGGTACTAATTTTTTTAATTGAGGTACCAAATAGTACCAATTTGGTACTAAATCTGACAGTATAAAGTTTTAATATCTGAGAGATGGTCCCGCCATCTTGACGCTAATAGTAGCACACGGTCTGACTCTATTGGTAAAAGTCCAAAAGTAAGTAATTTACTAATTTCTGAGAAACTATTCTGCTCATCACTCCGAAGATCCTTGTCCAATCCATATAATTTTTTTATGGAGTCACTTTGGGACTTCTACCTTCCAAACAAAAAAATGATCATTAAAATCGGTTCATAAATGACCAATAGAATTTGTTTCTCAAATTTCCGTGGACTTTGGCTTATAACTTTTTATTTTTAGCTCTATGACTAAAAGTTACTTACCAAAAGTTGTAGATAATCTTATTTGCAATACAAAATGGTATTTTTTTTTTTGTGAGACCTATAGTTCGTCAAATAAACCATAAAAACCATTTGAACCCGTTTTTCCAAGATGGCGGCCGTGGGACAAAAGCGACAACCCCACAAACTATTATTTAACTTTAAACTAGCCACCCTTTAATATCCAAAAAATAAAATTGCGTCCTCTGACAAATGCACGCGGAGCCCAAAAAAATGTAATATTTCAATGGACATATTTCAAAATTGATTTTGAGAGTGTATTATGTTAAGTTGAGATGACAACTTGATCAAAATACGAGTATTACAGACATTGCACTTATATTGATCGGTTTTTCCTCCATACTGGTGATTTCTTGACATTACATTATAGGCAAATGATCCGTGTTATGGATAGGGGCTAATAAAAACAGAGACAATCTAAACACAGGAAAGAAAAAAATAAAACGACTATCTAGAACTTTCTTTTTTTATTAAGATACAGTCGCAATACAATATATTATAAATAAAACTTAATATAGGTATTTACAATAACGGGGTCACTCTACCTACGTAGGTAAACACTTCATACACAAACCATACAAGAAAAAGCATTTACTTGGTAAATACGTAAAGGCGTAACAAGTAAGGAAACCTACAGAAGATTTTATGCTTGATAAACAGTTGTGAATATAAAGAAGTGAGAAAAATCATCCGTAAGTTCTAAAAATCAAATTATGAAGAATTATATTAGCCCCTTTTGACGTTTACACTTTTAATTAAAAAAGACGCAGAAGAGCCTGGAAAAGATACCTTAACTCAAAATTTGACTAACAAGTTACGCCGTTACAAAGCTTAAAATTAAGGGGAATATATTGAAAAACAATTTATATGTATTGTCATTTAGTCGCCCTAAAAACTAAACGAAAATCATACAAAATGTGTAAAACATAATAAACACGGCAATGTTAATAGTCGTTTATACGAAAATAGAGTAGGTATAAGATTTGAAAGAAGACAATATAAAAATAGAAGAAGACATGACAATTATTAATCCATTGCCGTATTTACTGATCAAAATTAAAGGTTAGAATTAGAAAATTCTCGAATAGGGAAAATAAGTAAGTTTTAAGTTAAGGAACAAATATAGTTAAATATAAACACAAACGGAATGGTAAGAAGATTTCTAGCGAGAACCAAAAAGTGAGAGATCAAACTATTCCGTGGTCTGAGATGATAATGTCTTCGAAAATCTTCATACCACTCCAGAGAAATATGCTAAAATACTAGTGTTTCGAATTAAATATGTCTCATTTAGAAAAAAATCGTAAGTAGGTTCTAAAACAAAAATAGTGAATACTTAAACTAGAAGACACAAAGAGTATACCTAATAAGTAACAGAAATAGACCACAGCGTATGTAAATTTTTATAGAAACCGTAATTTTCCGAAAATCTCCACAACTCATGACTAGATTTTACTCACAATAAACATTTGACGAACACAAAACTACAAAAGAACCTAGAACAATAATTTACACAATGACATGACTAGACGTAACTTTGGCACTAGTTGACAAAATTCCATATATCTACCACTACTTGATGACTCGATAAATTCTAATGATGACAATTTACTAATCATGGAATAAGTCTTAACAAATGGATCTGATTGGATCCCTAAAGCTTCCAAAATAAAATTCAATCGGAAAATTTTCAAGATTATTGAGCCTTTGGATATAAGTACATCGTCTACATACGCTGCGGGTGACAGTTTCTATTTAGACTTCAACCTTGTAAGGAGAGCCGGGGATGTGGTCATCTCCCCATTTGATGCTGACCCAGTAGTCTCCCCTGTCTCTGACACAGTACCAGACCTCATAGTTGTTTTTACCTTTGTGCTTGAGCTGGACTTCGTCGCAAGGTCCCTTGGGGCCGTAGATGCCGACGTAAAGAAGATTGTTACCTGAATGAAAGAGTTCAATTTAAGATTTCTCATTACCAAGAATCACAACAATTACGCATAATAATTTGGATAGGTACTATTTACAGTAATACATTTTGATAGTATTGAAGAAGTAGTAAAAAGTACTATAGCACACCATGATATTTAGTATGGAGAATGCTTAGGTCTAGAAATATTATATCAATAGTTTACGGAATGACAGACATAGCTATTAAAAATGAAAACAAAAATTCATAAAGTAGAGTTGGTAGGGTACAATTATTATAAATTATGGCTGCCAAAAGACAGACGTCCCCGTAAAGATTTCGATGAATTTGGCAGAGCCTTGTCCAACCTAACCCAGGATTGAACAACTAGTTGAAAATTTGTTAAAAAGGTAACAAGGTGCTAGCAGTGACAAATTGTAAACTAAAAAAAAGTAAACTTACCAGCGTCAACAGCATCCACAGTAAACTGATTGCGCTTATTCAAGAAAGCTTTCTTCAGGCCCATGCCTTTGCTGATGACCTTCGACGCATCAGACTTGAATTGCGGTAGAGCTGGAGCCACTTTGTTTGGTCCAGTTCCTTTAGCAACCTTATGGACAGTCTCTACTGAGACCGATGATGTTTCCTGGGCACCAACTTCAGCTATTTTGCTACCTGTTACAAAAGAAGAATTTGTAAGTATTAAGTAAGTATTATATTTAATTTTTTAAGTGCTTAAGCCTGCACTGGGCTTTCTTAGAAATATTTTAAAGGAACAATACTTCTGCAAAAACACACCGCATGATCGACGGAGAGCGGGATTCAAACCAACAACGCATCTTTACTCAATCCGGGAGCACTGACTTGACCAATTAGTCGTCGGTGACTCATACGTTGAATTCTTGCTTCCGTATCGTTCGATATAACACAACTTAGGCATGTTTACGGCAGTAACTTTACAAAGTTACTTTGAGTAGCAGTAACTTTGTGAAGATAAAACAAATCCTGGGGTAAATTTACGTACCTTGCGCTTCGATCTTGAACGGAGAGCCGACGATGTGGTGGCTGTTGTATTTGATACTCATGTAGTAGAAGCCAGGAGCCAAGGGCGTGTAACGGACCTAAAAAATAAAGCTATTTAGTCTGAAAACTTCTACAAATTTACGGCGGTGGGCTGCAACTGCCGAACAAGCCTAGCGGCATAGTCTGCTGGTGTCTTAGCCGACCGTTATGAGGTGTAGAGTATAATATACTATTGTAGGTACTAAGATTAACTCGGAATGACGCCTAAAACACGGAACGTCCAAAGTATCATTGAATTTAAATTAATGTCAGTGGCTTGTTTCGACTGTCTTCCTTTTGATGCCATATCTCCTGCTTAAGTTGAGATCGATGAGTGGCATACGTTTTATTCAAAAATGCCATTGTGTATTCTTACTTCATAGTAATTGTAAAATTAAGTAATTTTACCTTGTAGCCCTCTTCGACTTCTGTACAGTCCATAGCGACCCTCGATGGACCATCCACAGTGACGGCGAGAATACCAGCACCAGCACTGCAGGTGTTGATTATCAAGTCAGTTTTCACACCTGGACATTTCAATTTTAGGTAAGTAATGAGGTAAACGATAAATTACATAGTAAATATATTAAGGGCGTCTTCAGCCAATCGGCCTGCCAACAAACTGATAGCAAAAAGACTACTGGTATCTCTTTGGTAATCGCGGATATACCCTAAGGTATCCTCTTGGTAGCGTACCAGAAAATAGGATATCTTAGACCATTTCGTCACTTAGGTACCGTTAGGTGAGGCAGTGGTCAATCACTCGAAAGATAAGGGATTGCTCTCCAAAATAATATTAGACTTTAAAAAAGAGATTTAAATGAGATCCTCAAGGTATTATCATATTGTTTGTTGCCTTACCGGTTTTGACAACTCCCAAGCCAGGACCTTGAGCGTGGACTGCCGCAGGATCAGAGTCATCTTTTCCGACCTAACCACATACATAGAACAATCAGTTTCTTGAATTACGTGGTGTTTGTTAAGTACTTTTAGCATTGTTTCAATGCTGAAAGTTTTGAGACCTTTACAGGTCCCTTCTTCAGAATTGGTAAAGGACTGTAAAGGATTGTCAATCCTGAAGAAGGGACCTGTAAAGGTCTCGAAACGTTGCTAAAAGTAATAAAGACTACGCGATTAAAACCGAAAAATTAGTTTAATTTCTAATTTATTGTAGTTAAATTGGTATAAAGTAGGTAGGTAATTAAAATAAAATAAAAGTTTTACAAACCTTTATCTTCAAAGGAGACGTTGGGATGTGTACTCCGTTGAATTTAACATTGATGTTATGGACGCCGTTTTCTCTCGGCATGAATCTGATGCTGAACTGGTCTCCGTCGATGTTCTGGATGAAGCAGTCGTCGGTTTTGCCTGATGGGGACATTACCTGGACAAAAGAAATTGTTGTCGTTAACATAGACGCTTAATTTCCATCAATTGGCCTTACTTATAATACACACACACACACATTTGCAAGTACCTTCGTTTTAAGTTTAGGTTTGGACACAGTTTTGATTAAATAGTAAAAAACTAAGTGTATGGAACAACATCTTGTCATCAAATTAACATTTTCAAATAGCCTGGCTCAAGAAGCTGATAAATTAAAATGGATTTGGGTCGGTCAGGTCACCCGTATGTCAGATAAATTTTGGACCAAAATAACCACCTTCTGAACCCATACCAACGGAAGACAACTAGGTACTCGATAAATGACTTAAAAAAAAAAGTGTGGCACTCGGGGGTAAAGCTTTTGCATAGCATTTTTTTTTCTTAGGCTACATGGTAGGCGGAGTGGGTGGTGTTGAGTTTTATTTTCGTTACGGAATTTCTTGATTCGGTCGCCGCGCTCAAAGCCCGCGATAAAAGCTATGCAATAGCTTAAAAATCTTTACAGACTGACAATCCATCGCACAAGACCGCGAACAGCCGAAGGGGAGTAGAGAGGTGCAGTGGGATATACTACTAGGCTTATAATAATAACAAAAATTGGCGCAAAATATAAGGGAGGTACTTCGATTATTTTATCTGAAATTATCTATTACTAGGTACCTATACTAAAATAAAGTTGTGTCTGTATGTGGTAAAATATGGAATTTTAGAACATGCTTAGAGTATATAAGAATTTAAGAACAATGCAATACTTTTTTCCATTCCAAAAAGGATACTATTACGAAATTCCAATATTCCCCAGCTCTATGTACCTAACTAGCAATCTGACACAAAATACCCAATGAAAAACTACTCAAGCCACTTCCCGAATTTTGTCCAGAAAAAAACTTCAATAACCCAGTGGGCGCACGTGCGCTCGCAACGGGCAAAATAAATCTTCTTCATATTATTTAATATTTTATAACACTGACCGCACATGAATACTGGACGAAACTTCCGAACGTGATGTAAAAATTAATATTGGCAAGTTGGGGGCTGAAAAAATGAGGGGGTGGTGCAGAGACAAAGTGTGTTTTCGAGTATTGTCATACATATCAAGTTGAGGTTATTATTTATTGCTAGACAAAACCCTGGTATTCCATGAGTAGATTTATATTTAAAGTGGAATCTGGAAGAAATTGTCTAAATGACAGTAAAACAGTGGAAAATCGAAGGGGGAAAGTCGTAGAGGGAACTCGTGTGGTTAAGTTGGTATAGGCGTTAGGGTACTGGCCCCAAAGGCTTGCAAAGACAAAGGCAAGGCGAGTAAAAGTACAAGCAGCGAGTGAATTTTTGTAAATATATTTTATCTTTTAAAATACTTCTAGTAAAACAGTGAATTATTTGTTTCTTCACTCGAACCTAGGCCGTTGTACTCGTAGAACATTCTCGTGTGCCACACTTTTTCTTTTTTTCGTAGAGGACCTGGACCTGGAGAGTCTTCAGGTCGTCCTAACCTGTAACTTGACTTAACGACTACCGAGACCCAACTGCTTAACTGCCAACACATTTACAAGGGTTTGGGAAGACAACTTTGCTAACAAACTTAGGTAAGTATCTATACAAGAACGCTAGCAATTGTTTAATATTAGCTATATTCTTCAAAAAATAGTCATTCAAATCCTATAGTTAATCTGAGTTATCCTAGAGTTGCAAAAATTTTGCGACCTAACAACTAGAGATTATTGATAATAATAATATTATTGATTATTATAGAGATTGCCATACAGAGAGGCAATGTTGCTAGCATCCTCGGCTCCTTTGCGCCGGGTACGATCAAGGGCGGTTTATTTATTGACTTTATTTTTTTATTTATTTGACACGTGTTTGTTTTTTATTTTAATTATGACGAATTGTAGATTTAAATAATTATTCATATAAATATAATAAATACTAATAATATTTACTAGAGATTTATATAGCAGGCGGCAGCTTAGTTGAAACAAAATGGCTGATGCGCAAAAGTCGATTTTTCATAGAAAGCGCACGTAAAATGTACTGCGCGAACTTTCCCCTTCCACGACAAAACTTTTTAACTTTCGTGCCGGTCACTATACTACTTTTATACACAAAATATTAGCTATAAGCTACTAGGCAGGTGTGATCCAAAACGCGACTATGGGCGTAATGCTTAACTTAGAAATAAACTGAGCTTTTCCCCCGATAAGGGGTCAGTTTGATATATTGTGGGAACATGACCGAACTATGACCGAAGTGCCATGATGGATGGTTCTTATAACGGATGTCTTTTAATTTTTATAAGCTTTGCCCGAGATTTGGTTGCGTGAGGATTTATTGCGATTTGAGACAGTTGTGTTGTGTGTGTGTGTGTATTATAAGTAGGTATCTATTTTATTTATTGAGGGACTAAGCAGTTGGTCCCGGTTGTTATCTCTGATAGCAGTCGATAGGTCAAGTTAGAGGCCTGGAAACTCTAACACTAGGTGAGACACACCACGACACGAAAAGGATAAGATTTATTCATAGATAGTTTTATTTTTTTCGTGTTATCAGTTAATCGATGCAAAATATTTTTTTCAATAAAACTGCAACACGTATTCGTTGGCCAAAGTAGCTATTAAGTTTGAGTGAACTTAATAGTTCAGGATCCCTGTTATATTTTTGCAAATTGATTACTATCAAGCTAATTTTCCGTGCGTAGCTTCATTTTAATGAGACGCCCAAAAATGTCCTGGCCAAAACTCTCGATTGTGGTAGATAACAGAGGTAGGATCTGCACAACTACTTTTGAGCGTAGGACCGGGATAATGTACCACGCAATTTGTAGGACAATATGACTGTTTAATTATATGTATTAGTAAACTATAACCAAAAGCCTTAAACCAACTCACCCTGGCATCCAAAGATCCCTTCGCCCCATTCAACCTAATATAGAACTGGGTAGGTTTGTCCACTTGTGCGTTGTCAGGAAACTGGGCCACTTCCAGGAGATAGGCGTCGCCTACTGCTTGTGATATGTAGACCTTGAAGGGCGAGTCGGGGATGTGTTGTTCGTTGAACTTGAGCCCAATGCGGTATTCACCTGGGGGGAATATGAAGGGGGAATTGTTTTAGACACATTCTAGGTTTCTGTACCCAAAGGGTGGTAAAAAGGGACCCTATTACTGAGACTCCGCTATCGGTCCGTCTATCTGTCGGCAGGCTGTATCTCATGAACCGTAATAGCTAGACAGTTGAAATTTTCACAGATGATGTATTTTTGTAGTCGCTTTAACAATAAATACTGAAAATAAAATAAAATAAAAACTAATATTTAAGAGAGGGGCACCCCATACAACACCCTTCACTTCACTTTCCGTGATATCGTGTCCATTCAAAGGTCAACTGGAAGAGATCACTTTAAGCGACAAGGCCGCTCTTTGTTTCACCTAGACAGATGTAGGACATGTTGTTTGTTCTTATAATTTTTACCTATGTACAATAAAATCGATAATAAGAACCTCCTCCTTTTTTTGAACTAGGTTAAAAATATACGTTCTGGGAAATTCAACATTTTAGAAAATTCCACATTTTGTTCCTAAATGAAAATACTTGTTGTTATTTAGGTTCTAAACTTCTACAAAAAAAATGGCCACGCACAAGTGTCAGTTTTAATTGTGTTCGTTATTCCTTCTTAGAAGGGGGGCTTCTAAAAGGTTGCCTGAAAGAGATCGCTTTTAGCGATAAGACCGCCCATTATACCTTTATTATATTTCAATGTTAGTTTAATCTCATCTAATCTATAAGTAAAAGCTATATATTTTTTTCTGATATTTGCAAGTGAAACAGCAGGGCGCAGCTAGTACTCAATAACTGTAGACAATGTCACTCAATCTGAACGCAACTAACAAGATGGTTCCTATAATTCTTCCCAGATATTTAAATTTTTCGCTTTTTATTGTATTTTTTGTTCCAAAGACGGTGTGGTCTGCGGTTGGTATATGGTTGTAACGGATTTATTTGCATCCGAAGTGGATGTTTTTCGACATGTTTTTGTTTAATAAAACAAGATTTTTTAACGTTTTTAGTTCAGTTCTTTTGTTACGAAATTAGGTTAGGGATTGTTTCACCGACTTATTTTAAACCTAGGTTAACTTTGATCAGAGATTGTGTTGTTGACATTAAGTAAAAAAATGTAGTTACAAATAATTAACGTTTACTAAATGCCTGATAAATAAACACTTTATTGCTGGTTCTATGCTTTTTCATGCATACCTACTTAATTATATTTATTTACTGCTTATTTAAAAATCTGGTGCACCAGATTTTTTTGGAGATTCGCAATACAAGAGCAGTAGAATTGGGCACCCTTTTTTACCGAATTTCTGAGCAGGAATACTCTAAATGAATACACTATAGAAAGAATCAAGATGTTTTGGGAAAATTAAAGAAGGTGTCTAATCCAACATATTCCATATTAATACATATTATTGTTTATTTATCTTTAAATTCCCCTTTTAACCTTTTAAATTTAAACAGTAGTTTTAATGAATTTAGGTATGTATAAATTACTTTTTATTTTGTATGTAGCTCAAGGCTATTTTATTTAGAAATTTAAGGAAAAATACGCAGTTCAAGCCTCGCCGCAAGTGAAAATTTTAGGATGCGAAAAAAATGTTAAGGAAAAAATTCCTTAACATTTTTTTTCCACATATGTATGGGTCTTTAACTTTATACGGTGAAACTGTCCCTTTCCAAATAATGATGTAGGCCCTATGCAAAGCGGCGGTATTGACATGTAACACCGGGTTCGATGCCCGGCCCTTGTTTCTTGTTAAACTTCTTTATGTCATGAAAAAGTAGATTTCCATATTTGTTGAGTTGAAAAACTTTTGCAGATGTTCTGGTAGATTCTGTTTTCTTTTCTTATTTTTGTGGGACTTGACGTGTGTCAATTAACAAATCGGTAAAAAAAAAAAACTAAATCACTTATTTAGAACAAGTCTTTGGAAGGCATTGTTTTTATGGAAACTTAGTGGAAACTAGTACATACCTTATGGAAATTCAACATTTTAGGAAATAAAACTTTTTGCATTTTAAACATTTTGGGATTTAAACATGCTATACATTCATGTAAGGCCAAATTTCCCTTTTACTCTTTTTCCATAAAAACGTAGTCGACTGTTTGCTCCCTGGACAAAGACATTACAATATGGTTTATGCCATAAAACCAATATCTGATATGACCAATATGTCCAAGCCCCTACGTTTTGATTTTTTTTTTCATTTCTAATTAGAATAGAAATAAAATTCGGAAAAATTAGACCATGAAAAAAATCAAAACGCAGTGGCATTGTCATGGCTGATAAAGTTTTTATGGCATAAACATGCTTTCTCTAATATCTTTATCCAGGGAGGAAACAGTTGACTACGTTTGTAAAGTTTGTATGGAGAAAAGAGTAGGTAGACTTCATATAACTGGACTGGTCTGTATTAGAGACTAGAAGGAGAAAGGTCGCCTGATAGTGATCCATTTCAAACTCGTCTCTGACGGACGAGACGAGCCAGTTCCAAACGTCAAACTGTTCGGGAAATTACTCACACACCTTTAGTCTGAACGCCGTTGTTAGAATACCCACCATCTAGGTAATCTAAGGTAGAATTATTTTCACTTATTA
Source organism: Idaea biselata (assembly GCA_958496205.1). NCBI lineage: Eukaryota > Metazoa > Arthropoda > Insecta > Lepidoptera > Geometridae > Idaea > Idaea biselata. The sequence goes on along the minus strand of OY292405.1, from coordinate 4,704,847 downwards.
TAACAGAAAAGTGCCTAATAAATAGTTGGCGTAAAAAGAATTTACCTACATTAAAATACCACAACGTGATAATGAACACCCTAACACCAAGATTAGCTAAGTATTTTTGAATGGAAAAGATTCAACCCCCAAATTGAGATTTAATGTCTATTAACACTCATTAAAAACAGTTTATATACCGTCAGTTGTTAATAATTACTATTTGATATGTGAAAGTGGTTGCTTTAATTTGCATAGATATTAGAGACTAGCCCTTTTACTAATAAACGTTGTATAAAGTGATAATAGTTACTTACGCAGTCTTTTGTCATTTACCTTGGAAAAATTTGACTCAAAAATTAAACTCATTTTTTGGTTTTAATCAGGTTTCTTCTTCAGGATTGTCGTTGAGCAGTGAAATGATGCTAAAAGAAGGTAATAAACACACCACACCACGCTATTAAAACCGAAATAAAATAAGTTTAATTTCAATACAACCAAAACATAAGAAAAAACAATTTATTATGTTCAGATCAGATACTGCATCGAAAAAAAGTTAATAAAATAAATTAACAAAGAATCTCTAAATAGGATTGGTCGGTCGCAATTTTAAAAACTTTCCACCGGCAATTTAAAAACAAACATTCAAAAAAGGAACAAAAGAACGACAAAATCAAAAGTGACATTCCGTCATAGCGCGTCCTTTGGCTCAGAAATTCTTTTTTCAAAATCAAAGGGTCGGTGTTTTATTTTTAAAGTTGGTCAATTAAAATGGTTACTAAACACCAGGATTGGAATTTTACAAAATAAAATCAGCTCCATTGTATTCGGAGTTTAGAAAAAGTAGCAAAGATAAACTTTTTCACTTTTTGTTTGTTTCGAAGTTTGAAGGAATTCGGTTTGAACTGATCGAGAAGTACGACTTAGATTCGGCGCTATTGTCGATTAATCGAAAAATTATTTATAAATCATATAGATAGACAGACAGACGAACAAGCGAGTGATCTTATAAGGATTCACTTTTTTTTAGCTTTGAGGTAAGAAATCCTGAAAATTGAAAAATCTGCGTCAGTTAGGCAAATCGTAGACGATTTTAACCCTAATTTTGAGACTATTATAATAGTGACAGAAATGCAACTACCTATCTACCTTGCCATAGGGTTTCGTAGTAGGTATACCATACAGTAGGTATATTACTACGAAATCCTATGAGTTAAAATTTTAACCCAGTTTGGCGCAAGCTAACCTAATTAAACCTAATAAGTTAATTTCATTTACATGTGGGGAGTTTTGGCGGGAACGCATAGAGGAATAGGTAGGTAGGTACTGAATTTTCATTATCGCGAAACCTAGTTAAAACACATGTATTTTTTTTTAAATTTCGATGGCTTATTTTATTCATTCATTAGTTTATTTTTTATGCGATATTAAGGCGATACGAAGTACGCAGTTGGGCTAGAAAGTCACAAATAATATTTAAAAAAACCTATAACTTTTTACCGTAAGAAATAAACAAAAAAAAGGCAATCATTTTATTGTAGTCGCTATCGCTATAAAGGCAGTACTGGCCAGTGGCCAGGGTTGGTCGGAAACAGGATTGGCCACTTCACTCCCAGTGGGCGGGTCAAAAACAACCTGCTTTATTTATGAAGTACATTTCTTCAGGTTTTTGCGTTACGTCGATATAGCACTGCGGGGGCGATACGTTTGAATTGATAATGTTTATTGTTATTGTTGTAATGTTGTATTGTTTCGGGTATGTGGTTTATTTTCAATTGCGATTTAGTTTTTGGAAATTTTAAATTTTTTTTTTTTTAAATTGTTAAAGGTAACGCATAGAACTGGACTGGTCTCTAAAGAGACTAGAAGGAGAAAGGTCGCCTGAAAGTGATCCATTTCAAACTCGTCTCTGACGGACGAGACGAGCCAGTTCCAAACGTCAAACTGTTCGGGAAATTACTCACACACCTTTACAGCGCAAGGAACTTTTTAATCCATGCGGTGTAGTGCCCGGGACATTGTTAGTTGGAGTAGGCTTGCCCAGCACCTGTCTATTCCCAGCCTAGCCAGCCATGTCCAGAGGAGAGAACAGATCAATACGTCTGGAGCTAACTAAGCCATGGGTTTCTTCACGATGTTTTCCTCGCGATAATAACGCACCATAACTTAATATTCTATTTTAAGTGCTTAAGCCTGCACTGGGCTTTCATAGAAATATTTTAAAGAAACAATACTTCTGCAAAAACACAACGCAGGATAGACGCAGGGCTGGATTCGAACCAGTATCTTACTCAATCCGGGAGCACGACTTGAACCAATTAGTCTACCGACGTCGGTGACTCATGCGCTGTATTTTTTGCAAGTATTGATTCATCTATTACAACTTAGGCATGTTTTGTGGCACCATAACTTTTTTTAAAAGAAAAAGACATTGTTGCGTGGTCGGCCAAGATTCGAATGACCTTCGGAATGAAAGTCGAGGTATCTACCACTAGACCAACACCGCTCTTAGCACACACTACCGGGTACAAATTAAGGTAAGCTTTCATTATTATTAACCACTGATACTTGTAACGCCATCTAGAAATCGGTAGTGATACTAAACTAATAACTTACAACTCGTATCGTATAGCCTTATTAATAAACGTGTAAATCACTACTCCGACCTTACGGAGTAGTGAGAACATACTTTGTCTTTTTCCGTGACAAGAACTTTCCAAGTTGACAGACAGAAACAAATAGTGGTAAAATTACTCCGACCTTACTCCACTTTTATTAATAAGGCTATTTGAGAGTAGGAAAAGTTTAATTTTTTACACTTTCTTTAATATTTAAAAAAAGTTGTTGTAAATAAATAGATTGACTTGGCAATTAGATTGAAATAAGTTGACTTAGCAACTAGATTGACTTAACTTGACTTGGCAAAATTAAGCAGTTTTTAACACCCGACATAACGTACTAGTTTACATCTCATTTACATCGCATTTGTTTTATATTATTCCCAATAAAAAGTAATTTACGTTGTAAAAATGTTTCTCCGTTTTATTTCATTTCGAATGAATATTTTGGAAAACCTTGTGGTGGGGACCCTATAAAAGTAAAATCTTAATCCGAATAATATCGATATTAAGGTAGAAAACTAAATTTTTCATAATTTATTTTGGTTTTTAGTTTGTATGGAAATGGTAACAGTCCCCATGTTCTTAAATTCCTAAAATATTGCATTTCCAAAAATATTGAATTTCCCAAATGTTGAATTCCAAAAACATTAAATTCCTAAAATGTTGAATCACCAAAACGTTAAAATCCTAACAAGTTTAGTAAGGTACTATAATATTAAATTTCTAAAATGTTGCATGTCCCAAAAATAGAGTTTCCCAATTGTTAAATTCCCAAAACCTTAAATTCCCAAAACCTCAAATTACCAAAACCTTAAATTCTCAAAACCTTAAATTCCCAAAACCTTAAATTCCCAAAACCCTAAATTCCCAATACACTAAATTTCCAAAATCTTCAAAAACCCTATTCCACCACAGCACTCACCAGGTTCAACCACCTTGTAAGAAACATCACAGGAACCATCTTTCCTGTCTTTGAAGTCGATATCAGCTTTGCTAGGACCTTCGAGGGAGATAGCTAGCTGCCCGGCCCCGGCTTCTCTCGTCCACACGTTGAACTCGTTGCAGCGCCCGGCTTCGCCTCTCTCCAGGCCAGGGCCTCCAGCCTTTACTAAATGGGCTCCGGAGTCCTTGAGAGGTCCCACGGTGAATTGGAAGGGTGATCCTGGGGGGGAGATAAGGGTTACATAATAATACTTAAATTTATTTTTCTTTTGTAAACATTACATTCATTACACATAAAGAGACACCCAGCCCCGAAACAAATACTAATTTCTATTTTCAAGCATAAATATCTGCAGCCGACGGGAATCGAACCCGCAACCTTCTGCATTGCAGTCGGGCATTTGCACAATTCATCACAGAGGTCGTCGAAAATGATAGACGAATGGTTTTAAGCCTCTGTAGTAGGCCATAACTGATTTTTCTCGGACGGTTAACTATAAAAAAAAATTGAAACATCAGTTTTGAAAACAATGCTTATTAAAGTTGAGGATATTTACTAGGTTCCGTAAGTTGTGAAAACACGATTATAAAAAAAAAACTCGATAGAATAAAATCACAAACTTCTCTCTAAATTTTACAAATAAATAGTACCTATTAGTCAGTCAATATTTAACTTGTACTAATAAAACTTTGTAGATTAATTGGTATTTTTTTTTTGTTTTGTTATCTTGTAATAACCAATTGTTTGATTTTACGCTCTAAAATTTAGTCCTCCATTAACACATCTGAAATTCGCTAGCGCTATCCCTGTCACGCAATTGGGGTTATATTGGCCCTTAAAAAAAACTTACCAGGAATGTGGATCTCCCTATACTTGACAGACACGGTATGGACTCCCAACTCCTTGGGTACGAAGTGGACGGAGTACAGTCCATCTTCCACCTCCTGGATCTCAGCGTCTTCCGTGACACCCCCCGGGCTGGTGACTGATGCTCCTAAGTCGAAGGAGGTGATTCCTGGGGGGAAGGAATATTTGATGTTTAGTACACGTTTTACCCTGAAAAGTTTGTTTTGGCCTAAAATGTGCTAAGGCTTTGAAACAATATGAAGTTTTAATAAATTAAAGAAATGCTTTCCAAAAATCTGCAACATTGATATTTCATGTCATGCGCTAGCAAGCATTTTGAAAAGCATTTCTTCAATAATCGGATATTCAAGAGTAGGGAACACTAAAAAATAATCATAAATATGAAATTCTGTCTTGAAACTAAGTACTAAAATGTAGGAAATAACAAACGCTTTCGAAACGAAATTCATTTGAATTGAACTTTTGACTGACGTCGATTCTGCAACCGGTGTGTTGCAATTCCGCCAATGTCCAGTGCAGAAGAAATTAACAAAATCCAGTTCATAGTCCTTAAAAATTTACCAAAATGAAGTTGCATTGACATGAAAAGAAGAATGTGTCTTCTCCTTATTTTCGTGTAGTAGTGTGGCTCACCTAATGTTAGAATTTTCAGGTCACACTAAGGCCTCTGACTTGACCTAACAACTGCTGTTTTCAAAATCACAGACACATTCACACTCACCCACACGCGCACTCACATATTATACACGTACACACACACCACACACACACACATATTCTCACAGAGCCTGGGTAGGTTATTGCATTTTCCTTTTGATTTGCCAAATATTTTACTTTAATACTTTAATTTTACTTTATCTCCACGGTTACATTAATTCACATTAATCCATCTTTTGTAATCGTCTCTAGATTCTCGAGATACAGGACTTGTTCCTAGTTCGAGGTCTGATGTTTATCTGTAACCCATTGTACTCATTTTTTGGTAATAAACTATTTTATTATTATTATTTTTTATTATTATTAGAGATAACAACTGAGACCAAATGGTTAACGTGCCTTCCCCGCCTTAAAAATCATTTATTTCACGCAAATTATCGGTCACTCATCCAAGTAATGACCGCGACAAGCGTTGCTTAACCCTCACGATTTAACAACATCGGCGGGCCCACCTAGGCAAATGAGCTGCTTAAGAAGAATGGGTTAAATCAAATCTAATCAAATCAAAGTACGTTTATTCATTCGGATATTAGCAAGATATCTCTTTTGACGACCTCTGTGGCGCGTCGTGCGAGAGCGCGACTGCAATGCAGGAGGTTGCGGGTTCGATTCCCGCCGGGTGCAAGTATTTATGCTTAAAAAATAAATATTTGTGTCTGGTCTGGGTGTCCTTCTATGTATAATATGTATGTATTTACAAAAGAAAAATAAATATAAGTATTATATCCGTTGTCTAGTCACCGTAACACAAGCTTAGTCGCTTACCACGGGGCTAGATGGCGCTGTGTGTTGTTCGCAGAATTTATTTATTTATTTATTTTATTTATAAATGTCATTTTTTTATATTAAATTTAATCTACTCTACTGTGTCTTCGGAACGCGACCTCCATGACATGAGAAGAAGACACAAGAAACTCAAGGGGTTTTTTTTTGTATATTTTTTTTGCAGTTATCATGTGATTTACATTGTCGCATATATATTATTGAAGAAAAGTGGAACTGGAGCAATAATCTATACTATCATAGTCCTTACTAGCATTAGGTACAAGAGCGAAAGTCACTCTGTCTGTCTGTTCAAATAAGTTATAATATACAAAATAATAAACATAAAAAAATAAGTTACTTAAAACACTATATCATCCACAAACACACAACCCGCCCAACACCGCCCAAACCGCCCCGGGACCCACCACCAGAGTTAAACTTAGAAGCTGAAGATACATACCAGGCATCTTAAAGGTAAGTTTGCAGTTGGTCCCGACTTCAGTGAGAGGGACAACATCACGTTGTCTCTGAATCTTCTCTCTTTGTCTGTTGCTACCTTCGCCAGTTACCTGTTAGGAAAATGCATTAGAATTAATTTGGATGTGGTGGATCACATTAAAGGAATCTAAATCTACGGTTCACAGAATACATCTACTTGCCAAGTTTCAACAATATAGTTCTTATAGTTTCTGATAAAAGTGGCTGTGACATCGGACGTACAGACAGACAGACATGACGAATCCATAAGGGTTCCGTTTTTTTGCCATTTGGCTACGGAACCCTAAAAATGAAACTTTCGCAAGGATTCAAATGTTCAAAGTAAATAGCTTCGATAAACCTACTACTTTTGAAGTTGCTATTACCTTGACAGAACAGAAAAGCAGCCAAGTGCGAGTCGGAGTCGCGCACGAAGGGTTCATAAGAAAAACATGTTTGTTGTTTTTTATGAATTATTTGAACCCCCATCTTTTTTTTAATTTTTTTTATTCTATTCTTACAGCGACAACAGAAATGCCATCATCAATGAAAATTTCACCTATCTAGCTATTTCGGTTCATGAGATTCAGTCTAGCGTCAGATAGACGGACAAATGGAGTCTTAGTAACAGGGTCCAATTTTAACCCTTTGGGTCATCATCATCATCCTCACGATGTTCCCGGTTGCATCCCTCCCCTCTCGAGAGCCCGGGGTCCGCTTTCCTACTTTTACGTCTCCACTTCGCACGATCTTCGGCATCCCGCGTAGTGAGACCATTAAAATTTGCCCTCATATCAAAATATTATTCATTTTAGGTTCAACAATCAATACTACCGACAAACAGAGGGTTTGGCTATGGGTTCACCATTAAGTCCCTTAATGGCAGATGTATTTATGGATGGTTTTGAGTGTGATAACATAGTGAGCGAGCCACACATCCTTTTTTACTACCGATACGTCGATGACATATTTATTTGTTGGACGGGAACCTACCCACAAATCACCAATTTTGTTACACAGTTAAACAATATCCATCCAAAAATTAAATTCAAACTAGAGTTGGAGTCAAACCAGTCTCTTAACTTCTTGGATTTAACAATCACTAGGTCCCACAACAAATTAGATTTCCAAATTTTCCATAAACCAACGCATACCGACTTAGTTATACCATCATCTTCTTGCCATCCATTACAACATAAAATGGCAGCTTTCCATAGTTTTGTCCATAGATTAATGACGGTACCTATGACCACGAATAAATATGTCAAAGAATTACATACCATTTACCAGATCGCGATTGCTAATGGTTACACGACTCAGTTAGTTGACAAAATCGTTTTCAAAAAACAAGAAAAAATGGTACGCTCACTGTTATATGCACACTCGGAACCAAAACAAAATAACAACGTGAGCAGCCTGACCTACATGGGACCGATTTCACATAAAATACATAATACTTTAAAAAAACACAATGTCAACGTTGCGTTTCGAACGAGCCAGACGATTCGCCGTTTATGTAACGGTAAAGATCGTTTAGAATCTTCTAAAAAATCCGGGGTATATCGTTTGGCTTGTGACGAATGTAACGCAGTTTATGTGGGTCAGACTGGTCGCAGTTTTGATACTAGATATAAGGAACATGTGGCCGCGTACAGGAATGGCCACCCGGAAAAATCACACTTCGCAAAACACATAATTGATACTGGCCATTCCTTGCGCGACACTAATAGTTATAACATTTTACATATTTGTGATAAGGGTTTAAGACTGAGTGTGTTGGAACAATTAGAAATATTGAAAAACAAAAATTCACAAAATACTCTGCTGAATGAACAAACAAACATCGTTCCATCTCCCCTGCTAAGAGCGTTGGCGAGGCGTGGTGGGGGTGCAGATGACGGCCGCACCGACGTATAGTGGTGGGGGTACAGCGTTGTTCGCTCACTCTTGTTCCAGCTGTCGGCAAGTCAACAGTGTCGTGCAAGCGGCGTCTTTACTCATTTTTGTCGCCCTCACAGTTCGGTCAGAGTCTACGTTCCTGATGATGGCTTTTTAAAGCCGAAACGCGTCGAAGCATGGTTAATGATTGGTCACTAACACTAAAGCATATTTCTGCCGCATGCAAAGAGCGGTGGGAGGGTGGTGCTCTTTGCAAGCTGCACACTGCACGCTGTGTTATATAACACTAGTCGGGTGTCGGGACTAAAAACTAAATATTATTCTTTTACAGAGTAGTTATGGAGTTCCGAAAAGTAACGCCTAATACAATCAATTATATCATATCAAAATTTGTTATTAAACTTATGTATCCTTTTTACTTACATTTTAAAGAATGTATAGAATGAAGTGATAGTTAATATTTGGACAATTATTACTTGCTGTTATTTTTATTATTTGAAATGTTTTAATAACATAAAAATCTATCGCATGTAGGTATCACTTATAACTTACCCTCTTTACTTAAATTTAAAAAAAAATGTAAAAAAAGGGTTTACAAATTAAAATTTAAAGGTAAATTTTAGCAGATTTAGATTTAGTTTAGTTTTTAGTTTAGTTTTATTTTAATAAGTTTTAGTTTTTAATTTTAATTATGTTTTATAAGTGTTTTTTTGATTGATTAAGAAAAGGGTTATTTAATTTTTGATACTTATATTTCTTATTAATATTTTTATTTTTTGTAGCGTATTTAATATTAAAATGTATTAACTGCTTGTGTCATTATATAACAATGTTGAAGAGCGGAGTCTTCTGGCACAGGCATTTCTTGCCTAAAAGAAGACTTCCACCCTTGTCTGTATTTTAAGTATAAGTAGTTAAATGAAATAAACGAATTTATTTATTACTAGCTGACCCGACAGACGTTGTCCTGTCGTTTAGTATAAATAAATAAAATTCATCAAAATCGGTTTAGCATTTTTTCTTTCATAAGAACCTTCTCCTAACAATTTATAGCGCTCACAACAAAAAAAGAATTATCGAAATATGTGTAAAAGTTTAAGTGTGATGCCGTGACCAAGGGAAATAGGGATTGATTTTTATATAATAGACTAGCTGACCCGACAGACGTAGTCCTGTCGTTTAGTATAAAAAAATAAAATTCATCAAAATCGGTTTAGCATTTTTTCTTTCATAAGAACCTTCTCCTGACAATAGCAAAAACAACAAAAAAAGAATTATCGAAATCGGTCCAGCCGTTCACGCGCGATGTCGTGACAACGGAACGGGTTTCATTTTTATATATAAGATTATTATATCCGATCTTACGACGTCAAGCCAGCACTTCTTGGGTCTTCCCAATCTGCCGCAGCCGGGCGGAGGCGCCAGACATTTGTTCCCCACGTAACTAGCCGGTTTTCGGCCTTTGGGTATGGAACCGTATGGAAAGATATGGAAATGGGTAAACCAGGCTAAATGCTCTAAGCTCTTACCTTAACAGTGAAGGGAGATCCTTCAACATGGTGGTCTGCGAACTTGAGGTTCACGATGTAGTAGCCTGGTTCGGTTGGCTTGTAGCTAATTGATAACACGCCATCTTTGCTGTCTGCGCACTGGATCTCAGCTTTGCTAGGTCCTAGAGTTAAGTAAAGGGAATATCTTGAGTGTGATTCTTTTATACTGTCGAGGTTAAGACTACAATTTCCCTGATAATCATGTTAAATTCGCAAAATGTATTATGAAATAGCTTGTAGACTACTCCAGAAATATTCCTCTGGGATTTACTCTTCTATACATAAAGAAATAGAAATCCTGACTGATAAACTAACTGAATTATATATCAACGCACAGCTTAAACAGACTTGGAGGCATGAAATTTGGGGCGTGTGTTCTGTGTCAGGTATCCACAAAGAAAATTTTTAGGAAAGTCCCGTGGAGTAGGGACTTACGCATGCGTGTGTAACCGCGGGCCACTGCTAGTAAAGTATATCGCTCGTATAAGTGACATTCATTTTCTGTAGCTACAGATAATGTTGTATCCGTCGCCAAGTTTTGGGCCGAGTACAATAAAATAAAAATAAAAAATAAAAAATAAAAATTACAATTGAGAAGAAGAAGAAGAGTGGGATACAAATCTAGGGAAAAATGTAACGAAATATATATTTTTTAGGTATTTAGGCTTGAATAAAGCTGTAAATCTATATTTATAGATAAGAAAGTCGAGTTAGTTACACTATTTATAAATCAAGAACGGCCGAACCGATTTGGCTGATAATTAGTGTTTCGGTAGCTTAGAACAAGGAGACGGACATAGGATGGACTTTTTTTGCCTCTACGGCGGAACAAAGTTCGCCGGGTCAGCTAGTGCTTTATAAAGAACTGCTCGTGTAATGCTACAATCTATTATTACTATTATAAAGCGGAAGAGTTTGTTTGTTTGTTTGTTTGAACGCGCTAATCTCAGGAACCACTTGTCCGATTTGAAAAATTCTTTCGGTGTTGGATAGTCCATTTATTGAGGAAGGCTATAGGCTACTTTTGATCCCGATATTCCCACGGGATCGGAACTTATGCGGGTGAAACCGCGGGGAGCTGCTAGTATCCTATAAGCTTTCGTCAGTTCCATTAATGTGTCCTGAACTTCATCTCTGAGATCTGAACGGTTGCGTTCTAGACGTTTTATTCTAAGAATATACTGATGAATCACTCATCTAATAATACAACGATATAATGTTTAAAATCATTAACAAAACTTGTGAAAACGACAAACGACATAATATTGCAATAGCTACAGAACTTATTATTTATTATAACGATTACAAATCTAAACTCGTCCAAACTGTTAAACAACATGGAGATCTGCCAAGAAAACATATTATTTCTGTTAAAATTATAATTTTAATTTTTTTCTATGATATTTACTTATTATAATTTATAGATTTTACCTCGTTGGTAAACAGCTTTACGCTGACATAGCAATAATATCTAAAAAAACACAGTTCGAAAAAAATGTCTGTTTGGGAAATACCTTAAAAACAAAACTACTTGAGAAGATACTAATGCCTAAGGCCATATATTATTTGACCAATATGCCCATATAATAGGCCATATTGGTCATATAATTTTCTATCTTTGGCCAATATCACCATGCATCAAGCCTCAAGCACAAAAAAGCTTCATACAGCAATACAGACTGATCGTAAAGCAGTAATCGCTTAGCCCTAAAATCTTTACTTGACGCTTTCTGCATTGTAACTTGATTTTTCCAACGCATTTCAATCTTGAGACCATAGAGCTGGACTGGACTCTATTAGAGACTAGAAGGAGAAAGGTCGCCTGATAGCGATCCATTTCAAACTCGTCTCTGACGGACGAGACGAGCCAGTTCCAAACGTCAAACTGTTCGGGAAATTACTTACACATCTTTAAGAAAAATGGATCAAAATTCAAATGTCGTTGTTAGAATATTAACCATCTAGGTAATCTAAGCTTGAGACCTAATCGCTCGGTTGTTATTCGAGCCTTATTATCTTTTTTTTTACTATTATAAAGCGGAAGAGTTTGTTTGATTGTTTGAACGCGCTAATCTCTGAAAACGCTGATCCGATTTGAAAAATTCTTTCAGTGTTGGATAGTCCATTTATTAAGGAAGGGTATAGGCTACTTTTAATCCCGATATTCCCACGAGATCGGGACTTACGCGGGTGAAACCGCAGAACGCAGCTAGTATTATTATGAAATTGACAATAGTGTTACCTTCCATGGAGAGAGAGAGACCACCATAACCAGCATTTTTAGTGTCCACAGTGAAGGTGTTTTCACTTTGGGTCTTGCCTTCCTTCAGAGCCTGTCCTGAAACCTGTTTGAACGAAATGATTAGCTTTAGAGTTATAGAAATCTAAAGAAATATGATATCTTCATTGACTGTGTGAAGTAATAATTCTTGAATGAAAAAAAACAACTTCTTGATTATCATCATCATCAGATCATAAACAGCAATATAACTCACAAAATTATTGTAACCCTAACCTATTTCAGAAACTTAGATCAAAGACATAAACAAAAATCCCATACACTGTTTTGAAAGTGACAGCTCCTTATTTACTCTTTCCTTTAAAATCGACAGTTCTTTGTTTACATTTTTGATCAAAGTTTCTGAAATAGAGTATAGATGTATTACATCCATAGAGACTGGGATATGAGATGTCGTATCTGAGGCTCTAAGGGATTTTAAATTTATACTATACTAATACTAATATTATAAAGAGGTAACGTTGGTAACGTGTACGTATGTAATCTCCGAAACTACTGGACCGATTTCAAAAAATCTTATATCAATAGAAAGCTACATTATCAGGGAGTAACATAGGCTACTTTGGATCCCGATATTTCCACGTGATCGGGACTTACGTGGGTGATACCACGAGAATCTGCTAGTTGCATATATTTGGATACAAGTTTCTGACACTCAACTAACGCAGTAAAGTCTAATCAAAAGTGTTTACTAATATTTACCTTGACTTTCTTAGCATCACCAACTTCAGCTTCTGCTACGGTGATGTTGAATGGAGAGTTCTGGATGTGGACACCCATCTTCTTGACTGATACGCAATGCTGACCAGCTTCTCGGGGAGTGAAGCTGATGCCGATGTTGCCTGATGGAAGCTTCTTCAGGAAGCAAGGTTCTTCAAGACCAGATGGTGCCTGGTAGGACAAAGTTAGTATTGATTATTTGAAGAAATGCTTCCAAAATTTGCACCCTAATGGACTTGAACCTGCAACCTTGACATTCAGTGTTCAAGTATAGGAAACAATTTAAAAAATAAACTAAAGTTAGTACTTTTCAATATTTATGTAAAAATATCCCATTAATTAAAATAATTATATTCCAATACTGCAAATATTTCTGTTTCATATGGAACTTAATCAACTTGTATAAAGCTTTTAACAAATGCCTAATATACAGTCTTAATATTAACAACCTCAAGCTCTACAATCGAATCTTAAATGTGTTTATTCAATAAACGTAAAAAAATACCTGAATTGAAGCATTTAGTAGGCGGATGTCATGATCTATAATTTTGCCAGGGAGGGTGACTTCGCTGCAGCTTCCAACGGAAATCTGATTTCTCTTGCGGCCTTCACCAGTTACCTGGAAAACGAGGATAGTGTAATATTAGATAATGTTGCAGAAGAACATGTGAATGTGAATTTGAAGTGAATCTAGTGAAATGAGATAAATGAAACTTTCCTAAGTAATAACATAGTTCAGCTAAAATAAATTCATACTAAAGTTACAATATTCAAAAAAAATAATGACACAAACTGCGCACGGACGTGTTGTGCTGTGAATTGCTGAACTGAAAGAAGATTGAAATGATTGCTGGCAACAAGCCTCAATTAGGTGTCAACAGGTTGTCAGGAATGATTTAGACTGGAACTGCTGCTTGATCGTTTTCAAAACAAAAATAGCTGTGTATTGAAAAGTTTCTAAAGTATTGGAGAAGGCATATCATGTTTACATCTAAAACCTCTGTTTTGGCCACACTGCCGGGAAATGCCATTAATTATCGTGATGATAGGCATTGGCAGTTCCGGTTACTGTGGGCCGAACAGGACGCGATTATGATCGTTGATCGTTGGTGTAGCCACTCCAGTAACGCGTTAATATTATTGCAACAATTATTGCAATAATTATCGTGATGATAAGTATTGACGTTTCCCGTTACTGTGGCCCAGCCATAATAATATAAATACGCGAAGGGGTACGTTTGTCTTATATATTGAAAACCATCTAGATATGTTCGCCTTTATACAATAATTGACATGTGAGTTTCGAAGACAATCAAAATGTTCAGCCAGTAAGAACTTACCTTAGCAGCAAACGGCGATCCCTTGATATGTTTGTCTCCAAATCTGATAGATACTTTGTACTCTCCAGGAGCAGTAGGTAAAAACGACACTCCGACAGTTCCATCTTTGTTGTCGACGCAGCAGATCTGGAAGTCATCAAATGGTGATTGTGATTACAATGGCGGTGATGATTTTAAGAATCTCGCACCCTATTACGGGTACTCTTCCTATATTGTATCTTCTTGTATATTTGAGTGTCCCTTACCTCAGCTTTGCTAGGTCCTTCAACAGACATAGAAAGACCTCCAGCACCAGCTCCCTGGGTACTGATGGTGAACTTGCTAGGCTCTCCGCTGACGCCATTGACAAGTCCAGGTCCGTAAGCAGTAACGTAGCCCGAGGATATGGAGTCTACGTGGAATTTGTAGGGGGATCCTGGAGTAAAAAAGAGTATTATTAAGTCAAGTTCTTTTTGAATGACATAGAAAGTGTGACGTGACCTTGCAACGCAACAGTGTGTCGTTGCACAGTAAAAGAGCGCTGAGGTTTTGATAAAAGCTCGTAATGTAACATTATAGTGCATCAATCGATGCTCCTTGCTATTCAGCCTCACTTGGTAAAGAGGGAACCAGTAAGGTCAGGTTCTAGAACTGCTGGTACTGGTTGCCTCAAATTAACTATCCTGTGTAAATAGGCCTACGTATAGCAAGCAACATGGGCAAACGGCAGCTTTGCCTTAACATGCTGTTTAATGTATATATGAAGTATATTTGACAAATATCTGTAATGGGACACTACAGAGAAACCCTTCCATCATACCTTGCACATTTTCTCCATTGTATTTGACATACAATTCGTGGACTCCTTCCTCTCGTGGGTCGTATTTGACGCTGACTGTACCATCGCGGTTGTCGACAATCTCAGGCTGGTCTATATGGCCACTGGGCATTTTGATTTGCGCTGAAAGAAAGAGACAATTTTTGTTGGTTAAGTTTGTAGCACAAATGTTCTGAAATTGGGGCAGTTAAGATTTCTTCCGTTCGGTAATGGGCTCACATTCTTTGGGTTCTGATTTGGAGAGCTTCTGAATTCCGCTTTTAATAAGTGTTTGTAGGTACTTTTGAACCTGACATGTTACTGAGGAACTGTATGATTTAGCCTGTAGGTATACATGTTGCTTATTTATCAAATAAGGCTTTGACGTTAAAGGCATTCAAATCAATTTGAAATGCCTAGAATAATCATGCTGTATACGATTTTCCTTAGTGTAATCAAATACCTATGTGTCATGATTTTGATTCATCCGCACACTTTGTTTGCTATTTTCAAACTGTTAATGGTTCTTCGTGTAATGCAATATCACGAGTATCAGGTAGGTGAATTAAAAAAAATAACTAATAAATTTAAACTTATTTTCAGATTGTTGATTGAAAACTATTGAAGGTCGTTCTGGATCTGATTAATTTTGTCTGCCTCCATTATTAGACTTTCGATGTCTATGTTTTGATGGTCTCGATGGTATTGCCTCTATTTTAAACACATATCTAAAACTATTTCAAAATCGATCACATTATTGTGAAATTCAAATCACGAACACTAGGTGAAAGGTAAATCCGAATTCAAAACTGTATATCCGTTAAGGGGGCTCCATCTTCATCACAGACACTGACACCCACTCATTATTCCAAGACCTCATTTTAACTCCAGTCGTCAACAACGAACTACGTAACACATTAATCATTTAACACCATTAAATCACATCATAATTAAGTACAAAAATCACATACCCCCCTCAAAACTCCAATTTTTAAAATAATTTTCTAAATTCATCAACATTTTGACTGGACTACGGTACTCTACAGATATAAATGAAGTGGCAGCGAGCCCGCGTACAACCGCCGACAAAACCTATAAATAAATAAAAAAGCCACCATCTTTCCAGCTCCCAACATTCCAGTATGAATATTATAACAAATTTTTATAAAATTAAATCGGCAAAGTCGTTACAAGAGTTTGAATTCGTTGACGCAAGTATGACGTAAGTACTATTAGTATTACAAAATGATGAGTAGAATGAAAAATATATCAATAAAGTTGGAATCTTCAGGGTGAATGTTGGCGACAGTTTATTTCAATACCTAAGAAGAAATTGAACTTTCTTGAATGAGTCAGGCGGCAAAAAGCCACACACATATATTTAGAAGTGAGCTTCCAGGCGATATTCTAAACTAATAGATAAGCAACTAACTAGCGAGAGAGATGGTCAAATGATACAAGAAACTAACTTTCAATAATACTAACTAAATATACGGTGTTAATTGATTAGAAATTGATATTTGCTTTGAAGAGGATTTACAATGATTTACTCTGAAAATAATGGCTTCAGTCACTTTCTTAGCATTTATCTAGTTATATTCTTTTACAAAATAATATGTATATTTACCCCCTTACTTATAAACGATTACTAAGTTTATGGAAAGCTTATATTTTACTGTGACATGAAGTTTCAAAGTTAAGAGACAGTGACAAACGTTACATAATATTAGTCATCGTTAATAAGTAAAGGGGTTAAAAGTTAATTAATAAAAAGTAATACAAACCTTTTCTACTATCGATGTGGTATATAGTAATGGAATTCAGTGGCGTATAGCTTAACCCAAGCCCAGTTTCGTTAAACGATATCGTATGAGCCTCGGAGAACACGATCGGCACAGCTTCTTTGTCGATTTCGGAGACGGTTAGGTATTTGATGCCTTTATCGAAGTAGAATGAAGACACTAGATTAAAGTCTTTCACGTAGCTTCCAATTTTAGAGACCCATGATTCGGCTTTTGGCGGGAGCGCCATTTTTATTTGTTATTTTATTACACTAGTAGGTAAAATAGAATTTAGAAAACGTTTGTTTGAAATAAATTTGTGTCACTCATTGTACTTTTTCGTTGTACTTTTTAATTTGATTTTAATTGACTTTTCAGTTATTTATTAAAATAAGTTAGCCGTCTTTGTATTCTTTGGCATATAATTTTACTTTCGTGTACTTTCGTTAGTAGTTCGAATCCTATGACACTTATTAATAACAAAACACTACCGATTTGTTCATTAGAAGCAAAAATTTGTCAAAAAATTTCAAAATTTCACTGACAGCTCTACAAAATAAAACATCATGTGGCTTGTCACGAGAAAAAATCGTAAAAATACTTGGCATAGTGATAAACGAAACGACATTCAGATGTAAGTATTTATATTTTATATAGCTGGACATTTTTATTAACCTTTAACCTTGTGAGCGATTCGGTTGTCAGGTATTCAAAACATTTCCTGATGAAATGGAAAGTGGTTCTGGAAACTTAATGGAGAAGGAACCTGTAAAGGTCTTAAAAACGTTGAGCGTTGCAACATGCTAAAAGGAATAAACATCACGCGATTAAAACCGAAAAATGTCTTTAATTTCAATCCAATATGGCGAAAACCTAAGAAAGAAAAATGTAACTTAATGGAGAGTCAAATTGAAAACTTGTACCTATTTATGGAAAACATGTTTTTTTGTTCCAAAATGCAATGCTCCGTGTGGGACCCACAACCTTACCTTCTCAAGCGGGGCGCGCTTACCAACTGCGCCAATTAGTGAGCTCATGTCAAAGTCCCTGAAGTGGGTAACACGAAAACTTAAAATCTATGAATTTAAACTTTTAATTTCCTATATACTTGTATACTTCCTATACACTTAATAGTTTTATCTGTGCTATTATGAATGATTTGTTAGTGTAATTTGGAGGATGTCATTTTGATGAATTGTAGGTATGGAGAATTGGGTTAGTAGATTGTAGTAAAACAAATTTACTCAGTGTATAAATAAATTAATAAAGAAGACGTGTGATTTTTCAAGTGCAAAAGTAGAGCAGTGTACAAAAATGGCCTACTACGTTATTTTTTTAATAATTTTAAAACAACCTTTTTATCAGTACAGTTCGATTAGATGTCATTATACACCCCAGACAAAAATTTTGCACTACCGATTTGTCATATGGACAATTGGTTTACCATATTTATCTAATACAACCCTTACGTCACTTAGCCTCTTTTTATTTTGTCAGTATAATCTCGTCACAAACATCCTAGAGGTAAATATAGATTAGGTAATAATAATTACTAGAACGGTATGTTCCTAAAAAAGTCTAAGCTGAAAACAGAAGCAATGCATTGCCTGCAATTCTTGAACCATAATATTATTGTATCTTCGCAATTTGCAGATTTCGCATAATGATTTATTCGACTTGATTTGCACACAGGTGCAAATCAAGTCGAATAAAGTCGAATAGTCGTCGGGTTTCTATTCATGTAGTGGTGTGGTGTAGTGTTAGAGTCAGATCTACAAGGTCTCTCTCTAAGGCCTCTAACTTGACCTAACGACTGCTATCAGGGATATCTGCTATCAGGCAACCCGGATCAATCTGATTAACGGGCCTTTCGAAGCACAGAAAAGCTAGAGAAAATGATTATAAAATAAAAATGGACAAAGGTGCACTAGTTAGTACATCAAATTCCGAAAACTAGGAAGACAAGGGAAGGAATGCAATCTGGTGTGAAACAGTTTGTATGAAAAGTAAAAACCTGTGGCGCAATGGGGTGCCACACGCAAAGCTGTAAGTAGATGGCGCTGGCATCAGATGATCGTTTTTTTTTTCGATAATGGTCCTCCACCAATGGAAACGCCGAGGTTTTTTTAAATTCTTTCGGTCTCAGACCGATATGGCCAATTTGGCGCCAAGAGTTGTAAAATACACCTGTTTGACAGTTTTTAATTCAAACCTAAGATTAGTCGACAAACGCCCTCTGCCGGGATAAAAAGTTAGTGTTCCTCCTCATTGGCGAGCGCATGACACGGAATGTCAGAGTAGCAGGTTCAAGTCCAGTCGCGTGCAAATTTTTGGAAAGGATTTTTCTTAAAATGAGGTAATAAGTAAAGCAATACATAATTCGAGTACCATATTTTTTATACAACCTTCTATACCTAAAACAATCATGTCGGTGGTAAAGATTAGACCTAGACTTTTTTTTGCGCCATAAATTTAACGAGGTCTTTAAAACAAATCGATTCCTTTTCCTAGAAACGATTTCACAAACATCATCCCGATCTGTGAACACATTAATTTCTTATTTGTTATTCTAGGCCACAGTCCAAAATCTAAAGTAATTAATATTATTAATAAATTATTTGTAACCCAAATGTTTGCGACGACTGTTTTACAGTTATTGAATATGATTTTATAAATTTAGGTGAATTTATCTGTTATATAAATCTAATTTAGAAAATTATTGTCGAAACCGGATGAGCTATCAAAATTGTCCAAAATTTCATTTTATCATCCTATTTAATCAATCTACAATTTCAAATTTTACGTTTATCAAATACTAGTAGCGCTCCCCGGTTTCACCCACTTAAGTCCCGATCCTGCGGGATTTACGGGGTATCCTATGTCCTTCTCTGGTTCTAAGCTACCTCCCCACCAATTTTCAGCCAAATCGGTTTAGCCGTTCTTGAGTTATAAATAGTGTAACCAACACGAATTTCTTTTATAAATATAGATTTGTCAATTATTTTCATTAAAATTTTCTTTGGAAGATACCGTTTTCCTTACCTTTTTGAGTCAATAAAGTTTCGACTGCAGTTCAGTTGCAAGATAAAGTTTCCTACTGAGCGTATTTTTTGCGGTTATTCAAATAAAATTTGAAAACATGTAATACAGAAATCATCCCCCTGGCCGACTTAACCATTAACAATAATATCATAAATGTTATGATATGGCAAAACAGCCGCTTAGAAAACATACCATAATTTGGTATTTTACATTTTCCAATTTGAATTGATAGAAAAATTATGTAATAAAGAAATACAAAACATAAGGGCATATGTCATGGCTGATATAATAGGTTTAACGGCATAAGCATGTTTCCTCTACTAAAGTCCTTGCCCGGGGAAATAACAGTCTACTACGTTTGTATGGAGAAAGAGTCTGTAGATCCTTCCCTGGAGGGTTACTTCGGTTCGTTTCGATACGACAACGATACGAAAATACGATGGTTCTACTGTCACACTTCTATCAGAATGTGACAGGAGAATCATCGTCGATGTCAAATCGATGTCGTATCGAAACAAACCGCAGTAACCCTCCTGTTAACAATTAAGTTTAGTATCCTTTATGTATTTAGTACTCACTAAATCTAGTCTAGTCTGAATCAACGTGACCAATGGAAAACACCCAGTGTTACCAGCACCAGCTCGTGTTGTTACAACCTAGTTTAACATAATTTTCGTCAATTCCCCACTAATTAACGGTCTGTCTGTCAACGGCTATTTCAATGCTATAGATTTCAATCTGTCTTCTTTTACAACAGACATGATCATATCAACCCGACGACCTTTACGAAACCAACGGGGCTATTCTCTAAGATAAAACCGTATAGACGCCTGCGCCGGCTGGCTTCTACACGGTCGCGAGTTATTCGTATTTTTTCCGTTTGCCTTTGACCACCATTTTACCACAAAACTTGGTAATATTTGTGTGACGTCATTGGCTTGCAGAATAGCGAGTTAAGTTTACAGGTTTTAACGTAGTTTTAGAAAAGTTGACTGGAACTCACAGGTTTCTACATCGGATCTATGTTGTTTTTTCTTAGAGAATAGCCCCGCTGGTCGGTTCGGTAGTTTTCTTATTTTTAGCTAATAAGGCCTTACTTCCTTTCCACAATAATTATGTCGACCGTCAAAATGTGGCTAACCTATTTAAAAAACCGGCCAAGTGGGAGTTGGTCTCGCGCACGAAGGGTTCCGTACCACTATCACATTTGGGTACGGAACCCTAGAATGAACACTGGACCAACCAATCCGTGAACGCAATGCAAACGTTAAAATTTATTTTACTACTATATAAGTAGCGCAAGTTTATCACGATGGAGATAGTAGTAAAAATACATCGCGGTATCTTTGCGTTTTTCTGTCCCTGGATCACGTTTGTTGTATGGGAGCCCTCTTAAATATTTGTATTATTTTTTACATTGTAGCGGCTACCGAAATACATCTTCTGTGAAAATTTCAAACGTCTAGCTATTACGGTTCATGAGATACAGCCTGGTGACAGACGGACAGACAGCGAAGTAATACCGTTTTTACCCTTTGGATACGGAATCCTAAAAAAGTCTGTCTAGATAATTAGTATGTGTTAAAAGTTCCTCCTAACACCTCAACCGTCAGTAGGATAGTGTAAATGGCTCCTGTCTCCACCTTTGAGAGACTGGAAAAAATCCTTTGGAAAAGTCTAATGTTGATTTTTCTTATGTTTTCGCGATGTTGTTGTATTGAAATTAAGGTCATTCTTCAGTCAGTCCTGAAGAAGGTACCTGTATTGGTTTCGAAACGTTGAGCGTTGAAACAATGCTAAAAGTAATAAACACCACGCGATTAAAACCGAAAAATGTCTTTTTTTTTCAAGTATTATGTTGTAACATATCTAACCCCCTTGTTTGTAAACGCTGATTAACCGCTGCATAAACTATGTATCGTTCGTCTTTTACTGTGACATGAAGTTGACAGACAGGCTCACCTACAGTGTTACACTCGTATTTATAGTAAACTAGCAGCTCCCCGCGGTTTCACCCGCATAAGTCCCGATTCCGTGGGAATATCGGGATCAAAAGTAGCCTATAGCCTTCCTCAATAAATGGACTATCCAACGCCGAAAGAATTTTTCAAATCGGACCAGTGGTTCCTGAGATTAGCGCGTTCAAACAAACAAACAAACAAACAAAAAAACAAACAAACTCTTCCGCTTTATAATAGTAATATAAATATATCTATACATATAATAGTAATATAGTAATAGATAGATTCTAAGTAATTGCGTGTCTAAGTAATTTATAGTAAATTCTAAGTAATTGCATGTCTAAGTAATGTGTCCGTTACATTTTCGCTTACGTTAAAAATCCTATCCTACTAAACGCGAAAGTTTGTACGTATTTATGTAGGTAGGTCTGTCTGTACGTATGTGACTTTGTTACTCTTTCACGCAAAAACTTCTGAACTTCTGAACCGATTGCGATGAAACTTGGAATATAGATAGTTGGAGACCTAGAATAACACATAGGCTACTTTATATCCCGATATTCCCACGGAATCGGGACTTACGCGGGTGAAACCGCAGGTCGCAGATAGTCACTAATAAGAGCGAGACAGGGCATTACTTAGCCAAAGTAATCACTTAGATTCGTCTATAGATACGGGTGTTAGAGTTTTCAGGTCTAAAGACCTTTCGTCAAAACCGGTCTATTAATATTTCAAAGTATTATTAGCTACACATTTTTTTTTATTTTTGAATAAAAAACATTTCCAGTCCACCTCATGATCTTGACCCTGATATGTTCTGGATAATAAGGTTGGAGCATAAAAAGTTGACGTTTATTTCAACGTATGCAGCAATAAAAATATTATTTCGGATAGGTAGGCAGATATTAATATTTTTAATAGGTATTAAACATTAAAAAATATTAGAATTCGTAATAATTCGCTAGAGAAATTTAGTCTCCGGTCTTAGTGGCGTATTTTAACGGACTTTGAAAAAGTAGGAAGTTTTTCTTACATTTTTCGTATATAGTAAGTAGTGTGGCTAACTGATAATAACCTCTCGAGACCCCGGGGTCCAAGCGGACCCCGGGCTCTTGAGGGGAACATCGCTCGGATGATGAGGAGTGTGGCTAACCTAAAGTGTTGGAATCTTCAGGTTGTCCTAAGGCCTTAAACTTGACCTAATAACTGCTATCCGAGATAAAAACCAGGACCAACTGCTTGAGGTGCCTTTCAAAGCACGGAGGAGCGAGAGAATAATATTCAAAATTGAAGCTATAAACTTAAGTAAGAATAATATTTTGTAAATAGGTGAAAATATTAAGGGCTTGATCGATTTCGACGAAATTATGCATAAGTGTAGTTGAAAGATTCGCAAACGGTACAAAAACGTGTCCTTTAAAAAAACCGGCCAAGTGCGAGTCGGACTCGCGCACAAAGGGTTCCGTACCATTATCAATACAACAGATTTTGTTTTGAAAGGTAAACTGTGGTTTACGATTTATGACGTTTTAAAAAAAAACTACTTAATAGATCTCGTTCAAACCAATTTTCGTTGGAAGTTTGCATAGTAATGTACATCATATATAATTTTTACTTTTATCATTCCATTATTTTAGAAGTTACAGGGGGGGGGACACACATTTTACCACTTTGGGAGCGTCTCTCGCGCAAACTATTTAGTTTAGAAAAAAATGATTTTAGAAACCTCAATATCATTTTTGAAGACCTATCTATTGATACCCCACATGAATAGGTTTGATGAAAATATTTTTTTTGAGTTTTAGTTCTATGTATGGGGAACCCCAAAAATTTGGTACTTTTTTCTATTTTTGGGTAAAAATCTAAATGCGGTTCACTGAATACATCTACTTACCAAGTTTTAACACTATAGCTCTTATAGTTTCGGAAAAAAGTGGCTGTGACATACGGACGGACGGACAGACAGACAGACAGACATGACGAATCTATAAGGGTTCCGTTTTTTGCCATTTGGCTACGGAACCCTAAAAAGTAGTCAGTCTGTCTTTAAAAAATCATTTACACATCCTTTTGCCTTCGCCGTAATCGGGTAAAACCGGGGCGTAGCCACTAATAGTACAAACCGCTAAAATATTCGTGACAATCCGTTGAAAATCTAGTAATATTCCCTTTGAAAACATCGCTGTAGCTTCTTGTAACTAATTGGTCAGAAGTGGGACACAATCGTAAATTAAAATGTCGCCTCTGATGTCTGTATGTTTGTACTAGCTTGTTAGAAGTTAAGATTTAACATTTGTGTTAAAAGCAATGTTATAATGTTTGAGTTACTAGCTGCGTCATTCGGTTTCACGTTATTTCAGGTTTTGAGAGAATTATGAGATTTTTTTAATAGTCATTATTTGTCTTGGCAACAACACAGTGTATAAAGAGGACCACCCTTCTTGTCTTTGCATGTGGCGTTAAAAATGCAATTATGCACGTTTACTCCAAATAGACATGTGTCTTTTGTTCTCCTTAGCTCTTATATTCTTAAAAATTGCCTAGATGGAATTGCTTTCAGCGATACGGATGAATAAGTTTATGAAGTTTATGTAGATGTACAACCTTACTTTTATTTTGTTAACTTTGTGTAATTTTTTGTTCCATTTCCGTTGTATAAGTTTACCTAGGTATTGGGCAAATAAAGTTATCCATGTATCTATGACATTGACATTAATAATTGTAAAGTACTACCACTTTAGTGACGTCATGTAATAAAGCTTTGACGATCTTCTTTACGATGGCGCGAGCGCATGATTTAAGAATCATCAGGATATGTCGCTCACTAATTATCGGTTTCTGAATATTGTTATGAAATATGTAGTTCCACGACCATCTGATAGATGTTACTATTTATCGACCGATAACTTTGCAGTCGTTAACTTTAAATTCTATTGAATTTCATTGATATGCCATATGTTAAAAAGTCTTGAAGCTATTTCATAACAAAGTTACACCTTACCCGTTGTTTAAACCCACCAATAGTGTAGTCAGGTTAAAATTTTCCTGATGAACACGAAATAACGTATATGCACGGTGTCACTAACATTAAAATGTTCGACTTATGTACCCTATATCAGAAACTATCAAAAAGGTAAACAAAGAACTGTTAATTACAAGGAAAAAGTAAATAAAGAGGTGTCCCAAACTTTTGATACTTTTTGTCTTTTGTTTGGGATTTTTGTTTTTGGTCTTTTTGATCTAAGTTTCTGAAATAGGGTAGATTGATGTTTAATAAATCTATGTCTAATTCCCTACCTTCTTATGATTTACCGGCGGATAGTAGGGGTTAGTACACTTTTACCATACCAGGGTCTACGGCTACGAAAAAAAGTAGTCTCTTTTCACCATACTGTATCTACCATGTCTAGCAGGTATGGTGAAAACAGACTCAAATTTATTTATTCGATTTTAAGTTGAAAAGTTGTTGAGTGGAATCGCGCCCCTCGCGACCTTCAACTCATTACCTGACTTAAGTTGGATACGGCCGTCGTCGTCATCGTTCTTCGCAATGTATTGGACGTGAGCGTGGTTTTTACCAGGCTGTAAGGACTGACTAGAAGTTGTATGGTGGTATGGTGAAAGTGTACTAACCCGATAATAGACTCCACCCAAAACAATATTTCACATAGAAATGTAGGCAACTTTCAACTCTCTCCATCGCAAGATAAGCTTGAATTTTTAATAATTAAATTTGTCAATAGGTACTTATAGAGTATCCACAGCCCTCAAGACGAACACAGAGGTATTCACAATTCATGAATTCACAGCCCTCAAATCGAAGTCGTATTAATGGAAGGCACGTTAAGCAGTTGGTCCCGGTTATTATCTCTGATAGCAGTCGTTAGGTCAAGTTAGAGGCCTTAGGGTGGCCTGACAACTCTCACGGAGCGTCCTACGTGGGCGATCGGATGCGAACGCGAAGCGGCGCGGAAACAACGAACAGTCGATAGCTATTGAAGTGTCCTACGTGACCAAATGCACGTAAAGTGCGATGCGGCGCGGCACGAATTGAAGCGAACGCGATCTGTCGACTTGACAATTACGCGCGAATGGCGGCGGCGGAGGAAAGCGGTAATGGTGTAGGACGATTCGCGCGCACGTAGGACAGAGTCGCCGCGTCGCACCGCACCGCAATGAATTCGCATCGGATCGCTTCGTAATCGCGTTCGCATCCGATCGCCCACGTAGTACGCTGCGTTACACTAGGTGAGCCACACCACTATACGAAAAGTAGAAGACAACACCTATCTATTCATTGAAACATCAACATTCCAATCACAAATACCTACCAACCAGTAGGTACCTATACCTAATTGATCGATAAAAAAGTATGTTTCAAATCATTATACTTTGTCTGATCAGAGATTTCAACTGGTATGTTAAGTGGTCGACGAATTTCAGGAAAACATATTTTTGAGATAAACAAGTTTGATTTATAGACGTCAATAGTCACGAGTTCACATTTTTGAAGGAGTAGGTAAACTGGGTATGTTGATGTTATGATCTTTATTTACAGTGCTATTAATAAACGCATACTATGGTCGTACTTACATCAAATCAAATCATTAATTAATAATATAGGTTGGTGTATACTGTATACAGGTGGTGGTAAGTCAAGAATAGTATAAGTTTCTCTATATTTGCTAGTTCGGCATATGAAATTATAATATGTTATATTTTATCTTGTACTACTATACAGCGATAAGGCATAACACGCGATTGATAATAGACATGTTAGGGTTTTAAGGGCTCCGTACCTAAAGGGTAAAAACGGGACCCTATTACTGAGCTGTCTGTCTGTCTGTCTGTCCGTCCGTTTGTCATTAGGCTGTATCTCATGAACCGTAATCGCTAGACAGGTGAAATTTTCAGAGAAGATGTGTTTCTGTAGCCGCTACAACAACAAATACAAATGGGAGCCTTCCTTATATATTTGTTTTATTTTGTTTTTAGTATTTGTTGTTATAGCGGCTACACAAATACATCTTCTGTGAAAATTTTATCTCTCTAGCTATCACGGTTCATTATATACAGCCTAGAGAAAGATGGACAGACAGTGGAGTTTCAGTAATAGGGTCCCGTTTTTACTCTTTGGGTACGGAACCCTAAAAAACGTATTGGAACATTCCACTACCATCTTCCTTCCTTCACTCATCTAGATGTCTAAATTAATTTACCGACTCATGTAATTCAAAAACGTGTAAGCTTCTCGCTGCGACGTTTTTATTCGCGACTTTTCACGCGCAATTTAGCGTCCTGACTAATGAAACCTTGGAACGCTATTAATATTAACTTTTTTATGTAAAATCGTCCAATCCCGTTACGAGACATCAAAAGAAAATAAACTAATGAATTCAGGGGCGCCGCTATAATGACAAATATCATTTAATATTTGTATTCCTAACTGCTTTGGACATCTGGAAGTATGTTTTTGAATGCTCAAACCTGTCGTAAATAATCAGCAAACCTTCATTGACTCCAGCTCGGTTTCATGGAAAAGCTCTAAGGCCTTGCACCGCCCACCGATCTATACTAATACTATAATTATATTATAAAGAGGTAACGTTGGTAACGTGTATGTTTGTATGTATATTCGGGGTAATCTCCGAAACCAATGGACCGATTTAAAAAAAAATCTACCTTAAAGCTACCTTATCAGGGAGTTACATAGGCTACTTTTGGTCCCGATATGGGACCAAAAGTAGCCCCACGGGATCCGGACTTACGCGGGTGAATCTTGTATATAATTATCATCGTGGTAGTTAAGCAACACCTACGCAGCCATCCCTTGGATGGGTGGCCGATAATGCGTGTGGCAA
This sequence comes from Idaea biselata, assembly GCA_958496205.1. NCBI lineage: Eukaryota > Metazoa > Arthropoda > Insecta > Lepidoptera > Geometridae > Idaea > Idaea biselata. The sequence continues at coordinate 4,677,229 of OY292405.1, read as the reverse complement.
AAACATTTTCTCAAGCTCCTCCGTGCTTCGGAAGGCACGAAGCAGTCGGTCCCGTATGTTATCTCTGATAGCAGTCGTTAGGTCAAGTTAGAGACCTGACAACTCTAACACTAAGTGAGCAACACCATTATATAATAAATAAATAATAAATAAATTCTGTGGCCATCACACAGCGCCATCTAGCCCCGTGGTAAGCGACTAAGCTTGTGTTACGGTGACTAGACAACGGATATAATACTTATATTTATTTTTCTTTTTGTAAATACATACATTATTATACATAAAGGGACACCCAGACCAGACACAAATATTTATTTTTAAGCATAAATACTTGCACCCGGCGAGAATCGAACCCGCAACCTTCTGCATTGCAGTCGTGCTTTCGCACAACACGCCACAGCGGTCGTCAAAAAGAAAAAAAGGAGAAAAAGGAGAAATATGAAAAGAAGGAGAAGAATACGAGACGGTTTTTACCGACGACGTAGGTTTAATGAAGTGAAAACTTTAAAAAGGTATTTAGTAAAATCTTTAATAGTACTTCCTACCAAAACTATTTAATAATACTTTATGATTTATTGATTTTATCAAGTTGATTCGTCAACGAGTAGTATGGTTCCAGATCGGATAGCCCATCCCTGATTTGGACCATGAGTCGTAAAAGACATCTAGGTATTGAGTTATTGAGCATGAGCATTCACCAACCAGTATTAAGACAAGCGTGGTAAATTATGTTAACCAAACTGCCTTCTTTTTAATTTTAAAAGAAGGGGGCCGTTGCCCAGCAGTGGGACCAAATGAGCTAGTATAACATAAATAAATTCTCTGAACTTAAAGTTTGATATATTATGTCAAAAAAAAAAGCGAAGTTTATAACAAACCGATAGTTCTAATACCTTCTATATCTATAAATCTTTGTCCTGACTAACGACTAATGAATCAACGCAAAGTCTAAACCGCTGAAATTTAGAGAGTCTTATAATATGATGTAGGCATTCTATAAGAAAAGGCTTTTTGAAATTCTCATGGGATCGAGACTGACGCTGGTGAAATCACGGGACACAGCTAATACTAATATATGGAGGATTTTAACTAAAAATCGGTCCATCCGGTTACCCTCTGGAGCGCCATAGGAACAAAACAAACAAACATACATAACATACATTAATAAACACATAACCCTTTTTTGCGTCGCGCAATCGGGTAAAAATTAAGGCCAGTTTCAACATAACCACTTAAATTGCAAGCAACAATATTTCAAACAAACAAAAACAGCTTATATTCTAATTTACAGTTTTCGTTTGTAGTTCACGTCACCTTATTAAACGGACGACCACATCCGTTGTTCTGTGATATAATTGCGGAGTCGCATGAATGGATGGTTGAAAGAAATCATCACGGAAATATGTCGGAAAATTTTCAAAATAAAATAATGGAGTGTCACTTAGTTTCTGACAAGTCTGTCGGAATAACTAGTTAATGTGTCCAAATAATAGTGTTTGACAATAAAATAGTAAGTAACGCAGTGTTCTATCAAAACATTTCTGTGGATTTTACAAGAATGTATTGTTATGAAATTTAAATTAGTAACAATAAAATATTAAGTCTGAACTATTGAAAATTTACAGATTTTTTTCTAGAAAGTTGAATTTTTGCGCGAATAAGTGTTAAAGTTATGCATTATTATTGTAAACTAACTATGTCCCGTGGTTTCATCCGCCTTAGTTTCGGTAAATTTAATATATTTAGGACAAGTGCAAGCGGTTTAGGCTGTGCATACACATGCACAGCCTAAACCGCTTGCACTTGTCCTAAATATATTAAATTCAACAAAATTCAAAGTCCTTGGCAACAAATAGATTTATTGTCAAATTTGTCGATTTGAAATCGCATCGACTCATCAAATAGGCCTTTTAAAACTAATTAAACTATTTACGCACGTTAATGTGAATTAGTTAAACGCATTTAATTATAATCTTGAGTTAAATCTGTATAGTTTAACCGGGCAGCTGTTATGAACTAATGAAATACAGGACGTTTCCTGTAATCAACATAATTTGTCTAAATAAAACGGACGGCTTTTACCAACGCAGATTACGATCCTTGGTTATGCTTTTAAACAACAGTTTTGTAAGTCTATGTAGGTACTACATACAACTTGGGTAAATAAACCCTCTTTTCCACCCTTTAACATTATCTGATTCCGGTGTTTTTTCTGCAATTATCTCACAAAAAGTATAAATATTATTTACCGATAGTATTGAATATTATTTAGGTCTAGACCTTTCCCTATTTTCAGTTTTTAAATATTGTAAAAAAAAAACTTATTTTCTTTTGATTTCTTTTGATTAAAAAATTAAAACAGTAGTCTCGCCCCGATTAAAAAGGCGCAAGTAGCGACTAAATGATAATGAATAATTTACCAAAAGGGACAAATTTGACAATAAATCTATTTGTTGCCAATACACATGCACAGCCAAACCGCTTGCACTTGTCCTAAATATATTAAATGCATCGAAACTAAGGCGGATGAAACCACGGGACATAGTTAGTTTACAATAATAATGCATAACTTTAACACTTATTCGCGCAAAAATTCAACTTTCTAGAAAAAAATCTGTAAATTTTTAATAGTTCAGACTTAATATTTTATTGTTACTAATTTAAATTTCATAACAATACATTCTTGTAAAATCCACAGAAATGTTTTTGGACACATTAACTAGTTATTTCGACAGACTTGTCAGAAACTAAGTGACACTCCATTATTTTATTTTGAAAATTTTCCGACATATTTCCGTGATGATTTCTTTCAACCATCCATTCATGCGACTCCGCAATTATATCACAGAATAGGAACGTAGCGTGGGACGGCCTGCGACCCGATGGACCGATGACCTTAGGAGGACTGTTGGCAGGGGCTGGATGAGGGAAGACCTGGATCGAGAGATGTGGCGAAACATGAAGGAGGCCTACGTTCAGCAGTGGACGGACTATGGCTGATGATGTGTGATGTGTGTAGGTAGGTTACTTAACTTTCTTTAGAGGAAGTCTTAGTTAGAGCTACACAAAGTAAATAAGTAGGTATGTAACATTTTCTACAATGTTTCTTTACGCCGCGTTCCCCATTCGAGCGGAGCGAAGTCATTAACGTGTTAGTTTAATATTCAACAAGCGTTTTTATAGCGCAAAAGAGAAGTATGACTACGAAAACGATCGTTGGATCCGACTATGACAGGAATCCCACAACCAAAACAATTTTTAGGGTTCCGTACCTCAAATGGTAAAAAGAGTAAGAGTTCCGTCTTATGCGATCACTTTCTGTCCGTCTGTCTGTCAGTTTACTCAGGAACGGGTGGACCTAGCAATTTGAAATTTAAACAAGGTTGGTAGGTACTAAGATCTACGGTCCCTATTTTAGGTGTATAAAAATCAATGGTATGAATTGACACGAAAAAAAGGTATGTGAAAATTCAGATTTACGCAAAAAATTGTAGGCACCAAAATATACCTTAATTTTAACTTTTTTTTTGTTTTTCTTAATAAAATAGGACACCCTTTATCGCCCTATCATATTCGAGGATATAATAACATTTTGCGCAAGAGCAGCCGAGCTCAATTTTAAATCTGGAAACTGGAACACTGTATAAATACATGGGTGTTAGATGCTACAATTATTTACTAGATCACACAACAAACATTACGTGTAGGTAACTTGAGTAACTTCCGTCACCGTGTAGCCCCGGCATAGAATAGGGTTACCCTATCTCTTCCCGAGGGTGTCGTAAAAGGCGACTAAGGGATTTAGGGAGGACTAGCTAAACTTAAGTTCTCCCCGCGCGATGGCGGATAAACTGCTTGGTCCCTAGAAGGGTTGGTGTCAGGCAGGCGGCCGGCCGTAAAAATATTGCCAAATCTATTAGCAGAAGGTATGGTCAATGATGACTTACCTACTGCGCCAACCCCAAATATTTCGGGTTTAGCGGACCCCGGGCTCCAAAGAAGGAAGCAACCGGGAACATCGCTCGGACGAGAGAGAGAGAGAGAACTGAGTTACTTCCGTAGGAGGTTATAGTGCTATTTGCTCTGAAGTAATTACCCCGAGGAGCTCATCGGCCTAGCTGCATCTGCCGATCTTGAATGGACGTGCGGGTAAAGCAACGCTTGGCGTGGTCATTACTTGGATGGGTAACCGATTATTTATATGACAAAAGCGCTTTTTTCGAGCTCCTCCGTGCGTTGGAAGGCACGTTTAGCTGCAGTTGGTCTCAGTTGTTATCTCGGATAGCAGTCGTTAGGTCAAGTTAGGGGCAATGGGGTGACCTGAAAACTTTACCACTAGGTGAACCACACCACTACACAAAAAAAAAGAAGAAGCCCGGTCTAGAATAAATCATTCTTAATGTGGGATAAAGAAGAGCAGAGAGAAGAGGAAGAGCTGTTTTTATGCTGTCATTACAGGAGGGGTGCTTTAATTTTACGAACGACAACGAACGAAAGAATCCGTCTTTCAAAACCGTCAGAAAATAAAAAATTCGGAAGGATGAATAACAGATTTTCTTCTGGAATTATCGCTCGTCTTATCGTTCGTAGAATTAAAGTAGAGGCCCAGGTTTCCTCAAGGCAAGCATACTACATCGTTGACCCCATCATCGCTTCCTGTCAAGTGACGTGTGGTCAAAATATCTTGTACAAAACGCCAACATTAAATGTTGTAAAAAGCTGAAAAACTTCACGGCTAGAATTTAAATAACTCAGCTACCAGAATTCCAGTTAGTTTTTTTTATTCATTCAAACATTTATTATGAGCAATATCAATAATTCACATGACGTAAAAACATGGCTGGCTTGACAGTCATAGCCGCCAAGAATTTCGTATCAAACCGTCTCTACTCGTGGCCACATCCGTTCGCCCAAGAAACCCACATTCACACATGGGGTGACATTTTTCTTTGGATTGTGCTGTGGGGCTGGTCAGTTAATAGAACGCTTTGTTGTAGATAGGATTGTTTGTCTGTCGTCACCGGGACGTCAATGACGATGACTTATACCAACGTCTATATTTTATGCGAAAAGAGCACTGACCTCCATTATATGGGCAGGAGCGCGGGGCGGAGGCGACTGCGGTCGACAAAGGGTCTGTTTAACAGTGTTTTTTTATTTTATACGTATCCATAGATACTTGGCTTGATTTGCTTCTTGGAGTATTTGTAATCAAGCCGAATTAAAAGGATTTGTTTATCATCAGTCAAAAGTCTTTTCTGACCATGTGACGAAATACCCTGACCTGCCCAGGGGCTACCCTGGTCATCATAACATATAAAATTCAAACTCCTGAACTCCTGACTATGATTGACCGATTAGCTGACTAAACTATCAATCAACGCAGAGCCCAAACCGCTGGTCTTATGGACATAAAACTTGGAGAGCGTGTTCTTTGTCATTTTGTCAGGTATCCACTAAGAAATGATTTTTTAAAATACCTTATGGATTGAGATTTACGCGGGTGAAAGCGCAAGACGTTGCTACTAAACCATGTGTTTAAATCCCTGGTCATAACCAAAAACTCTTGTCAAGTGCAAAAAAAGCATACCTACTTGCATCGCTACGTTTATGGGAGAAGTGTCCCAGCACTGAGCCTGTGGAGTAGGTGTAAGTTTGATATAGCCACTCTAGGAAAGATTGCAAAGTTTTATATCTCGCCCATCTCATACATCCGGTTAATAAAGGCTATCTAGATTTGGCAGTTAACTATCAACGGTACATTACACGAAGGAAATTGAAGTAGTTCTACGTCTGGGTTGCAACATTTTAGTCCAATTTTGTTTTACTTTATGCTGTAACTCCAGTGGCTGAGTTGCATTGTTTGGTACATCTTCAGTTTTGTGTCTATATTCCGAGATAGTTTGTCCCAGGGGACCACCCAGAACCGGCCTACTAATCGGAACAGCTTAACGCTTATCTTGCACGTAATTTCATCAATATCTAATCTAACAAGGCGACAGTTAAATAGCTTTGATGGGTTATTTCAGATATAACCACGTGTTCTTCGACCTTTACAAACTATCATAAAACTTACAGAACCGTGTTTATACTCTCGTCCAGTAACTATGATTTTAAACAAACAACATAATTACTTAGTATTTTTACTGTTTTACCGTCCTACATTTTATTCAAAGTTTATACAACTGCAATTAAAGGGGCATCTGTTTTTACCAACTGTTTTAAGCTACCTATAAAATAACTAGAGTTGGCGGTTTTTTGACAACAAGTCAGAGATTTTATTTCGTACTAGCTGTGCCCGCAACTTCATCAGCGTTTTTCGAACATTAACCTATCGCAGTGCAAAAATCTACACTGAGCACCCGTTTTGCTCAGTGCTGCTAAAATGAAACCAAAGTTGTAGTTTTCTTTTTTGTGTTTAGATTGTAAGTGACATTGTTTCCTTCATTTTGGTGTAGTTTCAAGACAAACATTTCTTATTGTTTCAAACCCTATCCATATTTTAGACAAAAAATGTCTGTTTTAGCTTAAATATGTATAGAGTATCGTCTATCGACGTATTTGTCCGAAAACTGCACTAAAATGTCGCGAAAAAATCAGCCATTTTTGATGAACCCGACATGGATTTTTAAGTTTAGCTCATGTATAATACCTCTTTAACACCCAACGGTCGTTTTCACAGCGACTACGACTAAAACGATTAAAACGATCGGTCGTTAGATGTTAAACTGACACATTAAAGACTCCGCTACGCTCGCGGTGGAAACGCGGCCTAAGGTAGCTTGCCTGTTACAACAAGGTCAATTTCATATTACTTTGTTATATTATTTTGCGTTTTGGAAACAACACAAAAGCCATTTTTACCAGAAATACAGATTAGTATAACTATGAGCAGGGCCTCTACTTTAATTCTAAACGAAACGAAAGAAAATCTGTCATCCTTCCTTCAAAACCGTCAGAAAATAAAATTTTCGGACAGATGGATGACACATTTTCTTCGAGAATTTTCGTTTTCGTTTTTCGTTCGTAGATATAAAGTAGAGACCCAGGTTTGGAAAGACCTCGAAATGTCGGGCAGGCTAAAACTCTATATCTTCTTTATATATAAATGAAAGTCGTGTTAGTTTCACTATTTATAACTCAAGAACAGCTGAACAGATTGGGCTGAAAATTTATGGGGGGGGCATACATTTTCAGCACAATGAAAATTAATTTAGAACCAGGGGCAGGACTTTTGATACTGTAAATCCCGCGGGATCAGGACTTATGCGGGTGAAACGGCTTCGCAGATAATAGAAGCGAAGCGACCAAAATCGAAAAGTGAGTTCAATTGCATATTTGGTATACAAAATTATTCATAAAAAATATAAAATGAATTAAAAACCTCACCCTGTATTAATATACCTGTTGACATTCAAATTCATATGTGATATAGAGTGTAGTAAAATACTAAAAATACATACAGTTTGGCTCGCGACAAACTAAAATATAAAGTAAAAAAAACATTAATAAATTCTAAATGATCCCAGAATACAGTTACCACAAGTGTTGGTAGTTAATAGTTTTCAATGAATACTTGTAATTTAAGATGGAGGAACTTTTATGTGACTGTAAATTTTTATGTTGTAACATGGTAGGTGAAATCGTTTAGTCAAATGGAAGCACCTGCTCAGCAGATATTCTAGCGTATGTAGGTACTGTCTGTAAATAAATATGGAACCCAGTATGATGTTTTAACATTGATAATTTAATATTTCTTATGTTTTATTGCTCAAGGCATTTTTACTAGAATTATTTTAAAAGGAGAAATAAAATATTTCTAGTAAATACATCATTAAAAATCCTCCCGTGACAGGATTCGAACCTGTGCCCCTCGCTTGCCGGGCGAGTGCGCTACCACTGCGCCACACGGGAACCCACGTGACATGGTGAATTTCTGATTATGATCTCTCACTTGTTTTTGTTTACCGACTAAGGCTCGGTTTGAACGCCATCTCATCATTTCAGCTGTAAGAAGTCCACTGCTGGACATAAGCCTCCCTCATAGATTTCCAAATGCTTCGGTCATAAGTGGCCTGCATCCATCGTGAACCCGCGGCCTTAACTAAGTCATCCGTCCATCTCGTTGGTGGACGTCCAACGCTGCGCTTTCCGATCCGCGGTCTCCATTCGAGAACTTTTCGGCCCCAATATGTCCGTGCTATATGTCCTGCCCACTGCCACTTCAAAGAGCTAATCCGTTTGGCTATGTCGGTAACCCTCGTTCTTCTACGTATCTCCTCATTTCTGATTCGATCCCGTAGAGAAACCCCGAGCATAGCTCTCTCCATAGCTCTTTGAGCAACTCTAAGCTTATTCATAAGGCCTATAGTGAAGCACCACGTTTCGGATCCGTATGTCATCACTGGCAACACACACTGATTGAAGACTTTCGTCTTTCGTCTCAACTTCGAGAGCCGAATTCTCAACCATAACAGGGGTAGGTACAACATGGGCATTAGACATGACTTTCGTCTTGTCCATGTTCATTTTAAGACCTACCAGCTGGGAGACTTGATTGATGCCATCTACCAGAACAGTTTTACAACTATTGACTGGCTCGGATGGTTAAGTTTACAGTTAAAGCTGATTGATAATTTATCAGATTATCTATAAAATGCTTTGTTCTGACTGATTGACTTACTGATCAACGCATAGCCTAAGCCGCTGATAGTAGAGAGAAAATTGGACAGTGTGTTCTTTATATGATTTAGGCATCCAATAGGAAAGGGTTTTTCGAAATTTCCACGGGATCGGAACATACCCAAGTGAAAACATGGGACCCAGCTAGTGTTAAACTTAAGCAGGACTTTTAAGCTGAATAAGTTGAAGTGCACCAATTAAATTTCTACAACTGAAGCAGAACATCAAAGTTAATCTTCAAAATAAAACTTCCGAATAAGAGACATTTTACAACTCTATCGCAAACACGTATAAGGAATAAAAGGGGGTCAAAATAAATATAATATATTAACCTATTTCAGAAACTTAGTTCAAAAACCTTTATTTACTCTTTCCTTTAAAATTGACAGTTCTTTGTTTACACTTTTTAAATCTAAGTTTCTGCAATAGAGTAGGTATACCTATCAACCCTAACTTACCGTAGATTGCTCAGATTACTTAGGCCCTTGTACTTAAGTGATAATCATAGGCCAAAGGAATATTCATTCATTTGTTTATCTTGAGTGCTTGTGTGGCTCACTTAGTGTTGAGAGTTGTCAGGTTGACCTAAGGCCTCTCTTGAACTAACGACTGCTATAAGATATAACAACCGGGACCAATTGCTTTTAACCTGCCTTCCGAAGCACAGATTATACAAAATATTTTGCCACACACATTATCGGTTAAAGAATGATCGCTTGAAGCGTTGCTTAACCTGCACGTGCACAGCTATACCTACAATATTGGTAAGCAATATTTAGGCTACGAGCTCCTCGAATCCTGGATATTTCCAGGACTTCCTGCTTCTTAAATTTTGGATATTTCCTGCTTCAGCATAAACGTTTTGACTCACTTTAAAATAAACAGTCGGGCCTTACTCGTATATAACTTGATGCAAAACATAATAACTTATACTCTACGTATCTAAGTACTTTATCTTCTAATCTAATATATAAAATTTCCATGTCACAGTGTTAGTTACCGTACTCCTCCGAAACGGCTTGACCGATTTTTATGAAATTTTGTATACGTATTCAGTAGCTCTGAGAATCGGCTACTATCTATAATTTATAAGGCAAAACAACGTTTGCCGGGTCAGCTAGTATGTATATAAAAAAAGTTTATTGTTCTAAATAATATCAAGTCTCCAATAAATCTGTAGCCTAGTCACCGTAACTCAAGCTTATCGTAGCTTAAGGCCACGGGGCTAGATGGCGCTGTGTGTTGTTCACAGAATTTGTTTATTCATGCCCTAAACAATCACATTGTGGCCTCAACAATGTCTAGTACATCGAGATAGACATGGGTGCAACGAAAACGTTTTCATACCCATTATTTATACTCTTTCCTTTCCTGCTATGAAAACGATCGTCGTATGTTAAACTGACACATTAATGATCTCGTTTCGCTCGCGGTGGTAAACCGGCCTAAGGGAACCGGTATTTGACTTTTAACGTTTGTTCGATTGTGTAATGCACCTTTTTCGACTGCAGAAAAATCTGGATTTTAGAAAACTACATAATATATTTGCGATTTGTTTTAGTTCAAAAATCCACTCAAAATGTTGCAAGTGATTACCTACAGATGTGCACAAAATTATTTTTGTATGAAAATATCAAGAATTGACGATAGAAGCTCAGTTACAGTGGGCGTAGACGCTAACTTTTATGTTTAACGCTTAATTTAATATTTAAAAGTATTTTGAGATAGTGAAGAGGCGAATGGTGACGTAAGAAACTTTGGATTCCAGCTGGATGACTAGACATAGTCATCATTTTTGTTTCTTTTTTCTTCCTTTGCATATTTTTTCTTTGAATCATTGCTTTATAATCTACTAGCTGCGTCCCGCGGTTTCACCCGTGTAAGTCCCGATCCCTCGGGATTTTTCAAAAACCCCTTTCTTAGCGGATAGCTTCATATCACAAAGTAGGTACATCCTCCAAATTTCATGTCTCTAGAACCAGTGGTTTAGGCTGTACGTTGAAAAATAGTTCAGTCAGTCAATCAACAGTCAGAATTTCAAATTTTATATGTACAGGTAGGCATGTAAGTTATTATTTTGCTACGTTATGATCAGATTTTCAGAAATTGGTTCCAAAATATTTCGAAACTGTTTAAGTCGTCTTATGTAGCTATGGTTTGGCAAATCAGAGGTTCAGAGTAAAGTATACCTAGGCTACTTTTTTTTTACATGGGATAGGCTAGCATTTGACCTCATTCCCATCATGTAATCATGATGGGAAGTGACACTGAGGTCGACGGTGTAACATGCTTGCTTAGAAGATAACTATTTACTCTAAACTTGATGACTCCAAGGTTGTAGCAGATTTCGAGGTAACGAAACAAATTAAAGTCCAGCACTGGCATGTTTTCCGAGTAGTTTGACACTACGTGACGATTCTGTCACTGTCACTTTTAGTTCAATTTTTAAGTTAATCTTCGACGAAAATTTTAGAAGACAAGAGATGAAATCCATTGGGTACAAATGCCAGTATGGTTTTAGATTAAAATATTAATATTTTAATTACAGTAGAAAATAATATTTCGTGCATAGACTAGATGATAATTCATCTATGGTTTAAGGCAAGTATTTGTCACGTGACTCTCCATGTATTATTAAAGAGAAACATCTTTTCCATCTCTTAACATTGTTTCTTCTTCTGTTTTCGCGATGTTGAACATTATTAAATAAGGCTTTTAAAAAAAGCAAGGTCGCGTCGAGTCTATTAATAAATTTGACATTGGGATTTGAAACGCGTGTCTTATTTTTCAAACTTTACAGAAGTGGCCTACGGATGTAACCTCAAAATAGAACATTTATACAACTCTTTGATTACGCAAACTCGTTTACAGGCCAAATTCCAAACAATTTTAAATTAAATCAATTGATTAAGTAGTTGTAAGTAAAGATTTCTCTTATGTTTTCGCGATGTTTGATAGAAAACCGTTGAATTAAAACCGCAATCCACCTTTACCTGTGTAAAGGAGATTTGTGCATAATTAATAATAAATAAATTAGTCTTTGCAATCTAAAGTCTGCGTGCACAGGAACGTTTTGATACTATTTAATATTTGATAATACGGTAGTTTCTCTGTAACTTTTTAATACAATTAAATGATAAATCACATCTCAGTCAATCCTGAAGAAGAGACCTGTAAAGGTCTCGAAACGTTGAGCATTGAAACAATGTTAAAAGTAATAAACACCACGCGATTAAAACCGAAAAATTAGTTTCATTTCTAGATAAGTAAATTGAATAAATGTCCAGATTTCAAATTAAGAATCATGATATTATAAACGGTAATGTTAATAACTATTTAAAGTCCACCAAAATCTAAACGAAAATAATTTCAAATAAACAATATTTAGTCAAAAATTATTTCAGTTATTTCAGTTTTCAGCTGTTACTGTGAATTGATTACGGCCGTAAATAATATCCGTAGAGCTCCTAACTCTTCGTAGCGTTTGGTTCTACGCAGCTTAACAACAAGTGACACAAAATTATTTTCTTTTTTTTTTTTCAATCAATCAGCATAGTGGGTCGATGCCGATTATCACCTTAAATAACACGCACTGCACAAAGACACTGTATTTTTTCTCTTTTTAAATTCGAAAGTTCCAGATTTGAATTCCTGGAGTAACTACGCGTGGTACGGACGACGTTAGACTACACGATGAGATGCCCGCGTACGAACGAGAAATATTATTTATATTATAATTTTATATTACATTTTTTTCTCTTTAAGAGGTTCAAGAAATTTGGCAACTTCAAACTGGCGCATAAATACCCAATGATAGACGTGGTTTTTGTGTGGAAAATTACTTTTTCGCTTTCAAAGAGTTTTTTTTTTAATCTAATACTTTTAGTGTAAGGTGTTCAGGTCTGTCTGTTGGCAGGTGCATACTGATGACGTCATTGCGATATCAATCTGAAATAATCTAAATCTTTCGAGAGCAGCTTTGGTTTTATTAGCTGTAAACAGCATGGTTTTAAGTGTAGGTATTTTTGAGTATTTTGTTTCTTTTTTCGATGATGGGGACTTCAAAACTGATAGGTTTCGATAGCTTTTAAATATTTATGAATATAATTTTAAATTAATAAATTTATAGCAGGGTTTAATTCTAGGTTTAGGTTTTAATCGTAATTTACTGCTTTTATACCAAGTTTATACATTAAATAAAGAAAAAAAACATAGGTTTGTTATTTATATGGAATTTTGTTTTAGGTTTTGGTAGTTAAGTGATGTAGTACCTAGTAGATACATATTTTGTAATTAGTTTATTTTTGTAAAAACCTAAATATAAGAAAGTTAAGTGAGTATAAAATATTATTATGTAAAAATTACGTCAAAATAATCTCGATTTGTAAAAATGCTGCTCAAAACTTTACACTAACTTCAAAACAACTAGAATACTGTTATTTTTTATTTTTCAAAATAACCAATGTAGAAAACACTTTAAAAATAAAATCAGAAATAGATATAATTTAATATCTGTAGGTAGGTACAGTCGCTGTTTTCTTTTAAATAAAAAAACTTACATTTGTTCTGCGACTAAACTGCGTATGCGGTGGAACTTGCGGTTACCAAGACAACTCAGAACTGCATGCGTACAATTGCATACAAAGAATATAATATCTGCTGACTATATCTACCTACTTACCGGCGCATTTGTAATGTAATTTAGATTAGAATTTTTCTTCGTAATTTATCGATCGTTCGTCTTTCTTTGTTGATCGTTGATATTTTTATACTTAGCACTAGCTATGCCCGCGACTTCGTCTGCGTGTGAATTTTCAGATAACCGGATTCGATATCCGGATAAAAGTATCCGGAATGTTATCAATCCAGGTCTTAAGCTAGCTTCATACCATTTCATTGAAATCGGTTCAGTAGGTTTTACTTCATTCCCGCACAACGGAATATTAAAGATAGTATACAGATAGTTTCATCTATTCGCTGTAGACGGGGATATATGTAAAGCGTAACCCTGGCTGCTACGGCCTGTCAATTTAGATGGTCGGCACACAAAAACAGGGCTCGAAATTCGAAGGAATCCATTCTTTAATTGTTACCCTGACAGGATGGGCTCCTATGATGAAGCGGATAATGCAGTGGAATGGAACACAGTCGAATCCGAGAGCAATTTTAGATAAGCTTTTTTAAACTAAATTTGGTATTATTGGTCCGTATCTATTAGTGCAAACCAAATTTATTAATATTCTATTTCTATAACCCATAATTTTAACACAAGTGATTTTTAGGTAATGCTTCTACGCAATTCCTGAATACAAAGCTTCCGTGTCGCTTTTTACACCGCCAATAAACTTGGGTATTATTTCCTAAAATATTGTTTCAAATAACTTTGGTAGATTTACATGCAAGAAAAATCAGTTTTGGGGTAAAAGGTAGAGCCTTAAGGCGTACGCGCACTGATAAGTCACAGCGGAGCGGTCGTAAAGTTCCTTTGTGACTATCACCAATTCTGTGGTTATGTCATAATATGTCTTAGCGACGCAACGGCAACGCGCTTTCATCGCGACTTATCAGTAGGCGCGTAGTAAACCCTTAGCTATTATGTAAGTTAGTTTCATATTGTTTATATCGATAAGAAACTGAACGTTAGTCTAGCAAGTCAACCCACGGGTCGCAGTTAGTTCAAGCACAAAAGTACATATCAATAACTTCTAATTAAAGAAGATTTCTGGAGACAATTTGGCTCTAACCTCCAAACAATAACAACTCAGAACAAAGAAATTGCACTAATAATAATCAGACTGGTAAGATTTAAATGCAGTCATAAGTATGCGAAATGGCTTAATTTTCCAAAATAATTTTTATTGTAATGTTTTGGACAATAAGAACGTTTTGGGGACACTGGGTCGATAACCTGTTTAAATTGCTGTCTATTTACTCATCATGAAATCTATAGGTAATAAACTAAACTAATCTATTGTGTTTTTCACTGTTCTTTAATGAATGCAGTTTTGATAACAGTCCAATAAAGCTATACTTTAGTATGAAATGCAGACAGGTCACTTCAAAAAAAGTCACTTTTTTGCCTTTGAAAATTACATGGTTGTAACAACTTTTTTCATGCAATCCAAGTTACTTGTTATATTGATATTACCCTGTGGCTACATTACTTATAGATAAGTTTTAATTTAAACCATCACTATTTTTCATAGTAATACAGTTTATCCCACGTAACTCAGCTTTTGTATCGTTTGTGCGAGTTTTCTCGTTTAGCAAACTTTACGTTTGCGTAAACGCCAAAATCGTACAGAAACGTGATAGTTTACGCAAACTTACGCTACTGTATCATTATGCGACAAGTTAATAAAAACCACGTCACCCCATCACCATCAAAATCGAGTTTGACCAGAAAAATTCAATCAACAAACCAAATAACAACTGTCTCCTATGATAAATGATCTAGCTAGCCGAAATGGGACGCAATAACCTTGAGCTGGCCTGGTGCCGGCCTGCCAATGCCTTCCAAATATATCTACCTACCTTGCGGAAATATTAAATTTACGTCAGTCAAGTGGACCTTGGCTGGAGCTCTGGAAGACTGAGACACTGATGATGTTTGTCTTGTAGCGTTAGAATGTAGCCCTGTGACATAATGACTGAGTGGTATGTAATAAGGGGTAGACGCGAATAGACAGCAGATTTTGTGTTTGCCGATTGAAAGGTCTTTTAGATGAGCGTGTTACCATGTCATCACTTACCTTAATGCTGTTGCATAAACAATGTATCGTTTGTCTTTTACTGTGACTTAAAGTTTCAATGTTGACAGACAGAAATAAACGTTACATAACTTAGTCATCTGTTAATCATCGTTGATAAGTAAGGAAGTTACTTTCTTACTTAGTAAGTTACCTTAACGTGCCTTCGGAAGGCACTTTAAGCAGTTTGTCCCGGTTGTTATCCTACATAGCAGTCGTTAGGTCAAGTTGGAGGCCTTAGGTGAACCTGAAAATTCTAACACCAGATGTGCTACACCACTATATGAAAAGCAGAAGAAGTAAGGGAGTTAGTTACAACTCTGCAAAATGAAGAAAATTATATAGTTATTAGTAGGTACTACTAAAAAAATCGTATAAAAATTACTTATCCATTTAATTACCATGAATAAAATGAATCAGCCATCAGACGCTTGGAGAATTCACAGTTTTTCATCCACATTGAAGTCTTGCCAAATAATATCTAGTTGTTTATTACAGACATTATGTTATAATTATGTGTTACATAGTTGCCGGGGTAAGGGACATCGAGTTATCTAATCGTCGGACTAACGTCATTTGCTTCACCTGTGCGGAATTTCGATGTTTTAAAAATATTTGAGGCTATTCGGATGAGTAATGTGTAGCTTAATTTTTATTGAATGTGGGGGCGGTGGAACTGCTAAGACTGTTAGTTATCTGTTTTCAAGAGTGGTAATTACAGTCAGTCAAGTTTATTTTACAGTAAGCCCGCTGTCTGAATTTTTCGGGTGGCTTCTCTGCCGGCCTCAGCGAGGTTGTCGTTAGCTCCTCTTCGAGGAACGAGTGGTGAGCGGCTTCATTGCTCCGGTACCAGTCTGCGGACAACCTGGTAGTGCCATTTTGGCACGTGGTAGCTCTCCTTACTGAGAGAGAACCGAACTAGCGTTTGGGGATATCTGTATAAAACTGATCCCTGACGGTTGCTCCTGGGAGTGGCCTGAGGGTACAGCGGACCCCTCCATTTATACCCAAAGTGGTCATAGTTGGGGACGCTATAACATAATATATGCATAGTTTTAGTGGTCCGGGGTTCCCCACATCAAAAGACGAGATGAAAGCAACATTGTACAAATTGCTTTAAACTTTCATGAACAGAAGAGAGGTAGTGCCCGCCCACCTTCGACCTGGTGGTCAATTATTGCAAAAGAACTTAAGCAAGCGAAATTGCCAATAAAGACAACCCAAGACAGATCAACTTGGCGCCGCGTAGTGAGGAGATCTGACCCCAAATAATGCATCGAACACAAACAGACAATTGCTCCATTCTGCTTACAAGTATTTTAATACTTTCCACCATACGTGTGTTTGATTAATTAGAGGAGGCTGTTTCGCGGTTTAGTCTTTAAGTCTGGCCTTTCTGGGCCTTTTTTTGGTCAGATATATAGATAGCTTTATTGTACCAAAAACTTAAAATAAACAAATATTACAGAAACAAACATAGTTAAAAATGTTTTTTTTTAATAGGACAGTAATTGTCGAAAAGGTTTGCAATTCCGTCGTAGTCATTTCGTCACTACGAGTAAAATTTTCCAGACAAATTAAGATTTATTTACTCACTAGAGTACCACAAAAAATAGTCGACTGTCGGTTTCAAAAAATTAACAAATTACGTCTCGTTTTCAAGAGTTTATTAAAAGTAACGTAAATAAATAGCAGGTGACATAACTGTGAATTTTACCGGTCTTTATATACCTATTTTAATCATCATATCACTTATTCATTTTTATTTATTTATCATATGAATTCCGCGTTTCCAATTAGCTATAGTGGAAATTTAAATACTGTGTGTGTGGTAAAAACATTTTTTACTGTATGTGTGGTAAAAATCATTTTCTCGAGCTCCTCCGTGCTTCGGAAGGCATGTTAAAAGCAGTTTTTCTAGGTTGTTATCTCAGATAGCAGTCGTTAGGTCAAGTCAGAGGCCTTAGGACGACCTAAAAACTCTAGTTAAGCCATTCCACTATAGGAAAAGAAGAAGTGTATGAGGAAAACCCTACAGCGTTACCTGTGACGCCATAAAAATGCTACTTTGTGCAAGATGAAGGACATATACCTACGTAGGACATGCTTTGGGACTGACCTCCATGGACGTCGCCAAGTCGCTGGACAGGTCATAGCGCACTGAATTTTTTGCCTATTTGATCTACGCGCAAATCAAATCAGCATAAAAATCTAAAGTCATTTTGTATGGTATAGCAATTTCACTTAGGTACTTACGCGTACTTGTATAGTTTCATTTCGGTGTTTGGGACATTGCTTTTGTAATATTGCATGTTCTGCAAAGAACGAAAGAGGTAAAAGAGTCATTTCTCTGTGGTCTAAGATGTAACACGCTCGCACCTTATACAGGCGGGGCGTCACTTGTTGGTCACAAGTAAAGGTAGGAAACTGGAGAATAGTCTGTACCTAAGTAGTGATGCGAATTCCATCCCATGTTCCTTCGTGGCTGTAGGTACTGGCCTATTTATAGGAATATTTAAACCAGTGGAGGGTAACAGGTGACGGTCGAAGTCAACTTCTAAATGAAATATAGTTTACTGAAAGATTCAGGCCACAAAACTACGGAAATTCTTCCAAAAAATTGTAAAACTCTGAAGCGCCGAGCCACGCCTCACTTTTTAAAATAAAATGATGAGAGATGACTAAAATACATTCAACTTATAGAACCACATTATTTTCACCTATAGGTGGATACTATTTTCTGATGTTCAATAAAAATCTGTCATCGATATATTTCTTCGAGTTTTTTTGGCTAGGGTTGTCAATTTCGTAAAGCCGCTTGCCAGTAAAGTAACTTAGTAATTTGGTCAGGTAACAAAATGTGTCACGTTTGTGTATTTTCTTTCGTTTCCTTAAAATGCAGATAATATATTTTATTATGTATTATTATTTAAAAAATGGTTATGTCGAAAGGTCTCCGTCAGTCACGAATGTCGTAATACAGCGTGTTTCGAGGACAGTAATTTTTAAGCCGAAAGGACGTTGTTATAGACGTCTAGGCAAAAAAAAACTTTGTTTTAGACTTTTATAAATTCAAAATACTTATAAACGTTATGTCTTAGTGTTTACAACACTAGGTAATAGGTAATGCTTTTTGAAAAAAATGCTTTCAAAAACTTTAGTACCCGGCGGAACTCGAACCCGCGACTACTGGTATTCCGTTCCAGCGCGTTCCGTGCAGTCAAAATACTTTTCAACAATTTGTTTATTAACATTAATTGCCTTGACATTTAAAAGCAGCTGATTTTCAAATCGAACAAGCATAACATTTAAAAATAAGGAAGGAGGAGCTCGAGAAATTATTTTATTTGCCACGCAAATTATCGGTCACCTATCCAAGTAATTTTTTTTTTTTTTTTTTTAGTTTATTTATCTTCTAAAAATTTACAAAAAAAACAAATAGTTAAATAACAATGAAAAAACCAATGAGGTTTGTAACAAATGTTATACTATCTAATCTACAACGTCTATCATATTATCTAAAAAATAGGACTTTAATTTTAATAAAAAAAAATAAAAAAATCAATAAAAATAATAATTATAAAAATATTATAGTATAATAAATAAAGCCGGCGTATTTAATTTTAATAAATAAAGCCGTGAACAACACACAGCGCCATCTAGCCCCGTAAGCTACGCTTGCATTACGGTGACTAGACAATGCATATAATAACTTAAATAAATTTAATTTTCTTTTGTAAATACATACATATTATACAGAAGAACTCCCAGACCAGACACAAATATTTCTTTTCAACATCGGCAGGTACAGCTAAGCCAATGAGCTCCTTTTCTTGACCGACTTAAAAAAAGGAGGAGGTTCTCAATCCGACCATATAATTTTTTTTTTTTTATGGCGACAACCCTATTCGTTGTCAGCGACCGGATAACCAGCTAGACGATGTTAGAGAGATGTTGCATTATATTTCTATAAGAAATGACTCAACCTGCGCCCACGCAGCTTATTCGAATGCTTTATGGTCTTGTTGTCAGACTGCGATCGCGAGACGATGCCTAGATAGTGACCTACTGAAATAATGCTAGTTTTGTGTGACATTGACCATTTTTTATTGTGGAAAATTGGACACAAATGATACAATTAATTTGTACGGGGAATAGAGTAGGTTGACGTTGGAATCGTCCCAATTTAGCAGAGGAATTAATGGGGCGAGTTGGGGGTAGGTCTGCTACGGACTACGGTGAAGGGAAGGTTTGTGACTTTTAATAAATAAAAATAAAATAAATAAATATTGCACAACGTTACACACAACGCTATCTAGCCCCAAACTAAGCACTAGGCTTGTACTTTGTATACTAGACAACGGATATACTTCTTAATATACGCTTTTATACGTAGTAAACCTCCTGACCAGAACCTTTTTTTTTTATTATGTATATAAATATTTGCACCCACCCCGGGAATCAAACCCGCAACCTACAGCATTGCAGTCGGGCCTTCGCCCGATGCATCACAGAGGCCGTCAAAGATGTTGATGACAATGCCATAGAAAAATAACTAATTCATTTTTTTTCTCATGCTGTGAGATTCTCGTAGACCCTATACAAGTATACCTAAAGATAATTATACATATAGTAGGCGTTTCCTTAATCTTTTGGCTAAATATCACAAAAATAAATCATTCATAATCACTTGCGATTTTTTTTAATATACTAGTGCTTAACCCCAAACATAAAACAAATTCCGATGTCATTTTAATAGTTTAATAAATATAATTTGAAACAGATGATTTTACTATGAGCCTGTGGTCGAGGGTTAAAGTCCCACTGAGCACATTTAAAAAAAAAAAAGTAATTTAGAAGTCTCCTGGTCTTCTTTCTTACTTTTCGTATAGTGGTGTGGCTATCTGGTGGTAGAGTTTGCGGGTTGCCCTAAGGTCTCTAACATGCCCTTACGACTGCTATCTGAGATAATAACCGAGACCAACTGCTTAACATGCCTTCCGGAGCACGGAGGAGCTCGAAAAAATGAATTTTTACCAGACATATTTTCAGTCACCCATCCAAGTAAGACCGCGCCAAGCGTTGCTTAACCGGTACGACCATTGACCGGCAGGTACGGCTAGGCCAATGAACTTCTCCTGTTTCCTGATTATAGGTTTATATTTTTGTCTTATCTTCTATCTTCTATTATTATAAAGCGGAAGAGTTTGTTTGTTTTTTTGTTTGTTTGTTTGAACGCGCTAATCTCAGGAATCGCTGGTCCGATTTGAATAATTTTTTCGGTGTTGGATAGTCCAATTATTGAGGAAGACTATAGGCTACTTTTGATCCCGATATTCCTACGGGATCGGGACTTACGCGGGAGAAACCGCGGGACGCAGCTAGTTCTACTTATATTATAAAATGAAATACCTAGTTTGTGTGTAAGTAAGCACATACCTACACAAGTATGTTTGTTATTCCTTCACCCAAAAACTACTGAACCGATAGCGATGAAACTTGGTATACCGATAGCTGGAGACCTGGATTACCACATACGTAGGCTACTTTTAGAATAAAAATAAATTCTATCCATGACTAAAAGTTCACCAAGATTAATTTTATTCATTTTATACGATTTATTTGTGACGCAAGAAGTTTATGTTTTATTTGAACAGGTGTCAGTGGGAATTAGATGATAAAAGTACCTACCACGAGAACCTACTGGAAGTCTATAGTATAGGATGATTTTTTCGAGGAATCAAGAATCAAGAATATTTATTGAATAACTGTGTACATTAAGGTGACATGGAAATGTGTTATAAGTATCAACAGTTTGTCCATCCCGGACATACAATATTATAGTAACTTAATCTAAGCATTAAGTAAAAATAAAAATTAACAATTATTAACATAATTTTTAAACAGGGTTTTCAAAACAGGGTTTTTGGGTTTCGAATATAATAATTAAAACCTACAACTTACGTTACTTACATTTATGTAATCAGAGTAAGTTTGGTTACGATCCAAAGGCATTATGCGAAATCAAAATAAAAAAACTATTTTTACCTTTAGGTACTTATCAAATTACTTCATCCACATAAGTTTCGATACCGCGGAAAATCCAGATTCATCTATTTACTTTTAAATGACGGATATAGGCTTTTGTTGTGACACCATTTTTGAAACAAATGAACTAATCTTCCCCATTCTGTGCTATTGTATATATTATCCTAGGTACTATCCTAGGTATTAAGAGGACAGTCTACAATCTCTGTCTTCAAACAAACGTAGTCGACGTTTTCCTCCCTGAATAAAGACATTAGAACAAATATGTTTATGCCATAAAACCTATATCTGTCATGACAATGCATCTTTTCATTTTTTTTATTTTTTTATTATCTTTCTAATTAGAAAATGAAAAAAATCAAAAGATGCATAGTCATGACAGATATAGGTTTTAGCATAAGCATATTTGCTCTAATCTCTTTATTCAGGGAGGAAAACGTCGACTACGTTTGTATGGAGAAAGAGAATAGAGACTGTCCTCTAAAGAGGATAGTCTCCATTCTCTTTCTCCATACAAACGTAGTTTAAATTTTCCTCCCTGGATAAAGACATTAGAGCAAATATGCTAATGCATAAAACCTATATCTGTCATGACAATGCATCTACCTTTTTTTTTTTGTCTAATTAAAATAATAATAAAAAAAAATAAAAAGGTAGATGCATAGTCATGACAGATATAAGTTTTATGGCATAAACATATTTGCTCTAATGTCTTTATCCAGGGAGGAAAATTTAAACTAATTTGTATGGAGAAAGAGAATGGAGACTGTCCTCTTAATATTCGAACCCATTTCTTTTTGAAAAATAGACTACCCAAGAAATATTATAGGTAAAGGAAAAATGTTCACCTTCATAAATTCACTTGCGACGAGGATGAGGAATGTACTCGCGTCTTTGGGTCAGTACCCTAACGTCTATTCCAACTAGACCACACGAGCTCCCGTATATTGTCTTTGTTTTCGATTAAGGCTTGTTTAAACGACATCTATCCATGCCTAGTTCTAGCTTAGAATAAGAAAATATGTAATTAAAAAAAATATTTAAAATATAATTATTTTTCATCAGTAGGTAAGTCCTTAACAAACGTTTATACCGATATTCACGATGTATAGTTTGTTAGTAGATAAAACCGCGGCAACTAGCTAGTTTCGAGAATAAAATCGTTGAGTTTACGAGAATAGGAAGCCGGGCTAATGATTCGTGTCTGCTACAAGGTGATTCTTTATATTTCTTATTTATTTTAATCGACATCAACAATTTTCGAGTCAGTCGTCTTGTGGAAATGATGATGATCGTTAGAAAAATATTATTTTAGTATTATATAAAGCAGCGCCTTTTGGATTCCCCCGCATAATTTCTGATCACGTCGGAATACCTATGGGAGTGAAAAAAGTCGGGATTACTCCCAAAGCATCCCCATGGTTTACTCCTCATGGTTTTATCAAAATCGGTTCAGTATTTTCATGGCCTATTCATGAAACACACAAAAAATATCTTTATACCTACTTAATTTAGATTGTCTATTTATTAATAAATTTTGAGAAATAGGTTGAAACAGGATAAAAATTGGTTACGTTACATGACGTTACACAGAAATTTTATAAAATACTAGCTGACCCGGCAAACGTTGTTTTGCCTTATAAATTATAGATAGAAGCCGATTCTCAGACCTACTGAATACGCATATAAAATTTGGTAAAAATCGGTAAAACCGTTTCGGAGGAGTACGGTAACATGGACATGGACATTGTGACATGGAAATTTGATATATTAGAAGATAAAAAATATTGTACAATTTTCCCAAAAGATTAAAAATTGAAAATATAATTTAGCGCCATCTATTACCATATCCAAGTACTAATGTCTAAACAACGATAGTGCTGTCTCTACCTTCACGTTGAAACTAAATAGTAAAGTAAAAGTTGGTTCTAAAAACCTATGATTTAGTTTTGCCATGTACAAACAGATGGCGTGTTTTCCAACTAAATAAAATGACTCAATCAAGGTTACGGAAATAAAAATAAAATATGATTTACAACTTTTATCTCGTTAGCTTGCTATTTTCAGCTACTTAGCTGTTCTTCTGTACATAATAAACCTCTGGGAAATATTAAGTTCAATTTTGTTTTAAAGGTATAGTCTCAAGGCGCGTACAGTGGCCGGCAAAAAAGTTGGAAAATTTTGGCGTGTTTGGAAAGGGGACGCGCAGTACATACATGCGACTACAATGAAAAATCGACTTTTACGAAAAAGGGCGGATGCGTTACCATTTTTTTTCTAGAGGTTTTCCGGAAATTATTATAATTCTATAACTAAAACATTTCAAAACGTTGTCGCGTCGCCTTAGCATTGTTAGATTTTGTATGAAAACGGTTTAGCAACTGCTGGTAGTTTTGCAACAAATTACTTAAATTCATAATTCGATTTCTTAATACTTACCTACTCTAACTAGGCATCTTTCTATAGTTTGTTTTTTAATTTCAGACTATAATCTGACGTTTTTTCTTTGTATTTTTCATTTTTTTTTTCTTCAGGAAGATGTGTCAAATCGTACAGAAATACATACCTACCCATTTACACTTGGGTATAGATAAATCATATTATGTGTAAAATTATTTTACACATAATGAATTATCTATATTGTTGTTATTAACAATATTACTTTGTCCCCATAATAATCCCGTAGGTAGGTTTCATTATGAACGTAGCGTGATTTTAGTTAAACTCCTCATGATTCGCAGATTTGGCTGCAAATGACAGAAACGTTTTTTTTTACCAGCAAAAAAACATATAAACTAAAAAAACTGCTTACCTTCTAAAAACTGTTTTGTAGGTAGCCTGAGAGAGACCTTCAGGGAAGATGCGTAGACTGAGTCGATGTACCAGTGAGGGTTGTGCTCACCCAGCCTACTGGAACTGTCTCTGAAACGAGGAAACATATTTTTTGAGAATTAAGAATTATTATTTTGAGGAGGTCGTTGGACTAGCTACCTCCACTGTATGAAAAGAAGAAAAATAATTTCATAATTCGTCCTATTATTCCTCCATCCTATTCTCATGATTAGGATCCTTAAAATCGAACAACGAAATTGAATACGGATATGGGACCGATTGGGACCCCAGACGACTAAAATCTATTTAAGGACCCTATACCTGCTAAACTCAAAATCCATGTCGGGCGCTTCGAAAATTTTTGATTATTTCATGACGGAATGTCGTAGAACTTTTTTTGTGTACAGATTGTAGGCGACATTGTTTCCGATATTTTAGTGCAGTTTCCATACAAATATGTCGAAACGTATTGAAGCCTATCGACATTTTAGCCAAATCAGACATTTTTTGTCTAAAATTTGGATAGGCTTTGCACCAATAGAAGGTTCTTGTCTTAAAACTACACCAAAATGTAGGAAACAGTGTCACCTACAATCTGTACACCAAAAAAAAAAGTTCTACGACATTCCATCATGAAATAATCAACAATTTTCGATGAGCCCGACAGGGATTTTCAGTTTCAAGGTCGTTGGCGTTGTAAATAAATATAAATAAAATAAATATAAATATTGCACGACGTTATACACTGCGCAATCTAGCCCCAAACTAAGCTCTAGGCTTGTACTATGGGTGCTAGACAACGGATATACTACATATTATACTTTAATAATTGTAATTGTTGTTTTTGTAATTCCTTTTAAGTATATTAGTAAGTTATAGTATCCCCAATCATGTGACCACTTTGGGTATGCAGAAAGGGGTCCGCTGTACCTTCAGCTGGCCACTCCGAGGAGCAACCGTCAGGGATCTGTTTTAATAATATCGTGTTCCCAAACGCTGGTTAAGTTCTTAATAAGAAAGAAAGAAAGAAACATTTATTTACAACAAGACGGACTAAATAAAAAATAAAAAACAAACACTTCCTTGTTGCAAATAAGTCTTCAACTCAGCATGTTGCTAGCCGAAAACTAGCGCTGGTCTCCCGTTGAAGCCTTACTGGGCGACATTGAACGATACACATCGACATAATTAATATTAAAAAAAAAAAACAATTCAAATTAAAAAAATAAAGTAAAATACATACAACCTAGTACAGAATAACAGCACCCACAAAAATGAATAACAATAACATAGACAAAAACCAATAACATACAAAATAATAACAAAAGCAAAAGGACTAAAAGTAAATACATAAATGAGAATATAAGGAGAGGTACCACGTGCCAAAGTGACACCTCCAGATTGAAAAGGGATAAGGGATCTTACACTGATTAGCCTAATGTTCTCCCCACGCTATCCCGGGTTAAAACTTGGTCTCCTCACCAAATAAAAAACCGCCCAAGTGCGAGTCGGACTCGCGCATGAAGGGCACTTAAAGGTACGGAACCCTTCGTGCGCGAGTCCGACTCACACTTGCCGGGTTTTTTTTCCGGAGGCAAGTATCCAATCATAGGTGACTTAATTTAATATCTACATAATTTCTTATCGCGTTTGGGAAAATGTGATAACAAAACTTGGACTGTGGGCTGTGCTGTGGGTACCTAAATTTATAATACTGGATAACGACGACGTGACAATTCCTATGTTGTGTGTGTGCGTCTGTATAGAGCCAATTTGCCTGGAAGAAATCGCTAACGCCGCCCATTTGTGTAACGTTTTCGTTCTAAGCCTATATTATTATGTTAATCTATTGTATTATTTTTGTTGTGCAAATCTCTACTACGTAATTATAATAATATTATATTTTAATGATATTATATTTATAATAGGTTACAAGCAAATTTTAGGGTCCCGTATCAATTTCGCACCTCAAGAAACCCTTACAAAATCATTCGCTCATCCGTCCGTCTGTCTGTCTGTCATCATCATCATCCGAGCGTGGTTCCCGGTTGCATCTCTCTCGAGAGCCCGGGGTCCGCTTTCCTACTTTTACGTATCCACTTCGCACGATCTTCGGCATTCCGTGTAGTGAGGCCATTTGCACGCATATCCGATCTTACAACGTCAAGCCAGCACTTCTTGGGTCTTCCCAATCTGCCGCGGCCGGGCGGAGGCGCCATAGCAAGACATTTGCATCCACCATCTTATTCGGCGCTGACATGGTTCCGGTCGTTTGTCTTTGGTCTTTACACAGAGATCCATGACAAGGAGACGGTGTTGGGCAGTGAGACTCTCACCGGGTATGACTTTGCAGTTAGCCACGTTGCCGATATGGTGTCTCCTAGTGATTAGAAAATCGATTTGGGTAGCGCGCCCCCCGCTCCTGTAGGTGATCAAGTGGTCGGGCTTCTTTTTGAAATTCCGTCCACCCCGTTCTCTCCACCAGGTGCACCCGTGTAGATCAGCTTGTAGCCATTCCCAATGAGCCGGGATCTGCTGCCTTTCCATCGAGTCTCCTGCAGGAACGCCACGGCCACCTTCCGCCTGGAAAGTACGTCGGCTAGCTCCCTCGCGCGTCCGGTTAGCGTGCCAATGTTCCAGGTTGCGAAGCGGAGTTTCGGGGCTCGCGTCTTTAACCGTGCCCGCCCGTGGCACGGTAGCCCTAGTCCACTTGCCACAGGAGTCAGGCGAAACTCCTGCGCGCCTTTATGCGGCGGCGCCCTATCCCTGTGGCCATATCTTTCTCTCGTACTTTCCATATTTGATTTGGCTATATTTTGACTTTTACGGGAGCGACTGCCGTCTGACCTCCCAACCCCGAAGGGAAAGTCTGCGCCAGAGCCGTCCGTCTGTCTGTCTGTAAGTGCTTTTTGTCACCACCGAGTTGTTATCGTTTAAAGTAGTATACCTATCGAACGTAAAACAATAAATATTTACCTACTTTACTTTAGTTTACTTAAAGATAGATAGGTACTAGGTATATTCGTGGTAGGTATATATGAGGAGTTCTATATCCCTAAAATCATTATGGCATAATGGTATAGAATAAATTGCTTTAACCAACTGATTATCAAAATATCAGCTGTTTCAGCAAACAATGAGAGGTTATAAATAATCAAAACATTAGCATTTTGACGTTACAAGCATTTTATCCAAAACAAAACGTCATAATAAGACATATTTACCCGTGCTCCATTTTGTAGGTATTACTTCTAAGAAAAACACTGCTAAAACCTAATAATTTTATAGAAGAATGATAGAAAATACTTTAGAAAACTACATGGTTCATGTAAAAGTATTTCATTCTGTCAAACTGGACTATTTTCGGACGCCCAAGTTCACATTGCTTGGTTCGCCGTCGTCGACGTAAGCGCAAGTCTGTAAATCATGGTCTTTTTTTCACACGAAACTTTCAGAAGCTTCAGCTAGAGTTCGAAAGTGAGTTGCGAAAGGTATCGGCCAGGTGGCGTTAGTGGACAAGTTTGTTTTGTTTTGCTACTGAAAGATAGATGGCGTTAGAATGTTAGCCTATTGTTTTGCTATATTACGCTAGATGGCGTAACATGAAAATGCAAGGTAAGAGCTAAACTCAAAATCCATGTCGGGTTTATCGAAAATTGTTGATAATTTCATGACGGAATTTTTATGATTTTTTGTTTTTGTACGGATTGTAGGTGACCTTGTTTCCTAAATTCTAGACTAGTGCAGTTTCCAGATAAATATGTCGGAGGGTATTGAAGCTCATCCACATTTTAGCCACAACAGTTACTTTTGTCTAAATGTGGATAGGGCTTTGAAACAATACGGAGATATTGTCTTGAAACTCCACCAAAATGAAGGAAACAATGTCACCTACTGTACAATCCATACAATATACCTACCTACGAAAAAAGAGCAATAACTTTTGGCCATGCAAGAATAATGAAATATCTAATCAACAATATTCGATGAACCCGACAGGAATTTTGAGTTTAGTACTTTATTTCTATTGCAGGATGTTACACACAGCGCCGGGCGCCCCACACTAAGCAACGAAGCTTGTATACTATGTATTCAACCGTGTCGTATAGGTAGGTACTAACCTACTACTGCTGTCATCACAAGACGAGCCGATAACTTCCTTTTAAAACACAGTAGAAAGCAAACTTGCCTGTTTTCTGAAAAGGGGTTTTGATAAGACATGTGTCGAATTTCCTATATTTCCTACAACTTCTGTGACCTTCCTACAACACATGTGACCCTGTCCTACAACTTAATTGACCTTTCCTACAACTTAAGTAACCTTTCCTACAACTTCTGTGACCTTCCTAACGCATGTGACCTTCCTAACGCAAGTGACCTTTCCTACAACTTATGTGACCTTTCCTACAACTTATGAGACCTTTCCTACAACTTATGTATGACGTTCCCTACTACTTTTGTATGACCTTTCCTACAACTTATGTGACCGATCCCGAGAAACATTGTATGAAAGGTAGGCAACTCGCGTAAGAAACACCGAAGCACCAACGGCTAGGTGAACTGTGCTAAGAAAAACCTTAGCAGCTTAGTATACAGTATCTTTGATAATTTAATTTTACGGTTTTGGATATTGCCTTTAGTCACCCATCAGTCATGCGAATCATCTTCGTTGGAAACAACGTATAATGGGTCATTAATAGCGACTTCAATCACGCGCTCTATCATGAAACGCGCCGAGAGATCATTAAAACAACGTAATAATAACCTAAGAATTTGGTGGTAGTGCGATTTATTTCAGCTTTAGCTAGCAACAACATTGTTTCACAACTATTTTCAGATTAGATATAAAACTTGTATTGTGTTACAATTTTTCGTCATTGGCGATTTTTTCTGAGTATTTATTGGCATAGAGTAGAAAATTAAAATATTAAGACTTCGAGACGAAAGTCTACAATACAAACGTAGTCGACTGTTTCCTCTCTGGATAATTATAGCAAATAATGTTCATGTCATAAAACATTATATCTCCCATGCCATGCATGACCGACCATGCCCATACGTTTGGTTTTTTTTAATATTTTCTAATTAAAATAGGATTAGTATCATTATTTAGATGTAATTATTTAGGGCATGGTCATGGTTACTATAGATTTTATGGCATAAACATAATTGTCTCTATACAGAGAGGAAACAGTCCAAGGATTTTAAAGGTAATTTTGGGGCTTGATAGAATAAGTATAAAATATCGTATCGTATCCCATCAAAAACATGCTTGAAGTCTCGCAACTCAGTTCTTCTACCGTAAAAAGTTGTAAGATCCATGTAATTGTAATGTAATGGTAGTTGTAAGAATTGTAAATAAATAAATTCCAAGTCGGTTTTATTCAGCCCTCTATCTTAAGTTATTGTTAAGTACGTAATTAGCTTATCTACTTTTACTTTTACTGTGTCTATAACTTGACTTTTTTGGGTGACTTTTTAAGCCGTAGGTTTCCTCACGTTATTTTCGTTCACCGTAAGAGCTATGTTATTATAGCGCCCTTAAATTTTTCTTAAAGAAAAAGACATTGGTTCACGGTCGGCCAGGATTCAAAACCACGACCTTCGGAATGAAAGTCGCGGTATGTACCACTAGACCAACACCGGTCTTAATTAGCTAAACTAACCAATAACATCTTATAGTGACCATAATTGTTTAAGTAGTTTAAAAATAGGTAAATGACAAATTAATCGTCACACACACAACATTTATACACCGTCACACGTTTCACTAAATAATTGTCATTGTGCCTGTCAATCAGTTAATCGAGAAAATGGCGGCGCGCCAACAGATGTCTTCACTGAATAAATAGTTCAATGGTCTTCGTGTTTAATTGAGTAAACAATATTATAAAACACAATGTCTCGAAACGATTGGTTGAAGAAAATGTTGAATGGATTTAGCTAATTAAAACTAATTAGCCAAGTTGTGTTATTTTGGGCGTTATAGTATGTTACTAGCAGTTTTCTGTGGTTTTACTCGTATCAGTCTCGATCCTACAGTTTGTATGTATGTATGTGACTTTGTTTCTCTTTCACGCAAAAACTACTGAACCGATTGCGATGAAACTTGGAATATACATAGCTGGAGACCTAGAATAACACAAAGACTACTTTTTATCCCTATTTTCCCGCGGGATCGGGACTTACGCGCGTGAAACCGCAGGGCGCAGCTAGTATAGGGATAAAAGTAGCTGGTTTTGTTATTTCAGGTCCCCATCTATCTATTTTCAAAGATTTAATTTCGAGAAAAGAAAAGAAATTACTCACAGCCTTTAAAAAGATGAATCAAATTTTGAACCTCGTCATTAGAATACCCAACATCTATATAATCTAAGGCTTCGACCGCACTGCTATTAAACGCAAGCGGTTTCCGAATAGATGAAAACGCAGAACCGCGTATTAATAAGCAAAATCATTAATCATCATAATCATCACGCATTAGCTTTTTTTAAAGTCATTAAAAAAAAGCTAATGCGTGCGCTTGTATAGAAAGCTATGTGTTGCATTTTTTTGCGGTTTCAGACTTACGGAAAAACGCAGGCGTTTAACCGCAGTGCGTGCCTAGAGTACCTACACGCTCTAAAGGTGGAAACCGAAACATATACTTACCTGACGTGACGTGACGTGCGTCAGTAGCATATCGGTTTCATATATTTTGTGCTCTTAAATTCGTATTTATAGTCAGTTCTAAGTAATTACTTGTCTAAGTAATGTTTCTGTCACGTTTTCGTTGAAGTTATAAATCACTAATAAGAGCGAGACAGGGCATTGCTTAGCCAAAGTAACCAACCACGTATCAACACGCAAAATCAGTCCCAGAAAAAAACGCTAATGCGTGGACTTGTATAGAAAGCTATGTGTTGAATTTTTTTGCGGTTTCAGACTTACGGAAAAACGCAAGCGTTTAATCGCAGTGCGTACACGCTCTAAAGGTGGAAACATATTTACCGTGACGTGATGCATCAGTAGCATATAGGTTTCATTATATTTTGTAGGTACACTTGCAGAGACATATTTCTAGGTCGTGTCGTGCCGTGACACAAATGTGTCTATAACCCAGAGATGGGCAAACCCAGTTCTCTAATACGCATATATGTTATAGCGTCCCCAGCTATGACCAGCAAGGGTATAAAGAGAGGGGTCCACTGTACCGTCAGGCCACCCCGAGGGGCAACCGTCAGGGATCAGTTATAGACCGATCGTGTCCCCAAATGCTAGATTCGGTTCTAACCAGACTGTTGCCCTTTTAAGTATTTATGATTCAACAAGTACCTACCTACCTCTACCTACTAATATATTAAAATAAGACTGGAGCCAAACAGTCTGACACAACAGCAACAAGGCCAATACATCTGGAATCCAGCCGGACGGATGAATTTTATTCAAGAATCAAAAGTGTAATAAAATTGTAGAAACACATGGCTCTCAGTTTGTTTAATAAACATAGAGACATGGCTTTCAAAATAATAAAAGAATTTCACAATGTATTTAGGAAGACTGGCGCCTGGGTGGACGTTGACATTTTTAAACAAACATAAATACAAAGTTGAGAGTAAAGTCTACCTACTATTTTTCGCTTATTTACTACCGTTCACCTACTGAGACCACCTGGGTGAACCGTAGAAAGTTTTTTTTTACAGCGGCTCACCTCAACATTGAATGCCCTTGGTGACGGTACACCTCAGAAAGATACTGGCCATAATAATATCTATGCTATATTGATTATGTCAGCAAGGAAAATTTACAGATTATGACATTATACCATTACCTAACCTGTACAATTAAGAAGAAAATCAACATTTTTGAAAATATTTTTAATCACTTATTATTAAGTAGGTACTAATTATATCATTACTGAACAAAAACAAAATAACAACCAACGCTTGAATTTATTTCGGTAACTTATACCTGAAAAAATTTTTTTTTTCATCAAGAGTTTTGATAACAAGGTGGACGGTAGAAATTTTATAATTCCCACCAAACACCCAGGTGAACAAAGGTGAGCCGCTGTAAAAAAAAACTTTCTACGGTTCACCCAGGTGGTCTCAGGAGGTGAACGGTAGTAAACAAGCGCTATTTTTCCATACAAACGTAGTCGACTGTTTCCTCTCTGGATAAAGACATTAGAGCAGATATGTTTGCTATAAAACCTATATCTGCCATGACCATGCCCCTACGTTTTGCTTTTCTTCATTGACTACGTTTGACCGTCAGCAGTTTGGGCTGTGCGTTGATTAAGTCAGTCAGTAAAATTAAAAATAGGTAACAATTGATTAATTGAATCTAAAGACATTTTTCGGTTTAAATCGCGTTGTGTTTATTACTTTTCACTTATAATTTTTAAATGTCAATACCAGTGGTTTGGGCATTGCGCGTACTTACCTTTAAAGTTCAGTCATTCAGTCAGTTAGTCAGGACAAATTTTATATACATTGTCTTTAATTTCAATACAACATCGCGAAAAGAAGAAGAAAAATCTAATTGAATAATTGTTAATTAAAAAGTCACAAAATTTAATTAAAATTTTAATCAATTACTGCGATGATTAAAATATTATTGATTAATGCCCAACACTGGTAGTTGCCACCCATAATATAAACGGTAGCCCCGAATTCGCAACACAAGAACACTTCTCAAGGTCCCAAAAGCCTCCAAAGGTTCAAGGAAACACCCGGGAAGGCTCTAGCAAGGTTGCGACCTCGGTTCAAGGTTTCGTTCAGGGCCTCCGACCTCGAGGTAAGGACGAATCTGGAGGACGACCTCGAACGAGGACACGGTGTGGCCTCGAACGAGGACACGATCTGGCCTCGAACTCAAAGGCCGAGGATTTTTGATTCGAGGTTACATGGATTTAGGCGGTAAAATATTAAATGGGTCAAATATGATCAAAGCTCATTTATGAATGGACTTGTGTGTCGTATGTTTGTAATGAATAAACTCAAAAACTACTGGACCGATTTCAAAAATTCTTTCACCAAAAGAAAATTACATTCACCCTGAGTAACATAGGCTACTTTTGATTCCAATATTCTCCCGGGATCGGGACATACGGGGGTAAAACCGCGGGACGCAGCTAGTAGTACATACTTTGTAAACAGTTATATAAGTAGGTAATTCCTCCCAAAAAACATAAAAAAACACAATGATCAACAATTTTTAAAGCATCTGCAAAGCATTGTCACTTTATACTTGGTAAAATGACAAAAATGTCACCTGTCACCAAACTATGCTAATTTGACAGTTCATACGCCATTTGGTTTCGCTTGTACCGTGCAATATTTTACTTGTCATTTTAATTGCACTAAATGGGCGTTCTGTTATTTTTTTCTTAGAGAAAACGTTTCTTCGACACAGATTAATGTGAGATTTACTCAACGATTTGTTTCGAGATAATAGTGTAGGTTGATAATATCTATTGTTTTTTGCGGTCACCTTTGAGACAAAGTCGTTTTTTAAAGCTTTTATTTTTTTGTATTTCTGCTGTGATTCTGATTATGCAATCGAGTTACTAAGTACGTACGTAGGAACACTTTGTTTTTAAGCTATTGCATAGCTTTTATCGCGGGCTTTGAGCTTTGAGTGAAGAAATTTCGTAACGAAAAAACCTAACACCCCCCCACTCCGCCTACCGTGTTACATATTTTGTACCACGTTGCCATGTAACCATGACAACGTGGTACAAAATAAATAAATAATTATATAATAATTGCATAAGT
This sequence comes from Idaea biselata, assembly GCA_958496205.1. NCBI lineage: Eukaryota > Metazoa > Arthropoda > Insecta > Lepidoptera > Geometridae > Idaea > Idaea biselata. Next base: position 4,643,160 of record OY292405.1, on the reverse strand, counting down.
TGATAAAAAATGCTATGCAATAGCTTTACCGCGGCAGTCCCCGAGTGCCACACGTTTTATTTTTTTATTTTAGACTTCGATTTGACACATCTTGCTGAAGAAAAAATGTAAAATACAAAAAACCAAAACGTCAGATCGTAGTCTGAAATTAAAAAAACGAAGTTTATACCTTGTTTTTTTTTTATTTAGACTACGTTTGACACATCTTCCTGAAGAACAAAAAGAGCCAAACCTTCAGATTGCAGTTTGAAATTAAAAAACGGGGCAAGTGCGACACTCGCGCATAAAGGGTTCCGTACCACTATCACAATTGGATACGGAACCCTAAAATGGTTTACAACAACCAATTTTTAAATTTTATAGGAAAATATGAAATATTTATCTTCGATTCTTACTCCCATCAAACGACCGAATCACTCAAAAAAAAACCTTGGCACAAAGAAAATCTGAAACATAGAAGAAACTCTTTGGTAAGTAAGGCAGACTGGTATATTTGACAGATAGGGCAGCCATTTTGAGTCCTCCTGTCCCTGTTCCTGTCCTGACTCCTTGTTATTTTTGAAACACGTTTGTTGTATGGGAGCCCCTTTTAAATAATTGTTTTATTTTGTTTTTAGTATTTGTTGTTGTAGCGGCAACCGAAATACATCTTCTGTGAAAATTTTAACCTTCTAGCTATTACGGTTCATGAGATACAGCCTGGTGACAGACGGACAGACGGACGGACGGACAGACAGACAGACAGCGAAGTCTCAGTAATAGGGTCCCGTTTTTACCTTTAGGTACGGAACCCTAAAAACGAACTCTTGAGTAGTTACAAATTCCATATCATCGGCTTATAAACGATTTTTTTTTAGTTCAACAGGAGCTTTGAAATTGATGGTATAGTCAAAGTGCAAGGCGGATTTTAAATGTTGATTTTTTTTTCAAAACACCCTTGTTCTTTACCTTCTATCTATATCTATAAAATGACTAGCTGACCCCGCAGACGTTGTCCTGCTCGTTAAATAATACGTCATACGTCATGTCAAAATCGCTGAGTTTGATTTTGATTTTCCAGCTTTTCTTTTTAAATTTTTCCTGAATTTTCTTTGCTATAAACCTCACGGAGCCCGAGACCTTTCTAACGAATGCAAAACCGTGGAAATCGGTTCGTGCGTTCTGGAGTTATAGCGTCAGGAAGGAAAACCCGACTTATTTTTATATAGTAGATTTGCCCTGACTGACTGACTGATCGCATATCCTAAACCGCTGATAGTAGAGAGCTGAAATTTAGAGAGAGAGTTCTTTATATCATGCTGTAGGCATCCGATTAGACAGGGTTTATCCAAATTCCCACGGGATCGGGACTTACGCGGGTGAAACCACAGGGCTCGGCTAGTTCTTGTTTAGGTATTTGCAAAGACCTCACTAAAACTAAGTTTAGCAACTCAGCACAGAAAGTGGCAATCGCCATTTAGTTAGATCTAAGATGTACCACGTTTTCTTAGAACAATATTTAGAAGCTTTCTAACGTAATGTGTAGTAGTAGCTACTATAAAAAAAACCGTTTATAAAAACATAATTCACTCGTAAAAATGATTTAGTGATTCTTCCTGACTACACGATTAGTCATGTTAAAATATTATAATTTCCCGCTCATTTTTCATTTTGGAAAAGGCAGAAATGAATGAGTATTAAAACTCTTTCTAGCTACTTTTAAATATTTATTTTCTAAGATACTGGCAGACTCGATTCCTAGTTTTTTTTCTTCAAGTTATGGCTTCGTAAAGCTTCTAGTATTTTGCATTCGATATCTTGATCATTAATCTCTTCTTCTTTCGTGTAGTTGTGTGACTCACTTATAGGTACCCTAATTCAGAAACATTAATCAAAAATGTAAAGAAAAATTCTATACATTTACCTACTTGAAAGTGACAGCTCTTTATTTACTTTTTCCATTAAAATTGACAGTTTCTTGTTTACATTTTTGATCTAAGTTTCTAAAATAGGGTACTTAATAAGTATTTAGTGTTAAAGTTTTCAGGTCGCCCTAAGGTCTCTAACTTGACCTAATGACTGTTATTATCGGAGATAACAACCAGGACTAACTGCTTAAAGTGCCTTCCGAAGCACGGAGGAGCTCGAGAAAATATGTTTAAAAATACTGCATTGAAATCGGTTCATCCGTTCGTGAGCTACGATGCCATAGACACACACACACAGACAGACAGACACGTCAAACTTATAACACCCCTCTTTTTCCGTCGGGGGTTAAAAACAGTCAAAGTTTATCAAAAGCCGCCAAGTCAATGAAGCGATGGCTACTCTACCATATCCTTGTGACATAATATTGTAGAGATAAAGTCTAAATTACACGCTGGTTTTTAGTTTCACTACACTACACACACACACATACACACATACACACACACACACACACACACAAATGCACTTTCACGAGAATTTTAAAATTGCTTCCAGTTAAAACTTTGAAGTCCAATAAAAATAATTTTAAAATCACTAAACTTCATCAAAAAGGGAAAAAATAAACTAACTGGCCGTACATAATATTATGTAAGATTTTACATTAAAAAAAAACACAAAGTTTTAAAAACTTACATGCAAAGTAAAAAATGTAACTCGACAAATGGAATAGGTATCGAGAGTCCGAGGCCAAATAAGAAAAAAAAACATGTAAGGAAGTTACCTACCTACTATATTTCCCGCCACAACTCAGATATAATTATAAAAAAAAACAAAAAGACACTCAGATATCACTGGCCGTACAGAACAAAATCTTACCTAATAAAAAAAACACAACACCAAAGAGTTTCTAATCCGAATGCGTCTATAGAACGTGTCTCCGAAACTCTCCTTCGTTTCTAGTAGCTAATATCAAACACCTACTCGGTTCGTTCAGAAACTATCTAAAAATATCCATCTTGCATATCGTAATAATGGAAATACGTAAACGTCGACATTTTATGAGGCTTCGCGAGTTGTTTGAGCTCTATTTGCTGGTTCCTTTTCGCTGGAGTTAATGACATTGGTGTAACGCATTGCTGCTTAGAAATGTAATTCTTTAGAAGTTTATTTTGTTCTGGACTTATTGATTCATAAGTGGAGATGGAGGAGGCTTATCAATTAGGAGCGAATGTTTGTATAGTTGTATGCGTTAAGACGAATGGATATCACTACTTCTTGTTCTCCATAAAAACGTAGTCGACTGTTTCCTCCCTGGACATTAGTGCAAATATGCTTACTCCATAAAACCTATATCTGCTATGACCCTACTTTTTTTTTCTCATTTAAAATAGAAATAAAATGAAGAATATGAAAATAATCAAAACGTTGCGGGGACATGGTCAATAATGGTCATGGCTAATATAGATTTTATGGCATAAACATAATTTCTCGAATATCTTCCAGTGAGGAAACAGTCGACTGAATCTGTAAAGTTTGTATGGAGAAAAGAGTAAATATACCTACCTAGTGCCTGCGTATCTTTTCCCCCTTAAGAGGACAGTCTCCATTCTCTTTCTCCATACAAACGTAGTTTAAATTTTCCTCCCTGGATAAAGACATTAGAGCAAATATGTTTATGCCATAAAACCTATATCTGTCATGACTATGCATCTACCTTTTAATTTTTTTTATTTTATTTTTTTTTTATTTTTTATTATTATTTTAATTAGAAAATAAAAAAAATAAAAACGTAGATGCAATGTCATGACAGATATAGGTTTTATGGCATAAACATATTTGCTCTAATGTCTTTATCCAGGGAGGAAAATTTAAACTACGTTTGTATGGAGAAAGAGAATGGAGACTATCCTCTTTACCTATTTTTATATAAAGCACGCATAGATATGAGTCATACATACCTTCGTTCAAACGTATGATGACTAACTCGTTTAGAAGTTCGCATTAAATAAATAATAAAAACAAGTGCGTGCCTTGTTGGGCCATGCGCAGTGTAGGATTTCGTAGTTTCCATAAAATAACAGTATTGAAATTTGGAAAAGTCACCGTATCTTCTTACACGAGCTAGTCTCCAACAGAGCCCTTAGTCGCCTTTTAGAGTAGCTATTAGCTACTCTCTACAAATGTACAATAACCCTGTATGTATGATAATATCTTTACGCGGTTGATACCAGCAATATTTAATGAATAGAAAATTAAATAAAAGAGAATAAAAGATGATAGATTTTTGTTTTTTTTTTCGCGATGTTGAATTGAAATTAAACTCATTTTAAGGTTTCAATCGCTTGATATTTATAACTTTTAACATTGTTTCAATGCTGTGCGTTTCAAAACCTTTACAGGTCTATTTTATTTTTAGTATTTGTTGTTATAGCAGCAATGGAAAAACATCATCTGTGAAAATTTCAACCGTCTAGCTATTACGGTTCATGAGATACAGCCTGGTGACAGACAGACAGACGGACAGACAGCGAAGTCTCAGTAATAGTAGGGTCCCCGTTTTAACGAAACCCTTTAACGAAACGAAAATCGGAAGAACCCTTAACTCTTAAAACGTTAACAGTATTACAACACACAGACCAGACACAAGCGCTCCACAATCTATTTAAAATCCAACGTAATCGGGTAACAATAGTTACGCAAACGAAATACCTATCACAAATAAAACCATTACATTTTATTGTAATCAAAACACAAAACAGACAAACTAATTCTGTTAATTTATAACAATCGCCACGAGAGATAAGTGCTCAATTTTTTAAATTCACTCGTTACCATCCGATTTATATTTTACCATCGGAATAAACAATCGGTTATTTTAGTAATAGCACCGAGTATTAATCCTACAGAGCAACAGCTTCATACAAGCCCGCGGGCGCGGCGCGGCGCGGCGGTAGGTATTCCACAGCATGCGCAGCTTCTTTTTTGTATAGTGGTGTGACTCACCTGGTGTTAGCGTTTTCAGGTAGCCCTATGGCCTCTAACTTGACCTAACGACTACTATCATAGATAACAACCGGGACCAACTGCTTAGTGTGCCTTCCGAAGCACAGAAGCAGCTTCGCAGCTAAGTGTGCTTGACTTCTCACCGCTTTCCACTCGGGTTTGCCGAGGCCGCCCGAAGCGCCTACTCGGCTTACGTACGTGAACCCGTCGGCGCACTGTCGGTGAGAGAGATCACGCACACATAGCTGCGCATGTAGTGAAGTTCCTACGCCGCGCCGCACGCGCGGGCTTGTATGAAGCTGTTTCTCTGTAGGATTAATACTCGGTGGTAATAGGTACCAAGGAGTTTTATTTTTGAATCAGTCAGATATCGAAGTTGATTCGATGATACCGCTTTGACATTTTGTTTTTTAGAAGATCTTTTGATCGTGCATTGTCGATTGTTTTTAGAGATGGAGGAAAAGTGTGGGTGTAATAGTCCAAGATCCCAGGGCCGACAGACATCACGTATTTTCTGACGAACGAAATGTGGTCCATTGAGTAGTGTTAGTTTGATGATTGGCCCCTTGGATCGGTCTGTCTTCTTCATTTCGTTCGTCAGAATATACGTGATGTCTGCCGGCCCTGGGATCTTACTTAAATATAAATACCAACCTACTGTTTTAAAATGTTTTAAGAGTTGGTCAGCCTTTTAAAAATTGATTTCCTGAGCGAAGCGAGGGAGTTTTGTACCGAGAGTCTTGAGTGAAGTGTGGGATTCAAGCCGCCCAGGACTAAGACAGACTTTATAATCGAATTTCTGCCGTGTAGCCTCGGCATAAAATAGGGTTACCCCATCTCTTCCCGTGGGTTTACTATCCTGTAATAGTCCTAATCTATCTATACATCTATATCTATAAAATTCTTTGTCCTGAGTGACTGACTGATGTTCTATCAACGCACAGCCTAAACCGCTGATAGTAGAGAGCTGAAATTTGGAGAGTGTGTTCTTTATGTGATGTAGGCATCCGATAAGAAAGGATTTTTGAAAATTCCACCCCTAAGGGGGTGAAAAGGGGTAGATAAGTTTGTATGGGACAACGTGTTTCCTTGGTCTAATCGACTTCAAACTTTGCATAAATATACATCTTTAGAATTAATTGATACATGTGTTTCGTATCTTTTAGAAATTCATCCCCATAAGATGGGTAAATGGGGTAGAAAGTTATATTGGACTGATTTACCCTGTTAATACTCTTTAGTTAGTGCATTTGATGAGATTTTGACACAAAATTAGAATGTCTCAAAAGTTACTAACCTCATTAGTGTCGCTTTTGTTGGTTCTTAAGTTAAAAGGTGTCAGGGACTTTTGGGACAAATATTTCTCATTATCATATAGGACCGTAGAGTTCGAAATTCAAAATTAGGATAAGATTGGAAATTTAAATTTTGTTTATATAAATATTTGAATTAAAAACTTACGATATACACTTGATTTACCTTTAACAAGTGCGAGTCGAACTCGCGCTCGAAGGGTTCCGTACCATTATCTATACCACAGATTTTGTTTTGAAAGGTAAATTGCGGTTTACGATTTATGACGTTTTAAAAAAAAACTAGGTACTTACTAGATCTAGTTCAAACCAATTTTCGTTGGAAGTTTGCATAGTAATGTACATCATATACTTTTTTTAATCTTATCATTCCATTATTTTAGAAGTTACAGGGGGGGGGGACCAACATTTTACCACTTTGGAAGTGTCTCTCGCGCAAACTACTCAGTTTAGAAAAAAATGATTTTAAAAACCTCAATATCATTTTTGAAGACCTATCCATAGAAACCCCACATGTATAGGTTAGGCGAAAAAAATTTTTTTGAGTTTCAGTTCTTAGTATGGGGAACCCCAAAAATGTGTTATTTTTTTTCTATTTTGTGAAAAATCTTAATGCGGTTCACAGAATACATCTACTTACCAAGTTTCAACAGTATAGCTCTTATAGTTTCGGAGAAAAGTGGCTGTGACATACGGACAGACAGACAGACAGACATGACGAATCTATAAGGGTTCCGTTTTTTGCCATTTGGCTACGGAACCCTAAAAATCCTCTTGGTAATTTCATAGTAGATTACTTTATTTGTGGATGTAGCGATTTCTTTGTAAATGAAAAAATAATATTTCTTTAGAATTTACATGTTGTTAATAATTTCTGGTTGATATATCTATAGATACATATTATAAATCTGTAGCGATAAAAAAATCTGTAATTGACTTACCTATATCCAGAAAAAAAAATGTCGCATATACTTTGAACGGCTAAGCCGATTTTGATTAACCATACATATTCTTGTCACAAACGTCATGCTCATTTATTTGATACCCCACTCGGGCATATTTGAAAACATTAGTTTTTTATTTCCGAGCTTCAACTAACATAATATTATGTAGGAAAGCTTATTTTTATTGTTTTGTCCATTTTTTCGGACAGTCGGGTTTTGATTTTTTTTTACATTTTCGATAAAAGCTACTATAATAAGTAATGCGAATAAGCATGCAACAAGTTACCTATCGCTGCGCTGTGCAAAATCCACACTTAAACAGTCTCTGCCATGATTATCTTCTGCTCAGCAACAGACTTCCCTGGTCGTCCGTTCAAGTGTAGACTTTTGCACAGAGATGAGTAGGTGTCCGAAAAACGCTGGCGAAGTCGCGGGCACAGCTAGTTATATCAATAAAATTGAAAGCACTACCTACTAATTATATTACCTTTACCTACTCGTTTATAGACTTTGTAACATTGTTAGTATAATCTATGTCGTTGGCAAATTAAAAGGAAGTCTAACAGTATGTAATAATTATGCTTTTCTATTCATTTTAATGTTCCAAGTTGATCATAAGTTATTAATAAAGTCTAATCACTAACTACCTTTAACAATTTTACTTACATATAGATTCTATTGTAACATACTTCTCGCTATTGTGTTGTTTGAACCCCAGAAGATATGTTCTTTCCCCTAAAGGATCCGGTATTCGAATGCGACAGTGTTGATGACGCTGTGGACGTATTTTATAGTCTATTAGGCTCATGTTTTGATAGTTTTGTCCCACGTAGAAAACCGCCAAGTAATAACAGACGCTATCAGTATCCGGTTTGGTTTACGTCAGTAATAATAAAATATATCCAATTAAAATATTTTCACTTAAAGAGGTTTAAAAGAGAGGGCAAACTATTTAATTTGGAGATGTTTAAGTATTATAGGCAACTTGTTAAAGAATTAATTGACGAGTCATATGACATACACATAAGAAAAGCGGAATCAGAGATTAAAGATAATCCAAAATCATTTTGGAAGTTTATTAAAGAGCAGCAGTCGTCGAGAAAATCGTGCGATGAATATGAGTTTAAGGGTAACAAAGTTACAGGTAGGGATGCAGCCAATGCTTTCGCACAGTTCTTCCAATCTGTTTTTCTTGAGGATGATCCAGTTTTATCCCCTGGAAGGGTAGACCGCGAAACAACTTATTCTGTATGTTCACCCCGTATACATGTAAATGACATTGATTATAGTGATATGTTGCATGCTGTTCGACGATTGAAATCACATTCGGCGGTAGGACCGGATGGCGTTCCGGCTTTCATTTTGAAGGATTGTTGTGCGGTGTTGAAAAGTCCACTGTTATATATTTTCAATCTTGCCCTAAAATACACAACGTACCCTTCGAAATGGAAGTTATCGAAGGTTATACCGATACCTAAAGAGGGTCCAAGGCATCAGATCGCTAATTATAGGCCGATAGCGGTTCTATCTACTTTTGGAAAAATATTTGAATCCATAATTAATCGACACATTACACGACAAGTCACCCCGTATCTTAGTGAAGCTCAACATGGATTTAGAGCAGGTAGATCTACGGCTACTAATCACATAAACTTTGTTGATTATACTGTTTCAGTAATGGATAAGAAAAAGCAAGTTGATGTAGCTTACTTTGATTTTAAAAAAGCGTTTGACCGCGTTCATAATGATGTACTGCTAAAAAAGTTTTCAGAAATAGGATTCACGCCGAAGCTACTGCAATTGTTTGCCAGCTATTTTGCAAACAGACTGCAGTATGTACAGTTGAAGGGGCATAGATCTGAAACTTACATTACAAGGTCTGGCGTGAGCCAGGGCAGTACCCTTGGTCCTACTCAGTTTTTGATAATGATAAATGATCTGCCTAAAGTATTGAAGTCAACTACATGTTTAATGTTCGCGGATGATTTGAAGTTGATGATGTGTGTTGGGGATCTAGACGACTGTGGGGCGTTGCAAGGGGATATTGATAGGGTGTGTGCATGGAGTGCGGCGAATAAGCTAGAATTTAATGTGGCTAAGTGTAAGGTAATGACTTTTACTCGGCTGCATTCTCCATGTGTGAATCCCTACAGCATGCACGGAACCCCTCTGGAACGTGTTAACCAGATTCGTGATCTTGGACTCATCCTTGACCCTGAATTGACTTTTAACACGCATATTGCAGGTGCATGTGCTAGAGCGTACAAATCACTAGGTTTTGTAATGAGACAATCCGGTCGGTTCACCGACAAAAGCACGGTTTTGACTCTATACTGTGCATTTGTTAGGAGTATTTTAGAGTATAATTCGGTGGTGTGGGATCCACATGAGCGTAAGTATAGGGATATGATTGAGAAACTACAGAAAAAATTCGCCAGGTACCTTTATAAAAAGTTATACGGTTATTATCCATATATGTATCCATCGCCGTTCGTGTTAGGTATGACTGGTATGGATTTTTTAGATTTAAGACGGAAGTGGGATTTAATGAATCACTACTACCGATTGATACATAATAAAGTTGATAATCCCACCTGTCTAGCCAGATGTTCCCTATTTGCGCCAGATAATCTGGTAAGGCTGCGTACGCGACGGTTGTTCAGTGCTTCTAATGTTAGAACTTTGACAGCGCAATTTGCACCCACCACGCAAGCTCTGACACTCCTTAATGAGCTTATTAGTCAGCAAGTAGATGCTGACATCTTTTGTAATAATGAAAAAGAATTTTATAATTATTGCTATAAGTTTTTAAATGTATATGTTAGATATGTAAGTTCAATACAATGACTTTTATACACGTTTTGGTGTAATACTGTTAGTGTAAAAAGTAACTGTGTTAATAAATAAATAAATAAATAAATAAATAAAGGGCAGACAAAAGTCGTATTTTTTTTTTAAATATAAAACCGTTAATTAAACAAAATGACACCAAAAATAGATTTAAATTTTGAAGAACTATACAAAATACCTCTAACAGCGATGAAAATAATCAATTCCCACCCCGCAACACCAAGAACAAAATTATGGTTTCTTACTTTTTTGATACAGCATGCGTTATACAGTCTAGGATTTGTGATGATCTTCAAAAACATATTTATTTGTGGGAAAAAAGATGACTTTTCCTCAGCCAGCAAACATTGTACTCTCTGCGTCATATATGTAGTCATTACATTCAAACATTTGACCCTGACTGTGAATCGAAAATTAATGTTAAAATTCCTGGAAACCATTAAAAATGATTACAATAAAGATCGCTGTTATGATGAAAAAATAATCATTCACAAATACGCTGTGAGAGCTAGAAAAGTCTGCATCTTCTGGTTGTATGTGATCGTTGTTCCCGGTTTCCTGTTCCCAGTAAAACATTTAATTTTGGAAGTTTATTATACAACTGTTAATGGAAAATTTGAACTTATCGAAGTGTATCCATTGACTTATCCATCAATAATTGAAGACAATAAATTTCATCCTTTAGTTTTTAGTGTTACTTATTTAGTTTTGATGTATTTTATGATATATAGTGTATCTACCTACATAGCCATGATTCCATTTGGTCCGATTTGCATGTTACACGCCTGTGCTAAATTAGAGATAGCAAAGAAAAATATAAAGGAACTGAACATAAATTCTGTTGAAGAGTTTAAGTCAAAATTGGAATATATTATAGAAACTCTACAACATGTGTACAGGTATCTATCTAAAACGGTTAAAAAGAATGATCTTTCAAATGCGTGAAAGACCAGAAGTAGTTTGTTTAAATGCACAGAAGTAGCCATACAAACTTATTTTAATAGACAGACAGACATAGTTACTTTCACGCTTATAATGTTAGTAAGGATTATTACTATTACATTGCTTTATTTTTACTGTGTGTTTCCGCAACTAGCCCTATAACTGGGCCTTTTTGCGTTACTTTAAGCCGTAAGTTTCCACACGATGTTTTCCTTCACCGTAAGAGCGATGTTAATAGCGCACTTATAAAAGAAAAAGTCATTAATGCGCAGTCTGCCAGGATTCGAAAACACGACCTTCCGAATGAAAGTCGCGGTAAAATTAATTATTAATTAATTCAAAAGATCACGTGAATGACTTATTGAATAAACATAATATATTTTTGATTTGATCGATTTAAGCCCTAAACTGGGTGCTTTATAATGTCCCGTAACCCTGTTACTTAATGGTTGTATACTCCATTGAAATGTTACATTTGAGTGTACATTTGTCAGAGGACGCAATACTTTACTCCTCAATGATTAAAGCTATTGTTAACATTTTAATGATTTTTAGTGGTAGATGAAAGTAGGTACACAAAAAAGGATGAAATAAAACACCGACTTTAAAAAAAAAAAAATAACCTCACCTACATACAGTCATTGAGGAGTTCTCTGATGAGAAGGTGGTTACAGGTGCTTCATCAATCCCTAACCAGTAGCACACGGTCTGATTCTACTAGTAAAAGTCCAAAAGTAAGTAATTTACTACTTTCTGAGGAACTATTCTGCTCATCACTCCGTAGATTCTCGTCCGATCCATATCATTTTTTTTATGGAGCCACCTTGGGACTTCTAGCTTCCGAATGAAAAAATAATCATCAAAGTCGGTTCATAAATGACCAATAGAATATGTTTCTCAAATTTTCATAGATTTTCGCTTATAACTTTTTATTTCTAGTTCTACGACTAACAGTTACTTAACAAAAGTTGTAGATAATCTTATTAGCAATACAAAATGTTAACTATTTTTCTTGTGAGACCTATAGTTCGTTAAATAAACCAAAACACCCATTTGAACCCGTTTTTCCAAGATGGCGGCCGTGGGACAAGAGCCACAACCCCACAAACTATTATTTAACTTTAAACTAACCCCCCCTTGATATCTAAAAAATAAAATTGCGTCCTCTGACAAATGCACGGGGAGCCCAAAAAAATGTAATATTTCAATGGCGTAGTAATAACATTGTGTTTTTAGTTTTGTGGATGACATAAATGTGGTGCTTGGATTAGTTCACGAAGTCATATTGAAAGCTACTACGTATGGAATTCCACTACTTCTATGGGAATTGAAAACGGTATTAACAATCTATTTATATAAAATTCAATGTCCTGACTGACATGCAATCAACGCAAACCGCTGCACACAGGGGCACTACAGGGGCAGGCATTATAATGTCAATACCCAAAACCCATTAAATGGCTTCCGACTATGATGTTTTACATAAAAGAAAGTACTTACCTACTAAGTATATATTTTTTTTTAATTTTACCTACGATTTCTTAGGGCATAACTTTTTTGTTGCGTGTCACCAGGCGTCGAATTACGCGTACCGACACACCAGCTGACAAACAGGTTATTGACCGACCCTTAGATGTGCCGCATAAGTCAATACCTAAGGAGACAAGCTCGGTTCCGAAGAAAACCTTTGCCCAGGTCGTTAACGTTCCGAAGCAAGCTCCTGTACATCAGGCGGTAGACGATAACGGCTTCACTCTCGTGGAGAAAAAGAAACGGCGTTCGATACTTCGAAATCATCGAGGCACCGCTACTTCGTCCACACTGAAGGCTGCCGAACCAGTGATATCGATGTATCTGTCGCGGTTCTGCAAGAACACATCTAGCAAGGATGTTCAAGATTATATCAAGACCAACAACAAGCTTGCTCCGGTCTCGGGTGTTTTTGAGCTAGAAGAACTGGAATCGCAAAGGAAAACCAACTTTAAATCCTTCGTGCTCCGGTTCCCAGCGTCGGTGAAAGAAGTCTTGTTTTCTGCCGACTTCTGGCCAGCTGGCATTGTGTACCGCCGCTTTAGGGAAGCGCGTCCGATTTTAGAAAACCCTAAACTCTAATTTTAGTTTATATTATCTGTATGTATGTTAGTCTATAAGGTAAATATATTATGAATAATTATTAAATGTCATCTTCATTTTTATATTGGTATCTCGGTTACTGCGATACAAGCTGTGCTTAGTGTGGAACTGATTTATAATGTAATTTGGGAAATGTTTAATAAGTTTCATAATAATAAATAAATATTGTATTGTATTGTATTGTAGTAAGTCTACTATTTCTTCGAATATCTTCTTAAGAGGATAGTCTCCATTCTCTTTCTCCATACAAACGTAGTTTAAATTTTCCTCCCTGGATAAAGACATTAGAGCAAATATGTTTATGCCATAAAACCTATTTATATCATGACAATGCAGCTTTTTATTTTTTTTATTTTATAATTAAAATAATGCTAAAAAAATAAAAAAACAAAAAAATAAAAAGGTAGATGCATAGTCATGACAGATATAAGTTTTATGGCATAAACATATTTGCTCTAATGTCTTTATCCAGGGAGGAAAATGTAAACTACGTTTGTATGGAGAAAGAGAATGGAGACTATCCTCAAATATTGCTTCATGTAATTTGAATCTTAGGATGTTTGGGGTTATTTTTTTATTATTAACGGATCAAATTCACACTTAATTATTTTTTCACATCGAATAACTAATTAATGCTTTCCAAAAATTTGCACCCGACAGGACTTGAACCTGCAACCCCGACATTCCGTGTCTCGCGCTCGCCAATTGCACCGCAGGTGCATTTGGCGAGCGCGGTTATTAACTACCTTTATGATTTTAGGGCATCAGCCGTGGCGAAGTTAGCATTGAGTTTGTCTCTTTTACTATTGGAGGAACTTTGCTATCCGTTACACCATGTTACTACAGTCAAATTCTTATGAAGAAGGTAAGTCTACATATTTCCTGCTTACCGCACCTACCTTGTTTATATTTACTTAGTGGAAACACAGTAAGGTTACTAGAAATATTTAAATACCCACTAAGGAACTGTAAATAAGTAGGTAGGTAGGTACTGTTTTTAAAATCACACGAATATTTTTTATTCAGGTTGAACCACTGAACTCTATTTAAACAAGTACGCTGGAATTGAATAGCATACAAAATGACATTAGATCTTTGTGCCGATTTCATTTGCGCCATGTTGCGCTGTTGTCGCGCGTTATCTATTATATCTATAAAGTGATGGTGACCGTCCAACAGCGCAACATGGCGCAGATCAAATATGCCCAAAATTCAGTGCGCTATGTCCTGTCCATATTATAATGGAGGTCAGTGGGTTGAACCATTTAAATGGGCCTTCAGGGGGATATCCTAAACTATAAGAGATAGCGATAGATGCTGAAAGGAGTTGCGTCCCCGATTTATAGTAATAAGTAACTAGGTATTTATTATTTTTTGCATGTCTTACGTACGACGGATATCTTTATTGAAAGTTTTAATGTCAAATATGCAAAGTGACGCTCTCAAATAGTCAAAGTAACGCGCTCGAGCAAGATTTCCTTTGACACATTTTGACTGATATTTTTTAATAGACTTTTTATTAAGAAACTGTGTATTTTTCTAAGTACCTAGTTTTCAAATTTCGACAAAATAAGAGTCCAGATCCCGTGGGAATATCGAGATAAAGAACTTATGTCTTAAACCAAATCTCCAGCTTCTGCATACCAATTTTCATTACTAATCAGATTCATATCACCTTGACATCAAGACTGTTCGTAATTATTACGTTACTAAATATAATTCATTTTCTAATACCACAATAATGCTGTAGCAAAAACTCTGAAACCGCCATAGCATAGGCGTCGGAAGTCATGAATATTTTTACGACCAGTCGACGGTTATATGAATGAATTTCACGGTATTTTAAATAATAATAATTTATGTAATATCTTGTAGTCACATAATTATAATTTACTACGCTACACTTTTTTTTTAAAGGGCAATGACATCGCGACTTTGATGTACGTTTCCGGTTCCGGTTGGGAGAAAGAAAGTCTTTGACAGAAGATAAAATTCTCGTGTCACTAATGTTAGTTACATACCTACTAACTCCTCCGAAACTACTATACAGATTTTTATTAAATTTTATATGCATATTCAGTAGGTCTGAGAATAGGCCAGTATCTATTTTTCATACCCCTAAGTGATAAGGGTTGTCCACCCCTAACAATTTACGTGCGCAGCTAGTCTATATCTATTATTATCTATACCATCTATCTATACTAATATTATACAGAGGAAATATTTGTATTTTTGTGTGTATGTGTGTCGTATGTTTGTAATGAATAAACTCAAAACTACTAAACCGATTTCAAAAATTCTTTCACCATTAGAAAGCTACATTCACCCTGAGTAACAGAGGCTTAGTTTTGATTTCGATATTACCACAAGATCGGGACTTATGCGACTTATACTAGCTGAGTCCCGCGGAAACCGCGGGACGCAGCTAGTAATTTATATAATACTAGCTGACCCGGCAAACGTTGTTTTGCCTTATAAATTATAGATAGTAGCCGATTCTCAGACCTACTGAATACGTATACAAAATTTCATAAAAATCGGTCAAGCCGTTTTGGAGGAGTTCGGTAACTAACACTGCGACATGGAAATTTTATATATTAGATCTTGTAGTCACATAATTATAATTTACTACGCTAGTTAAGCTATTGCATAGCTTTTATCGCGGGCTTTGAGCTTTAAATGATGAGTTTTCGTAACGAAAAAAACCTAATACCGCCTACCATGTTGCCATGGCAACGTTGTACAAAATAAAAAAAAAAATTATAATTGAATTATAGGTATATTGATAATAAAATGCTATGCAATAGCTTTACCGCGGCAGTCCCCGAGTGCCACACTTTTTTTTTTAAGGGCAATGACATCGCGACTTTGATCTACGCTTCTGGTTGGGAGAGAGCTTTTGACAGCAGTATAAAAAAGAGTGTCCAAATAATACTGCATCGTGCTCAGAGGACGGTGGCTATACGAGGGTTGTTTCGCGTTTTTAACATGGAGGTGCTAACTGACGTGAGTATTTTGGTCAGTCGTCGAGTTATAGTTTTTGGGGTTTCGGTCTCACCGGGTTCCGTCCGTCCAAGTTAGACAATGTGACACCGTTTTTCGGTGAAGTCCCGAGCCTCTTATAGCCTTAATTATTAAAAAAAATGCCTTATTAATTAAAAAGTGGAGTTTATCACT
This sequence comes from Idaea biselata, assembly GCA_958496205.1. NCBI lineage: Eukaryota > Metazoa > Arthropoda > Insecta > Lepidoptera > Geometridae > Idaea > Idaea biselata. The sequence goes on along the minus strand of OY292405.1, from coordinate 4,626,890 downwards.
CTGTCAACTTTGAAACTTCTTGTCACGGAAAAAGACAAAGCATGTTCTCACTACCTTACTTCACGTTTATTAATAAGTCTATGCCGTGTAGCCCCGGCATAGAAAAGGGTTAGGTACCCCATCTCATCCCGTGGGTGTCGTAAAAGGCGACTAAGGGATCTGAGGGAGATTAGCAAACCTAAAGTTCTCCCCGCGCGGTGGCGGATAAACTGCTTGATCCCTAAGAGGGTTGGTGTCAGGCAGGCGGCCGACCGTAAACACATTGCCAAATCTAATTGCAGAAGATATGGTTAATGATGACTTACCGACTGCGCCGACCCCAAATAAAAAAAAACAATTTGGGGTTTAGCGGACCCCGGGCTCCCGAGAGGGATGCAACCGGGAACATCGCCCGGATGAGGAGAAGCTTCCTTTTGCTACATTCGCATTATTTAAAATAGCTGACCCGGAGAACTTTTTTCCGCCTGAAAGGCAAAAAAAAAATCCTATGTCCATCTCCTGGTTCTAAGCTCCCCAGAATTTTTCAGCCAAATCGGTTCAGCCGTTCTTGTGTTTTAAATAGTATAACTAACACGACTTTCTTTTATATAAAAGTAGATATAGGTAGATTATAGAGATATAATATTTAATAAAGATTTCTTATTTCAGCTTTTCCATCAATCATATGCTATATTCAACGTGATGAATGTTATGTGGAAGTAATTAATGTATCTATCTGCCTACTTACATTTCAAAATTTGATTAAGTACCTATTAAGAAACTTAATTAACAATTCCCAAATTATATTACGAATCAGCTAGCTGATTATGTAACTCTGTTGCTAACAAATATCGATTGAAAAAATCGAAATTGTTAATTTTTGCGTTTATGAACCCACAATTTCACAGTCACCATCTTAATTGCAATCAGTCAGATTTAATTACAATTGAAATTTGTTAGCGACTAAATGATGTGAAAATGACTTGTAATCAACAACAATTTTACTTGTTTCAATCGAGAATTATTAGCAACAAAGTAACATAATGAGGCCCCAAGTTCTTCACTTAGCACACGCTTGTATCGTAGATATTTTAACAACTCTGTTTCTAAAACCACTTTCTTCTACTCATATCTCACTTTTTTTTTCTTATTTAATAAAGAAAGTTTTTTATTTGTTGTTTTCACTTATTAGTATTACCTACCTGAGTGTGGTAAGAAGAAGTGATAATGTGGTAAGTAAATGTAATCAGAATCTGTACTAGGACTTACCCACTTTCTATAATTCATTATTTCTGTTTTAGCTTTGCTAGCCATAGCTAGTACCCGCGGGTTTACGCGGGTGAAACCGCGAGACCCATAGGTCTAGGTTGTAAGTCATGATCCCAGTGGGATTTTCAAAAAACCCCTTCTTTTTCCCTTCTTGCCTACATCATATAAAAAACACAATCTCCAAATTTTACCTCAGCTTATCTTGAGCTCCGAACGGTAGACAAAGCATTTTATAGATATGTATAGATTGGGTACACTACGTACTCCTTAGGTAATACTTAGGTATCAATAAAAATATATGGAACCCTAAATATCAAATTAAATATTTCCTAGTTGCTGGTTGATTCCGTAAAAATGTTGCAAATGTCATTTGGATTGAAACAATATAAATGTTTCATATCTCATCATTTTCCGATTTTGTATTCCCAATTCGCCAGTTAATTTTAATGGATTTTTCTAATCAGCAACAGCTTTGAAACAGGAAAGAAAAGCAACAAATTTACAAAATCACCCCACATGCCTCTAATTAGGAATAACAGAAAATGCTTTGTCTATTAAATATTTACAGAATTTAAGTAAAATACTTTCAAGCAGCGCTTTTCTTTATGCAAAATTACCTACTTAAAAGAAAAGCTCCTTGTAATTTCGTCTAAACAAAATCATTAACTTAACAATGTCTTCAGCTATTATTTTAACTACTATCCCATTATTTAGCGCATTCCTAACAGGGCTTTATTTTTTACTATAGGTACTATCTACTCACTATTTTATAAGCAGTTACTCACTAAAGATGTCAAACCCCGAGTTAGACTTTAAAAAACTATTCAAGTTATGTTTGAACGCCATGGAATTAGTCAACTTACACCCAGGATTACCGCGAACAAAGCTTTGGTTTTTACGTTCACTTATACAACATTTAGTTTACACTTTAGTGTTTGCCATAATGTTAAGTAACTCATTAATTGCAGCGAAATCTGGAGACTTTTCAGCAGCCTGTAGGCATGGGATCATCTCTGTCGTTTACTTTGTGGTAACAGCAGTACACCTTGTTGTGGTGAAATATAGAAAACTGATTTTAGCATTTATAGAATTGATAAAAACTGATTACGAAATGGACCTACCTGCCGATGAGAAGCTAATTGTGTATAACTTCGCAATGCTCGCTAGACAAATTCTGATGTTTTGGTTTTATTTGGTCGTGGTGGCCGGTTCCTTATTCCCTTTGAAACATATCATTCTAGAAGTATACTATACGCTTAAAACTAATAAATTTGAGTTGATTGAAGTATATCCGTTGACTTATCCTTCGCCTATTGAAGAGAATAAGTTCCAACTATTAATTTACATATGTATATATGTACTGCTGATATACTATTGTGCTTTCACTGTAATGACATATACTGGTATCATTCCTTTCGTACTTATTTGTATAACACATTCTTGCGGTCAACTGGAAATAGCAGCGAAGAGAATAAAGGAGTTGGACATAGAAAATATTGAAGAGTTTCAGATGAAAGTGAAGAAAATAGTGCAGATTCTACAGCATGTTTACAAGTTAGTTTGATATTTATTGACTGTCAATATTTTCAGGTAGGTAATGTAGTTAGTAAGCAACGACTTAAAGCTATCTTAAGGGCCCTATTCTGAAAAATTGAAAATCCATGTCGGGCGCATCGAAAATTGTTGATTATTTCATGACGGAATGTCGTAGAACTTTTTTTTGTGTACAGATTGTAGGCGACATTGTTTCCGATATTTTAGTGCAGTTTCCATACAAATATGTCGAAACGTATTGAAGCCTATCGACATTTTAGCCAAATCAGACATTTTTTGTCTAAAATTTGGATAGGCTTTGCACCAATAGGAGGTTCTTGTATTAAAACTACACCAAAATGTAGGAAACAATGTCACCTACAATCTGTGCACAAAAAAAAGTTCTACAACATTTCGTCATGAAATAATCAACAATTTTCGATGAGCCCGACAGGGATTTTCAGTTTCAAGGTCGTTGGCGTATATACTCCTCTTAAGCGAAGATAATATAGAGTTGAACTTTATTATATCTTCGCTACGTCGCTCGTCGATGCATTTACAAACGTAGTCGAATGTTTCCTTCCTGGATAAAGATATTAGAAAAAAATATGCTCGCGTATAATTCCTTACCATGCCCCTACGTTTTGTTTTTTCCTTTTCCTAATTTTTCTGAATTTTATTTTCTATTCATATAATTGTTATAGAAAATGTTGGGGCATGGTCATGGCAGATATAGGTTTTATGGCATAAACATTTGCTTAGTATTGTTTACCTTTTTTATCAAAATTTCTAAAATAAGTTAAAAGTAGGTACTTTAGGTGTATGATAATGATAATAATTGTATTAATGTGTTTTATGTTTTTGGTGCAAATAAACATCTTATCTATATCTATCTACTTTTTTTTAAGTTTTCTGGACGAAATAAATGAGGCATTCGGATCAATATTTGAAATAATCATGAAAGCTGCAACAGTCGGGTTACCACTTGCTTTGTGGGAAATTAGATCAGTAAGTCCAATCAGTATAGCTATAGAATTATGTATTTGAAGACTAGCTGCCCGTCGTTGTCGCGTAAAGGTACGAGTTGGCAACGGGCGACATGAGGCGGCATCGGACGACACTACTGGAGGGTTACTGCGGTTCGTTTCGACACGACAACGATACGATAATTCCAGCCGATACGATAATTTACTGTCACACTGTGATAGTAGGGCGACAGTAGAATCATCGTATCACTCTGGTTCCTATGTATTTCTATGAAACTCCCTACGTTGTCAGCGACACGAAGCTATGAAGCTAGCGACGCGTCGTCCAGCGAGCGTATTGTATGAAACTCTCTACGTAGTCAGCGACACGAAGCAAGCGACGCGTCGTCGAGCCAGCGTAGGGAGTTTCATAGAAATACATAAAAACCAGTAGTGTCGCCGCGACATACACTCGTACCTTAAGGTTCGATCTTGCGGGATTATGGGAAGTGAGTAGCCTACAACCTATGTTATTCCAGGCAGGTGCCTAATTCCTCCATCACAATAGTGTAGATAGAATGGTAATTGTCATATTTGACGTGTATTTGACACATTTGGTAGTCGCTTTGGAGTCGAAGTGGACAAATTGTATGGACGTAAAAATAGGGTTTCGAGTTAAAGTGGCATAACCCTCCTATGTTATCTATTCCATCGACATGTGGTAGGATAATTAGATAAACATCTATTTTTGCGAAAATCCTAGTTTTTTTTTTGCAAAAAACCGATTAATTAGACATTTAATTACCTATGCTATTTCTCAATCTATATTGTTAGGTGGAGTAGGCTTGCCCAGCACCTATACCATCCTCCCAGCCTAGTCGGCCATCCCCAGAGGAAAGCACAGGTCAATACGTCCGGAGCTAACTAAGCCGTGGGTTTCCTCGCGATGTTTTCCTTCACCGTAAGAGCGATGTTAATAACGCACATAACTTTTTCTTAAGAGGATAGTCTCCATTCTCTTTCTCCATACAAAAGTAGTTTAAATTTTCCTCCCTGGATAAAGACATTAGAGCAAATATGTTTATACCATAAAACCTATATCTGTCATGTCATGACAATGCATCTACCTTTTTTTTTTTAATTTTCTAATTAAAATAATAATAAAAAAATAATAAAATGAAAAAATAAAAAGGTAGATGCATAGTCATGACAGATATAACGTTTTATGGCATAAACATATTTGCTCAAATGTCTTTATCCAGAGAGGAAAACCTAAACTACGTTTGTATGGAGAAAGAGAATGGAGACTATCCTCTTAAGGAAAAAGATAATGATGCGTGGTCGGCCAGGATTCGAACGCGTGACCTTCGGAATGAAAGTCGAGGTATCTACCACTAGACCAACACCGCTCGATATAATGGTAATAGTAACGTCATTTTAGTGCGTCATATATCGGAATTAGGCTCCCTAAACTATACCGTTTATGGTCTACATTACAAGTTTCATTGCTATCGGATCCAGGAGGGTTACTGCGGTTCGTTTCGACACGACAACGATACGATAATTCAAGCCGATACGATGATTCTACTGTCACACTGTGATAGTAGGGTGACAGTAGAATCATCGTATCGGCGTATCGGTAATTCAAGCCGATACGATGTTTCTACTGTCACACTGTGATAGTAGGGCGACAGTAGAATCATCGTATCGGCTGAAATTATCGTATCGTTGTCGTGTCGAAACGAACCGCATTAACCCTCCTGTACCAAATTTTTACAAGAAAATTGTCAAACATACATCCCTTCTCGCATAATTCCGTTTGAATAAATTTTCAATGTTTGTTTTACAGAATACTGTCTTATTTTATTATTTTTAGGAAATAGAATGACCATTCTTGTCATTCTGTCACTTTTTTAAATATAATAATATGAAATATCTTATAATTTGATAATTATGTTTTAGGCCTTTTTCGTTCGTGGAGATGTGAGTTTAGAATTTGTAGCCATTTGTTTCGCAGGATTATGGCTTGCAGTAACGCCATGCTACTACAGTCAAACTCTAATGGAAAAGGTTTGAACATAATGCCTAGCTATGCCTTTCTATTTAGTTTCTGCCGCGTCAGAAACTCCCGCATCAGGGGCAGCCTTCATGTCCGAGACATGGCATATAAATTGCAAGAATGCCGCTTACGCTGGTACGGTCACGTTCTAAGAAAACCGGCTAGTTACGTGGGAAACAAATGTCTTGCTATGGCGCCTCCAGCTCCGCCCGGCCGCGGCAAATCGGGAAGACCTAAAAAGTGCTGGCTTGACGTCGTAAAATCGGATATGCGTGTAAATGCGCGGGATGCCGAAGATCGTGCGAAGTGAAGACGTTAAAGTAGGAAAGCGGACCCCGGGTTCTCAAGAGGGATGCAACCGGGAACATCGCTCGGATGATGATGATGATGCCTTTCTTTCGAAGAAACTCTACCTAAGCTCGCCTTACGAGGACCGAACTGTCGGCCCGGGGACACGATCTGTCTATAAGTGTACCCCTACCATGAGTTGATACGTAAATACGTACGTACATTGTAACGTTAACATCCTCGAAGATATTAACGTTACAGTGCACCACGCATTATCATAAACCATCCATGATAGATTACTTTGTGACGAAAGATTGTACAGATTGTAAACACAAATCTGTAGCAAATAAATTTTAATAGATAATATGAATTCTTTTCTTTAAATAGGGAAATGATATAACATTCGTTATATATTCCTGTGGCTGGGAAAGATCGTTTAATCGAAGCGCTAGACTGAGTGTGCTGATTATACTCCATCGTGCTCAAAAACCTGTTGCACTGAAGACCTTGTTCTATGAACTTGGTACGGAGGCGATTACTGATGTAAGTCACACAATAAACCCTTACGCTATTTGGTGTTCTTGCGGTTGGTATGATGTGTTTATGTCAGGTTCCATTCTACTTCTTCTTTTTGCCTCCCTGAGGAACTTAAATATTGTATCCTGCCTAATATGAGGCGGTTACAACGACCTTGCATTGTGCAAGAGGATGGATACGAAAGGGACGCTGGCACACGAAAATTTGTTTGCTTTGTTTTCCTTTATTCCTACATTATTTTACATTCCATGAAAGAAAAATGAATTAAATAATGAACTTCCTATTTAGATTTTTAAACTACTGGTCGGAATAGGTTTCATTGGTCAACGTTAGACCACTATCATATCTAATATCATATGAGGCATGAGATGCACTATAACGTTAACAGTTAGGGCACGTCTGCAGCGCGGTCAAAGAGTCGTGGAAAGAACAGACGAAGCAAGCGCGCTTTATACAAGGTCAAACTGTTAACGTTAGGTACAGTGGACTCATGTTAGATTTACTGTTCACTTTGCTTCTATATTTTTAGATGTTCCAACAAGCCTACACACTATTCAACTTGATGAATGCAGCATGGACATAATAACAACACGAATAAAATAAAAGTTAAAGAAGATACCTTTATCCTTTCTACACATCAAGAAACATAACATGTAATTGCAATAAAAAAATAAACCATTTCAAAAACGTCTCGGGTGTTTCTAAAAAAAGTTCAGACAAACAGACACACAAACATCTATTTTCTAAAACGCATAAACTTACTGTCTTCTTGGCTGTTGAGGGTAAAACGGTGAATTGAATAACCCTCTTTCGGCAGTCAGGTAAAAGCAACGATGTGTTCCGTCAAAATTGGAAGCAAATACAGACGTCAATTAACAAAATTGCATATATATGCAATTTGTAATTAAGTAAAAGACTTTCAAGTAGCGCTTTTCTTTTTCCTTGTAATTTCGCCTAAACAAAATCATTAGATTAACTATGCCTTTGGCTATTATTCTAACTATTAGCGTATTAGTTAGGACATTATATACAGGTTTTATTTCTTACTATTCACTCTTTCATTAGCAGTTACTCACTGAAGATGTCAAACCTAGAGTTAGACTTTGAAAAACTATTCAAGTTATGTTTGGACGCCATGAAACTAGTCAACATACATCCAGGAGTACCACGAACAAAGCTTTGGTGCTTGCGTTCACTTATACAACACCTAGTGTATACTTTAGTGTTTGCTTTAATGTTGTGTAACTCATTAATTGCAGCGAAATCGGGAGACTTTTCAGCAGCATGTAGGCATGGGATTGTCTCTGTCGTTTACTTTGTGGTAACATCAGTACACCTTGTTGTGGTTAAGGATAGAAAAATGATTCTGTCATTTATAGAATTGATAAAAACTGATTATGAAATGGACCTACCTGCTGATGAGAAGCTAATTAGGTATAACTTCGCAATACATGCAAGAAAAGCTCAGATTTTTTGGTTTTGTATGGTTGGGGTGGCCGGTACCTTATTCCCTATAAAACATATCATTCTAGAAGTATACTATACGCTTAAAACTAATAAATTTGAGTTGATTGAAGTATATCCGTTGACTTATCCTTCGCCCATTGAAGAGAATAAGTTCCAACCATTTATTTTCATATGTATATATGTACTGGTCGTCTTTTATATAGCTTTTACTGTAATGACATACAGTGGTATCATTCCTTTCGTACTTATTTGTATAACACATTCTTGCGGTCAACTTGAAATAGCAGCGAAGAGAATAAAGGAGTTGGATATAGAAAATATTAAAGAATTTCAGATAAAAGTGAAGAAAATAGTGCAGATTCTACAGCATGTTTACAAGTTAGTTTAATATTTATTGACTGTCTATATTTCCAGGTGGGTAATGTAAATGTAGTTGGTAAGCAACGACTTGATGCTATGTTAAGCGAAAATAAAATGAAGATTATCTTTGCAACGTCGATGCATATTGTCACACTAAACGTAGCTAGCGTCATTAAGGGGGCAGTCTACCTACTCTTTTTGGCATCGTGATAGGAGCGATGTCGTCTCCTATCCACTTGCTACCCTATTTTTTACCTCTAGAGCTAAGGGTCCACCTTTCGGCATCGTACGTATCGAACGCATCGCATTAAACGTATGAATTTTTCAATGCTGATCGGCAGCGATCGCATTTGCCGTCGGAACTACCAGCTATCGGATTGTCTTTCACACGAGGCGTCACAAAAGTTGCCTCTCGAAGTAACGGCGGCGGCGTCGCCATTACCTACCTCGTCGTTCGTTCGCCCGTTCGGTTCTCCTCGTAATTACATAAACGAAACATTAAGGTAAAAAATACGCGTTCATAAGATCTGGAGAAAAACGACTACTACTACTATTATTTATTACTATGCACAAAAATCGTGTGACATACAAAAGTGAATAAATTCGCCAGACCGTTTCAAGCATACATGGCGACTAGCGTAAAATTAGACTAACATGGAGTGAAGTTAGACACAAGGGCGAGAAGTTCCTATCATTCGAATCTGTTTCAACGTCGGGCCGTAAGGATTCAGACAGAGAATTTTAGATTATAATACTTCTTTCACACGCTTTTTAGGGTTCCGTAGCCAAATGGCAAAAAAACGGAACCCTTATTGATTCGTCATGTCTGTCTGTCCGTCTGTCCGTCCGTATGTCACAGCCACTTTTCTCCGAAACTATAAGAGTTATAATGTTAAAACTTGGTAAGCAGATGTATTCAGTGAACCGCATTAAGATTTTCACACAAAAATAGAAAATAAAAACAAAAAATTTTTGGGGTTCCCCATACTTAGAACTGAAACCCAAATTTTTTTTTCATCAAACCTTTAAATATAACCTATATATATCAAACCTAAATCTATGTATAGGTCTTCAAAAATTATATTGAAGTTTTTAATATCATTTGTTTTCAAAACTCAATAGTTTGCGCGAGAGACACTTGTGTGCCCCCCCCCCCCCCCCTGTAACTTCTAAAATAATGGAATGATATAACTATCTAGTAAAATGTTTTTTTTTTTAAATGTCATAAATCGTAAGCCGCAATTTACCCTTCAAAACAAATCTGTTGTATATATAGATAGATAGAACGCTTTATTGTTCTCACCAAAAATAAATGGTACGAAGCCCTTCGTGCGCGAGTGCGACTCGCACTTGGCCGGTTTTTTTTTATTTTAAAATAACATAATGCAACTGGGGTTAGGTATCTGTTTATTTCTATCTTTCTATTCTTTCTATTTTTTACCTTATTAATTAGTGGTGCAAGTAAATGTCTTATCTGTCCATTAGTGTCCATCTATCCATTTACTTTTTTTACAGTTTTCTGGATGAAATAAATGAGGCATTCGGATCCATATTTGAAGTTATCATAAAAGTTGCAACAGTCGGGTTACCACTTACTTTATGGGAATTTAGATCAGTAAGTTCAATCAGCATACCTACCTACAATTTATTATTTGCAGAAAAAGTAGGCACATTCTGGTCATTCTATCACTTTTCTTTAAATACCAACTATAAAAATTCTTAAAATTTCAATATTATGTTTTAGGCCTTTTTCGTTCGTGGAGATGTGAGTTTAGAATTTATAGCCATTTGTTGCGCAGGATTTTGGCTTACAGTAACTCCATGCTACTACAGTCAAACTCTAATGGAAAAGGTTTGAACATTAATACTTACCTATGTCACTCCTCGATAATGTAGCTTTGTATTGGTAACAGAATATTTGAATTCGGTTTAGTGGTATCAGGGATTACCCGGAAAATACATACTTCATACATTAATGTTACCAACGTTACCTCTTTATAATATTAGTGATATATACCCTGATATATTAGTTTGTGACGGAGGGTTGTCCTGATTGATAACACAAATCTGAAGCAAATAAATTGTAGTAGATAATATCAATTATTTTTTAAATAGGGAAATGATATAACATTCCTGATATATTCCTGCGGTTGGGAAAAAACATTTAATCGAAGCGCTAGACTGAGTGTGCTGATTATACTTCATCGTGCACAAAAACCTATTGCACTGAAGACTTTGTTCCGTGAACTTGGTACGGAGGCGATTACTGATGTAAGTCACACAATAAATCCTTACGCTATTTTGGTCTTATAAATTTAAATAAAAAAACTTGAGGGGTGTCAAGGGATACCCGGATGGAACAAAGTTCCTTATAACTATAGCAAAAAGTGTCGTTACAACTTTTGGTCTTAATTTTTTCCGTCTAGTCCCCTTTCTTTATTTATAAATAAATTCTGTCCACAACACACAGCGCCATCTAGCCCCGTGGTAAGCGACTACATTTGTGTTATAGCCGTAGGTAATGTGGTTAAGTTAGTTTACATTCTACAATCTTCTTCTGCTCTTATCACTTCCCTAAGGATATAAAAAAAAGTATAATATGTAGTATATCCGTTGTCTAGTACCCATAGTACAAGTCTAGTGCTTAGTTTGGGACTAGATTGCGCTGTGTGTAACGTCGTGCAATATTTATTTATTTTATTTAATATTGACACGAAAGACACGCCAGCAGATGGGAAATGGTTTGCCCTATTTATTTACACTATTTTACATTCTATGAAAGAAAAAAATATGAAATAATGAACTTCCAATTTAGATTTTTAGTCTGATCAGGATAGGTTTCATAGGTCAATGTTCGACCACTATCATACCTAATCACATGAGGCATGAGATGCACTGTAACGTTAACAGTTAGGGCATGTTTACAACTCATAATATTGGCTCTCGCGGCCAACAAGTCTTGACTGGTGCGGGAAAAGAACAGGCGAAGCAAGCGCGCTTTAAACAAGGTCAAACTGTTAACGTTACAGTGGACTCATGGTAGGTGTACTGTTCAATTTGTTTGTTATTTTTTAGTTGTTCCACCATGCCTACGCAATACTTAACTTGATGAATGCAGCGTGGACATAATAACGACATAAATAAAGAAAAAAATAAAGAAGATACCCTTTCTACACATCAAGAAATATAAAAAAATGTGATTATTTATTTTTAGATATAATAAAAAGAACTTTGTCACTTAAGTACATGTTATGTTATGTATGTGTACCTAAAGCAATAAATAAATAATTTATACCCCCATATACCGTCATAATCCCCACTATCTGCCCCACCAGTTGGGATTATGGGAGGAGGTAGGTATTTGTTAATTACTCTGGGGGTATATGCAATTTGTTAATAATAATTGACGTCTGTATTTGACATCGTTGTTTTTACCTTTTAGTGGGGATTATGACAATAAAGGTCATCTCCCCATCTCCCTCTCTCTGATGGTGGGTCCCGGGGCGGTTTGGGCGGTGTTGGGCGGGTTGTGTGTTTGTGGATGAGATAGTGTTTTAAGTAAATAATTTTTTTTATGTTTATTATTTTGTATATTATAACTTATTTGAACAGATAGACAGACAGACAGAGTTACTTTCGCTCTTGTAATGCTAGTAAGGTTTATTATAGCAAGTATGGATTATTGCTCCAGTTCCACTTTTCTTCAATAATATTATATATGCGACAATGTAAATCACATGATTACTGCAAAAAAAAATATACAAAAAAAAAACCCCATGAGTTTCTTGTGTCTTCTTCTCATGTCATGGAGGTCGCGATCCGAAGACATAGTAGAGTAGATTAAATAAAAAAAAAAATGACATGTCAAAGAGATATCTTGCTAATATCCGAATGAATAAACGTACTTTGATTTTGATTTGATTTTTTAATTTTCCCATACAACAAACGTGATTTATTTATGACATAAAAACGCAACGACACAGCGATATCCATTCTACCCCACAGGACAGGCTCAGTCTAGTGTGGTGGATCCGATAAATTGTTTACTTGGACTGTACACTTTTTGGTAAATAAATTATTATTTATCATAGATTCTTCTTCTGTTTTCGCGATGTTGTATTGAAATTAAAGACATTTTTCGGTTTGAATCGCGTGGTTTTTATTATTTTTAGCATTGTTACAACGCTCAACGTTTCGAGACCTTTCCAGGTCTCTTCTTCAGGTTATTATTTATTTATTTCATTTTTATGTATGTATGTTTACCACTGGCAGTTGGCACCATCTAGTGATGGAGTGATAGACTGGTACCAGTGGTTGGGTGTTTTTTTTTTTTAAATTACCTATAAAAATGCCCAGAAACAATAGAACAGTAGGTATAAGAAATATTAGTAGGTACTTTTAATTTTTTATTATATACCTACAAGAATTGTTATTAGGTACCCTATACGTAGAAGCTTTTTTCCAGACCTAGATATTTAAGTGTGCCTGACAAGGCAGGCACTTGCCTAATTTTTGATGTCAAACATGTCTATAGGCAAGGTGTTAATCTAAAAGTGGTCGTGGCGATACAGGCCGTGGCGACGCCTCGCCACGCTATACACATGTTGTGATCTACGAGTTTAAATAAATAAATTCTCTGAACAACAAACAGCTCCATCTAGATAATAATGTATGTACTGTACTATACGTAGTGAGTCGATGTTTCACATCTGCCAGGCGTCCCGTGATGGCTCACATATTTTTTGTATTTTCTTATCGGACTGGCTTACGACAAATTTTTTGCAAACAGGTGTTCGTACACGGATTTCGTCTAGTGTTTATTTTACGGTTCCATATCCAATTGTGATAATAATACGGAACCCTTCGTGCGCGAGTCTTAATCGCACTTGTTTTTTTTAAATTATTTTGGCCTCCGTATCCCTGACTATTATAATATTTAAAACAAAAAAAAACCCGACGAATTGAGAACCTCCCCCTTTTTTGGAAGTCGGTTGAAAAACAACAACGTATGTTGATTTTCCCGCAATTTTCGCGACAGTTGTGTAAGGATGGAACCTTACACAACTGTCGCGAAAATTGCATTATTAAATATTCAACGCTCCAACGTACAGTGTATGCAATAATGAAGAGAAATGTGCCATATGCGATATTGTATTTAATAATAATGCAGGGTATTTATTGTGCAATAGCTGTGTCCCGCGGTTTCACTTGCATAAGTCCCGATTTCGTGGGAGTTATTAAAAAATCTTGCTTATCGGATGTCTCCATCATGAAATAGAGAACACTTTCCAAATTTCAGCCCTCTTTAATCAGCGGTTTAGGCTGTGCATTGATCAGTCAGTCAGATGTTATAATATTTTTTAAATAACTAGCTGGGTCCCCCGGATTCCCCTGCGAAACTCCGATTCCGTAAGAATTTTTGAAAACCCTATCTTATCGGATGCCTCCATCAATGAAGAAAACACTCTAAATCCTTGCTTATCATCACCTTGCATATTTTACATGGAGAACTCTCTACTTCTTTTTTTTTTTTAAAGAAGTTATCCCTTATTTTTTACGAATTACCCTTTGAAGACTGAATTAAATCCACAACATTTTGCATCAAAGATTTGTCTACCACACAAAGGTCGTTGAAAAAATGCCCTTGCGGTCATTTCACGCTACAATTAAATTAGTAAAACCAATTACCTACTACAAATACAAGACGAGAAATTGCATGCTGATTATTGCATATGGCGATCATCCAAACTGGCTTCGAGAGCGATTGTAGAGGATTTTTAATACCATTAATCTCATGTCTGATGCAGATTGAACAATAACAAAGAAAGCAAAACAAGGGTAATCTATCGTGGTTTATGAGTATGAGACAGCCTGGTGACAGACGGACAGACAGACAGCGGAGTCTCAGTAATTGGGTCCCGTTTTTACCCTTTGGTACGGAAAATACAAGTCGCTCTTTTTCGTAGACACATCCACCACAGAGTCAAAAATAAACTCAGCAAAAATATAAAAAATACAAGTATTTAACGTTATAAAATAATCTAGGTAAGTAATCAAATCACTGAAAAAAATGTTGTTCTATAAATAACTAATAGAGTGGCTGAACCCTCTTTGATTAGATTTTTTAAATAGGAACAACTGTCAACCTGTCTACTAGATCACTAGATCCCAGACCACAAGGGCCTACAGTACGAATGACCGGTTTGAATCACAAAGAAGACGGTTTAAAAACGTAAAATAGTATACCTATAGAGATAATATACGTAGGTACCTAATGAGACGTAGGTAGACTGTGTATGTGACTCAATAACAACAAATCAAATTAAAATAAACTCTCATATTTCTGTAACTGTAACAATATCCCTCCCAATAAACATCACCAAAACGAGCACAATACAACAACGAAATTGGTGACAAAAATACACAATAATTTCGTAGAGTATTAATTAAAATCTCTCTTGCCACTATGATTTGCTCTTCTCCCAGTATTAAACCGACTTCCAAAAAAAGAGAAGGTGCTCAATGCGTCAGGATACATTTTTTTCAACTTCATTATAAATATAAATATTGCACGACATTGCACATAGCGCAATCTAGCCCCAAACTAAGCACTAAGATTGTACTATGGGTACTAGACAACGAATATACTACATATTATACATTCCATTTCCCATCCTGAGCTGAAACTATCCTCCAGCCCAGCCCATCTAGGTAGACACAAATGCAATACTTAACAACAAATCAAATCAAAATAAACTCTCGTATTTCTGTAACTGTAACAATATCCCACCCAATATACATCACCGAAACGAGCACAATACAACAACGAAATTGGTGACAAAAATACACGAGAATTTCTTATCCTGACCAAACTATCCTCCTGGCCGAAGAAAAGTCTTAGCTCTACGAACATCTAGGTAGACACAAATGCAATAACAACAAATCAAATCAAAATAGACTCTCGTATTTCTGTAACTGTAACAATATCCCACCCAATAAACATCACCAAAACGAGTACAATACAACCACGAAATTGGTGACAAAAATACACGAGAATTTCGTAGAGTATTAATTAAAATCTCGGGCAGGCGGCTTCAGTTTATTTATAATTTTATAGCCGAGCGTGTCTTGCTTTCTGTGGGCTGGGTCATGCGACGTTCCCTATGAATTAAGTCAATAGGTATGTAGGTACAAAATGTTGTGGGTGTGAATTATTCAAAACACACTGTGGTTTGCATTACATCCGCGTCTTCTGCTTTTTAGGGTTCCGTTGCCAAAGGGTGAAAATGGGAACGTTTTACTGAGACTCTATACTGTCCGTCTGTCTCTCTGTCTGTCACATGTACCTATCTCATGAACCGTGATAGCTAGACAATTGAAATTTTCACAGATGATGTATTTCTGTAGCCACTATAATTTGCTCTTTCCCAGTATTTTTCAACTCCATTCCATTTCCCACCCTGACCTGAAACTATCGCCTTGGCCATAGAATACTCTATATCTTCCCTTTAGAGCTCTATGATAAATATGATAATCTAGGTACCTACCACAAAGTTTTGTACTCTGCTAAAATAAAAACATGTGTCGTCTGGAACATTACGTGACTCACTCACGCCGATTCTATCGACTGTTAAATCAACTTGCCCATACGTTCATACTTCTTACGCACCATAGCATAGTATTTAAAAACTACAACTATATAATTATGTTTGGGCATTTTTTTAATCAACAGTCAAAATTATACTATCAGCCTGCCCCGGCTTCGCTCGGGTGTGCAAATCTTCTTCTTGAATCGTTATACCATTAAAAAAACCCCAACAAAATCCGTTGTGTAGTTTTAAAGATCTAAGCATACAGACATAAATATTTATTCGATTTTTAGCTGTAATCGTACCATTATAGCCAATAATTACACACTAGCTGTGCCCCGCGGGCTTCCCCACATAATTCCCATCCCCGTTAAAGTACCACCATAAAATATTCTATGTGTCAATCTAGGTTATTAACCTATGTGCCAAATCTCAGCCATATTCGTTCAGCCATTTTTGTGTATTTGACATCAAAACTTTCATATCAATATTTATAAAATGCTTTGTCCTGCCTGACTGACTGATTGATGAACGCACAGCCTAAACCGCTGAAAGTAGAGAGCTGATATTTGTAGTGATTTCTTTACGTGTTATAGGCATCCGATAAGAAAGGATGTTTGAAAATTCCCACGCGATCGAGACTTATGCGGGTAAAACCGTATGACACAACTAACTAGCAATATTAGTGGATTAAATACGTTTATACAGAGAGTTGAATCTCATTTGTGTTTACACTGGCCCAGTGTGGACAAGCATGATTTATCCGCATATTTCAAAATATCACGTCTCTGTGATACATGCGTCGGGACACTTCTTGACGTTTGATACAGGTGGACGTTCAACTGAGGTTATTTCTAATTTAATTTATATCATTAGCACTACACTGTAGCTAAAAGCTGAGCTTGTCCGCGTATATGCGTGGGCGCCGTCTTTATAGCGGACATTTGTCCATTGCAGGCTTAGATGAAAACAAAAATAAGTAGATACAGTATATTCTAACATTGCGTATTCGAAAAATGAGCTAGAAACATCTATACATGCATTTTCTTAAAATTATTGTATTTAAAAACATTTGTCTTTAAGAATGGCTTTGTAAATAAGCAAAAAGGCATTCTTAATAGATGTCAAAAAGATTATCGCAGTGTGACAGCACGTGCTCACGCGGCAACGGTTCGACATACGACTGAGGCTAGTGCGTCAGCTAGACGCAGTTTTATCGTCTCATTTTCCAGACTAGGTACCGTATCTTTAGTTTTTTGTTTTAATCTAAGATTGCAGGTGAGGGTTTGACCACTATTTCTTAGCAGATATAGGTACAACTTTTGTCTGGGTTAAGCAATGCCTTGTGCTTATTGATTACTTGGATGGGTAACCGATAATGACTGTGGCAAAAAAATACATTTCATCGAGCTCCTCCGTGCTTCGGAAGGCACGTTATAGGTAGGTATACCTACGGCTAATTCGTAGGAACTCTGCACGCTTTCATAGGCGTTCGATACTTCGAAATCATCGAGGCACCGCTACTTCGTCCACACTGAAGGCTGCCGAACCAGTGATATCGATGTATCTGTCGCGGTTCTGCAAGAACACATCTAGCAAGGATGTTCAAGATTATATCAAGACCAACAACAAGCTTGCTCCGGTCTCGGGTGTTTTTGAGCTAGAAGAACTGGAATCGCAAAGGAAAACCAACTTTAAATCCTTCGTGCTCCGGTTCCCAGCGTCGGTGAAAGATGTTTTGTTTTCTGCCGACTTCTGGCCGGCTGGCATTGTGTACCGCCGCTTTAGGGAAGCGCGTCCGATTTTAGAAAACCCTAAACTCTAATTTTAGTTTATATTATCTGTATGTATGTTAGTCTATAAGGTATATATTTATATGAATAATTATTAAATGTCATCTTCATTTTTATTTTGGTATCTCGGTTACTGCGATACAAGCTGTGCTTAGTGTGGAACTGATTTATAATGTAATTTGGGATATGTTTAATAAGTTTCATAATAATAAATAAATATTGTTGTTGTTGTTATTGTTATAGTATTCGTAAGGATGGGATTATTCGTACGTCGTCGTACGTTAGCGCACAAATGAAGTTCGGACGAGAATGTATCCGAAGTGCAGCCGGCCTTAAGCTGTTGGTCCTGCCTGGTTGATCTGATAGCAGTCGTAATGTTATGTTAGACGGCTTATAGCGACCTGAAAACTCTAACACTAGGTGTGCTACACTACTACACGAAGAAGACTACAAGAAGAAAAAGAAGAAGATGGTAGGTAGGTAGGTTTCTGCAAGCAACTCTTTTTTTTGACACAGTCTCAATAATTGTGCACTAAAATAGATGTCTACACAGCAAACTACCGAGCTATCGAGAAGAGGTATTTTTATTTTGGAAATTCTTAGAATGGATCATTGATTCAAAATTGCTTTATTTAATTGAAAGCAATGTAAGGAATACAATACGTGATCATTTTGAAAAGTTTGGTTTCGGAACGCGCCCTCCAATGAGAAGAAACCCCAAGAAACTCATGAGGGTTTTTATTATTTCTTGTGATCATGTGTTAAGTCATCGCATAACGGGACACAACGAGCATAATAAACATAATTTTATAGTCCAAGTTTGACATAAAAATGAAACGGGAAATGCATTTACATTTCCTTCCAAAACGCACCCAGAAATTCTGTAGTAATGAAATATTGTCGAAAGATCCTTGTCCCAGTTCAACTAGAGTAATTAATTAAGGAACCTGACGTACAGACATAAATAGCTGAGCTGCTACATAAATATTGTTTAGAATAATACTTACAGACACGACACTGCATTTTCGTTGATTTACTTGACACGAGTATTGGGTGGTAATTGAGAGTGTGTTGTTCCTTCAGACTATCTGTATACCTACTAACCTGTATACCTATACTTCGTTTTTAATTTCAGACTACGATCTGACGTTTTGGTTCTTTATTTTTGACGTTTTTTCTTCAGCAGAAAGATGTGTCAAGTCATAGTCTACAATTAATAATCAAAATATTATACCTACTGCCTGCAGGGCAAATGCATGGCGGTCGGAATGCAAAAACAATATTTGGGCTAATATAAAACTAAATTTATGGACGACATAGCTATGATAAAAACATGACCCTTTCCTTGCAGTCGGGTAAAAAGATACATATTCAATTTTTTGGATTTGCGTTCAACGGTTTTTATCGGTGGTAGATAAAAACCATGCACTGCATGACTTAAGTCTCGTGACAAGACTTAAGTCAAATCAAACCACCATACCAGTCTGGAAAACTCTCATACCAAGACTAAAGATAACAATTTTGTAAGTATTATACCTACCATCACCACGGGGCTATGGAACCCCGGACTTTTGAAAGGCGTACGTGGAGCCGAAGCCAACACGTAGAGACCCCTATAACAATTTTACTCGCAAACTATGAAGTGGACACCAAGCCGGCTGTTATCCCTGTCTGCACTATAAAATGCAGCCAAGGACAACCACCGGATCGGATAGAACTATTGGAGAAATCTACGGATGAAAACAACATGGGCTATAGTGATGTGATGATAGTGGATTGGCTACTGGGGGAACTATGGTGATTATGGCGCCTGCCGTAACAATGTCCAATAAACATATGTGACGTGTGACCCGTATGCCGAAACGTCGAGGTAGATACTTTATCTATAACGCGATCTATAGATTAGGAGGGGGAAGTTGGTCATCTTACCTCGTTAGTACCAACTGGAGACTTATATGGTGGAAAGAGTAGTAAAAGTTATGCCTAAAAAACTCGGTCAGCCGCGATTCAGCCTGGGCCCGTCCGAGCTCAGCCCGTTTTTAGGGGAGCAATCGGGCCTGGGAACTAGACCCGTGCCTAATAATAATGCTAATCCATATTAATATTATAAAGAGGAAAGATTTGTATTTTAGTGTGTATATGTTTGTTATGAATAAACTCAAAAACTACTAGATCGATTTCAAAAAATCTTTCACCATTAGAAAGCTACATTCACCCCGAGTAACATGGGCTCCTTTTGATATTCCCATCGGGACTTACGCGGGTGAAACCGCGGGACGCAGCTAGTCTACGTATATAATAGATCCGATGTATAATATACCTACCTACGTCTATAAGTTGTTCGAAGTTTTCATCATACACTGGGAAACAATAACACTCATGGAATTCGTAACATTAATAATTGCACAGTTGTTGGAGTAATTTATCAAATATTGGCTCGTAGACAATACGCGGACGTAAGTACTTACGAGATCATATCCGTAGCACTTAGCTACGACTTTTCAACTTTTCTTTTCTTGTCGGTGTCAGTTATTTTTTTTTTTCGTAAAAGCATGAAATAACCTGACCTTAGACAGTGCCACCAACTTATTTGTTATGTAATCTAATGTCGGGTATCTGGACCCACCTAGTAAAATTGGCCGACTTAACGAATTGAGAACCTCCTCCATTTTTGAGACAGTTAAAAAATAGTAGTATTGCAAACCCTAATATTTAAACCATTTAAACTAATATACTTATCTTGATTTTTTTTTGTTCATACCTAGTACCTAATATCTCTTTTTGTTGTCTTTTGAGAAAAGAGACGCAAGATCTTTGCCAATCTAAACCATACCATAGGTACTGATACCCTTTCATCGCAATCGGTTCAGCTGTTTTTACGTGAAGAAGCAACTTATTTGTTATTTTTAACCTGCACAATATTTTCACGCTATCGGGACTTACGCGCGTCAAACCGCGGGGCGCTACTAGTGAATCATGTACTTTAGTATGTTAATAAAATGTTTTTATACCTACCAATCATAACAAAATCTACTTAATAAAAACTACAACCGATTATCCACGCTTAGCCTAAACATTCGAGTCGTAAAAACAGAAAGAATTTTCTTCGTACGCAAAACTGTCGTAGCCACAAAGTCAGGAATGATACAC
The DNA here is from genome assembly GCA_958496205.1 of Idaea biselata. Classification (NCBI taxonomy): domain Eukaryota; kingdom Metazoa; phylum Arthropoda; class Insecta; order Lepidoptera; family Geometridae; genus Idaea; species Idaea biselata. The sequence continues at coordinate 4,605,901 of OY292405.1, read as the reverse complement.
CATTTTAATTCATATTAACTAAATCCAACCAAATCCTAAAATAGCAGAGTTTCGCTAACCGATTACATCACATATGACATTCTCGATCCCACCCAGTTTTATCGTAACTTGTAGGTATACTAACGAAATGCAGCGTTCTGCCAAGCCCAATTTAATATATACCTAGAATACGTACTACACTTTATTAATTAGTCTACAACCTGACATTTAACTATTTTATTTAGCTAAATAATCTACTTAATAAATAACAAAAGCAAAACATGTTTTATTTTTCGTATAAACCCCGAGAAACTTCGATTAAAAACTTAAATTCTACCTTACCTGTTTGCAGAAAGAAAAAAAATCACCAGCACATAGTTCACAGAAAAAAAAATTAAAACACGTTAAAATAAAAGGCTTTATGAGTAATCGGCACAAGGCACTTACTTCCGGTCTGGAGAAAAAAAGTTGATTCAAGATGGCCGGTTGAAAAACCGCGGGTGTTTCCGCTGATGTTTCGTCACTTCGTAACACAATAAGTTACGTTTATGAGTCTGGATTTGTGCTGAAGGATTTTTTTTATCGCGGAGTCGCTGCTCCCGGCCAACGAATATGCGTGACTAAGAACTATGAACGATTCACGTGGTTTGAGTGAGAAAATTTAGATGGCAGAGGGAAATGTGCTGCTGGGAAACAAGATATTCAAATTGTATTAATAGAGATATCATCTGCATTCTACTTAATGAAACTGTAATTTAATCATCGAGTAAAACTTGGTTTGTTCTAACAAAGTTTTATAACGACTTTCGAAGTTAATCTTTTTTTTTTTCACATTTTCGCTAATGTTTATTAAAGTAGATTCTATAGAAAAAAAAGTGTCCCCTAGCTTAAAAGGAACGCAGGCAGGTATGCGAGATGATGTTAGATTTAATTATTTAGGAATAATAGAATTAGTAGCAATTCGATCTTGCGGAATGAATGAAGGAACGAATTCCTTTTTTTACACACCACTAAAAATAACAATACAAAGAAAAACATACACAACTTAAAGCTAATCCGAATCGGAATCGGAATCGTGTCTGAAAATATAAAAAAGTTAAAAACTCGAAGGATTTCCACAAAAGGACTGGCCATAGAGCTTGAAGAAAAATTAAAAGAAAATTAGATTTCTTTTTAAATTTGAAATGGATTTTTTTCTTCATTCAGCCAGTAAGCTCTCGAAAGGAATTTGCCTATAAAAAAAAACAAAAAAGTTTAGGTACAACTCATAATTTTATTGATCGCGCCAGTCACCATGTTTGAACATTATTTTAAAGAAAAACGATTTCTTCTATACACAGATGGTTGCTAATTCCCTAAACTCCAATGTGCCTAGATATTAACTATCTTTGTCCGCAGCGTAGGTATTATAACAACGATGTATTTCAGATCCAGTCATCGGGTTAGTATGGAATTAATAATTGGATGGTGGCTCCTGTGTGTGTCACGGTCATTCGGTAGGTGTTCGAGGCTTGTAGAGCACATTACCTAGGGTTTAGATAATGTAAGTACCTACTATATATAGCTAAAAGTAGCTTTGATCTAAAACAGTGGTTCCCTAAGTGGGGGGCCCGCCCCCCAGGGGGACGCAGAGACCTTTCCAGGGGGGCGCGGGCCACCTATGTAGATAAACCTGCGATCGCTAAAAGAATGCATTCCAGACTGCTCGATACGACCAATAAAAATATTTGAAATTGACGCCGGTCAAGAACCTCATTGAAGCCTCAGTAGGCGAATGTTAAGAACTTTATCAACTTCTAGCCTGGCCCCGCGTCAATCTCGAGGGGACTATCAAAGGTATTTAGTACTTCTTACCAAATACCTTTTGTATGACTTTGTAAAACTTTAATGAGCAATAAGTATACCTAAGTACTTATTTTGTTATTAAATCCATTTTTATTCTGACCTGATAATCTGGACTGGATGATGGGGGGGGGGGGGGGGGCGGGGGCCGGATTTGTTTTTTATGGTCGAAAGGGGGCGCGACTCAAATAAGTTAGGGAACCCCTGATCTAAAAGAATGAGTCTACGGTATCACGTGTGATGTGTCCGTAGCTTTATTCTTTTACACTAATATTCTACACTATCAACACTTCTACACTAATATTATAAAGAGGAAAGATTTTTATTTGTGGGTGTACCTATGTGTCGTATGTTTGTAATGAATAAACTCAAAAACTACTAGACCGATTTCAAAAATTCTTTCACCAATAGAAAGCTACATTATCGAACAGTAACATAGGTTACTTTGATCCCGATATTCCCACGGGATTGGGACTTACAGGTGAAACCGAGGGACTCAGGGATTGTAGATATCATGTTTTTTTAATTTCAGAGTATAATCTGACATTTTAGTTCCTTGTGTTTGACATGTTTTCTTCAGAAAGATGTGTCAACTCGTAGTCTGTAATTAATAAACGAAGGTAGGAAACTATGGAAGACGATTTAGATCGAGTCCTGTACGCCGATGATCGAGGAGAGAACCAATTCCCATTCGATACCTGGCTAAATAAACGGTATAAGATTAGGTTGGTCTTCCCGACTCAGAGATGTTCCCGGTTGCATACCTACCTCCCGGAAGAACCTTAAATTATTTGACTACACTGAGGTAAGTCAATCACCATTTACCACACCTACCTACTGCATAGATTTAGCAATATTTTTAGGGTCGGCCTACGACCTACGGTACCCTCCTTGGGGCCAAGTGGTTTACCCGCCACTGCGCGGAAAGAAAGGTTCGCTAGTATTTCCCAGTTCTTATTGCCTTTGAAGACACCCACGTGAATATGAGGTGACCCTATTCTATGCCGGAGGCTGCGTTTGTTACCTACCTGTTGTTTCTTCGGCCATTTTATCGAATGAGAAATATCTAGTTGTCTCGAATCTCGATGTTCGATCGAACTTATTAATATTTTATTTACCGACATAAAATAAGCAGGTAAGTATCCAATAACAATGATATAGTAGACGTTTCTTCAAAATGAACTTCGGCTAAAATTTTATGTAAAGTCGAAAGTTCAGAGGAAGATGTTTCTAACATCTTCCTCTGAACTTTCGAAAACGCTTGAACCCTCTACCACCATCTAACACGCACATGCCAAAAGCTTTTTCTTGAAAAATTGATAACAGTGCCATCTAGTATTGCTTAGTATTGCTTGACAAAGTAGTGAACGAAATTACGAATTGAAATAGTTTGACTACTCTATACGAGATGGCAGGATTTTTTCGTTTCATGTAATCTATTCAAAAATAATCGATTCGTTCGATTGTATACGTACCTATTCGAGTCCTCATTTTTTATCTATATTTCGAATTATAAAAAAAAGTAAAAATATGTCAGAAAAAAATGTCTTCAACGACCAACGAACGATAATTCAATTTTATGAAAGAAAACCGTAAAATTAATGCAATTATACAGTGCTCTGTGAAGAAACATGTACAGGTGGCTGTACAATTTGCTAACAAGTGTTTGAAACAGCTGTATAGATTCGGTTTCTCTTCAAAATTCGGATATAATAGTTGTGTTGTGATTGTGTTACTGTCATGGGACTTGTCCACAAACTTGTTGCATACTTTCAAAAACTTACCTAATTTGTGAGAAAGTGAGGTAATAATTCAGAGAAAACCTACTATAATATGTTTATTTACCGTTACAACTGTCTTGTGGGAAGTGATAACCGATATTAGATACATAAAAGAAGATTGTTCGAATGCACCTGCGATGCAATTGACTGCACTGCACGCCTGCTTCGAATAAACACGATTATCTACGCAATCAGAAAACAAAGAGGTGTAACCAGGTAAAAATTACACGTTGCTACAAGTATCTAGACCCAAAATGAGTCATATAGTGGTCTGGGGATTGATTTGTTTTTGTGAAATACCATAGTGATGAGTAAAGTCGCCTCTAGTTACTGGCAGAATGTTAGAAAGAATTGGTGCCATTTGATCAAAAGAAAAAAATAGTGTTTGAATGTGGAAAACAGTCTCAGGTGTGAATTTGTGTACAAAAAGTGTTGTTTAGTGATAAAATTATGTGTTAAAAACTTGAAAAATGGCTCAAAGCTCAGTAGACTCAGACCGACTATCTTCTGCTGGTATATCTACACATAGTTCTGGTACTGCTGGCACTGTGGGAGGCTCTGTAGTTGGTGTGAGAGACCCTGAAAGAAAGCGAGATGATGAAGAATACAATTTGGGTCCATTGCCACCGATGTGGGAAAAGGCCTTTACTCCATCTGGAGAAACGTATTTTATAGAGTAAGTATTGTAAATATAAGCTATTTAATTAAATTTTACTTAAGTAAAACAATCCTGTTCTTGGAGCAAAATTGGTTATCCAATGGTTTTGTTCATTTAACCCCTTATAAAATGATGATTAACAAATGCATTGCTACCTATATATTGTTTGTCTTTCACTGTGACATGAAGTTTCAAAGTAGATAGACAGAAACAAACTTGACATAACTTAGTCATCTGTTATAACAGGTGCACAGTTAGTATGATCGCTTCAAAACGCCAAATCGCATGAAGAATCTCCCTAACTACCTTCTCAGCCCCCTTGGAATAACACAAAATATAAGTAGGCTTTTATGTCACTATTTTCTAGTAGTGACTATAATATGAGTGTAGTCTCTGGTAATCACATCTAGTAATATAATGTTTTACAATGAAATACCTAATTAACAATATTGATTTGCAATTGATATAATTATCGCCATACATAATTTAATTACCACTCTGCTTGACTGCTGAAAACACATCCTGTGTGTTTTTCTACCATGCCTGCCCACACAAATGGTGTGTTTTTTCCCTGGCACACATATACCTACTGCACACAAGGCTATTTGTTATTTCGGGCCCAGCAGCCAAAGAGTTTTATCTTCTTGTAGTCATTATCCTAAATTATTTGGGGTCACCATTTGGGTAACTCTGTATTGAGTAAACTACGGCAAATAGCAACGTTAACTGATGCAGTTGATATGGCAATTTGGCAACACTTACACTGCTAGCCAACCCTCCTTGGGACCAAGTAGTTTACCCGTCCCTGCATGGGAAGAACTCTAGGTTTGCTAGTCACCCCTAGATAAAAAAAAACATAAAAAGTGACTTAAGGGACTTCACTTTTTATGACACCCTATGGAAAAGATGGGGTAACCCTATTCTATTCAGCACTACACGGCTGCCATTAATTATCATTATTACTAAATAAAAACTAAAAATCATTATAATATCTCCATACATCAAGTGAAGGAATGTGGTCCACATTTCTAGTTTGTTTATAAAACTGCTGCTATTTTTAGTGTGCACCTGCTATCAAGTATGGTATCACATTATGATGATATAAACAGTTTTGAGTTCAGCTTTTATAACTAGGTTCAATGATCATCTATCATACAAGTTTTTTTGGTCACACATTAAAAAAAACCCAAATTGTAATAAAATTTAAAAATAAATTAATAGGTACATTTTTTTCTGAGTGGAGCAACAGTACTGGGTACCTATCTAAAAAGGCTTTCTATATCTTAGTCCTGTGCAAATAATAAAGTGTATGTAGTCTAAAAGGTAGGACACTCATTTAGAAGATTATCTGTTAGAATACAGCATTGGAATGAGAGTCCCAACCCATCTTTTCCAGTGGAATATACATGAGTGAGCCCAATATTGCTGACTATTAGTTGGCTTAGACATTTAGGGGTAGAACATCCGAACCCAGATAGTACCTAGACCGGTGTTGTGGTTTCTTCCGGAGCCACAACAGGTAACAGAGAGAGCGAAAATATATCATTGACGAGGCAGGTATTCGTTGGCATCGAGTGCAGAGCTCCTTGGACTTTTTTACTTGAATATTTATTATTATTTTTTATCCCTTTTTATAGTGTTGGTTTTCTTTTGTGTGTCATGTTTTTGCTGTCAATAAATGTTTTCTTTTCTATTTCAGTAACAACACAGGCACATCGCACTGGCTCGATCCTCGCCTGGCTAGAGTCCGCAAACATTCCCTCGGAGAATGCGGTGAAGATGAATTGCCTTATGGGTGGGAACGGGTCACTGATGAGAGATACGGCTCTTATTATGTGGATCATATAAATAGGAGGACACAGTATGAAAACCCTGTACTGCAGGCTAGGAGGTTGAGAGGTAACTTATCATTTTTATTTTTATAGGTAACTGAGACCTGATAAGTCCATTTCTGACAAGTGTCCTTTTAGGGTTCCGTGCTCAAAGAGTAATAACGGGATCATTTTACTATCCACTGTCCGTCTGTCTGTCAGTCACCAGGCTGTATCTCGTGAACTGTGACAGCTAGACAGTTGGAATTTGAACAGATGATGTATTTCTGTAGCTGCTACAACAACAATAATAGAAAAGCACCAGGAAATGATAGTATTAGAGTCACAGATATTAAAGTGGTTAGTAAAGAAATATCACATTCGATCTCTCATCTAATAAATACATGCTTAAAAGTAGGAACCTACCCAGATGATCTCAAACAAAGTTGTGTTAGGCCTATATACAAGAAAGGTAAACAAGACGATACAAATAATTATCGACCTATTTCTCTTTTATCCTCCGTGGACAAAATAATCGAAAAGTACATTAGCGATGAAATTCACAACTTCTACCGTAAGCAAAATATTATCTGTCCTAATCAATACGGGTTTCAGCCATTAAAAAACACTACGGGTCTGCTCTCAAAGTTCTCTGATGAGGTTAACAACGATCTGCATGATAGAAAGCATGTACTTGCCTTGTTTGTGGACTTTTCTAGGGCATTTGATACCCTACATCATAAAACATTGCTGTCTAAGCTTCATAATAGTGGTATTAGAGGACCCGCGCTAAAGTGGTGTCAGGACTATCTGAGAAACCGGAAATACCAGGTCAAAATAGCTGACACTATTAGTGACGCTATCCCAGTTACTGAGGGAACGGCCCAAGGATTGGTGATAGGTCCCCTCCACTTTATTGCGTACGTCAACGATATGAACAATATTTTTAAATTTTGTTCATCCTACCAATACGCTGATGACACCTGTCTGATAGTTGCAGATAAAAATGTAACTAGTGCCCTCCGAAAATTACAACAGGACTTCGACGCATTAAACAAGTGGTGTCATGATAACGGACTTGTATTAAATTCTTCCAAAACTAAATTGATACACATTAGATCTCCATATACAAGATGTTATTATGACACTAACAATAAATTAATAGCTCATGATCATGATTGCTTGCACAATAGCTATAATCAGTGTAAATGTCCGGTAATTGAATCTGTTTACCTGGGACTTGTTATAGACAGACACTTCAATTGGCAACCTTACTTAGATACTTACCCTTGTATTTACCTCGCACAATAATAATTATAATTTTTGCTTTATGATTGCGGAGTTTGTTGGTTTCTCTCTTTGGTGGGTACATACCTACTCTTTGTTGGGATATACATCGTGCATGTGATTCATGTTGTTGTTAGTTTTATATTTAGATACCTACTTATGTTTTGTATAAATACTATTTTGTTAATTTGTTTATTCAGATCAGTCAGTTGATCTGTACTAGCCCTAGCACGCCAGACAAATCATAGTGATTTTTGGTCTGCATATTGTTTTATAAGTTTACTTTTGTTATTAAATCAATAATAAAATAATAAACAAATGTAATAAAATCAGTTAAGTTATAAGTATTTAAGAGGGACTCCCATACGACATACGTGATTTTTTTGTAATATGGTATGGAACTTTATGCGCGAGTCTAACTCGCACTTGGCCGGTTTTTTTGTATAGGCTTGCACTTGATTGCAACACGACGCTGAGGTCATAGCATGCTAACCTAGCCAAATGATACCTGATATATTTGGAATCATTTAGCTATGTTTGGAGTCATTATAATTTAGCTAACCTAGCTAAATGATAATGACTCCAAAGTTGTAGACACAATCAAATCATTAAGGCACATATTTCGCAAATGATTTGATTAAATGATTGATAGATTTGCGACAATAGCGTCCTGGTGATAATGAGATCTAAGATGTGGCATGCTCGTCTAGAAGACAGAAAGAAGGCAGTGGACCAAAATCCCACCTGTCTCTCTTAGTGGCTACATCAGTCATTTGCGTGACTTTAAGCTGTAGGTTTCCTCACGATGTTTTCCTTCACCGTAAGAGCGATGTTAATAGCGCACACATACATTTTTATTAAAGAAAAAAACATTGGAGCGCGTTCGGCCAGAATTCGAAACCACGACCTTAAAATGAAAGTCGCGGTATCTACCACTAGACCAACACCGTGCGCCAACGTATCGAGACGTATGAACAATTTCATCCTTCCAAATACTATGAAAGCGCGCAGACTTCGCACAAATTATATTAGTGATACGTATATTGATTCATATGCAGTCTGCGCGCTTCCATAGTAAGATTGGATTGTTAGTACGTCTTCGCACGAATGATTTCGCACGAAAGCGTTTTCAAAGTGCGGCCGACCTCAGTTTACGTATGGGAACAACATATTCTACATTGCAGTCGATGGTTCGCCCGACGCGCCACTGAAGCCGTCAAATACATAATAATACATTACATAAATACCATAGTCGAAGTAAAAGCGATGATAATGTCCAATCAACTGTAAAGTTACTTGGAAAGATTGATTAGTGATTACATACTTAACTATCTACTTAGCATGTTGGGTAATTGTGTTCATTAGTACCATGAAAAGAAAGTACTTTCAAAATAAAAGAATTTAGTATTTAAGACATTCCCGAACCACAAGCTCATAAATTTAACTAAACAAGTTTTATCTTCAAATAATACGTAGGCTATTATTGTATTAGGTACATACTTACTAAAACAAAATATCATCATCATCATCATTTCAGCTGTAAGAAGTCCACAGCTGGACATAAGGCCTCCCTCATAGATTTCCAGATGCTTCGGTCAAAAAACAAAATATATTTAAAATGATTTAGTTTTTAGGGTGTGGTACCCAAAGTGTAGAAATGAGACCCATTTTCCTATCCACTGTCCATCTGTCTGTCACCAGGCTGTATCTCTGGAACCGTGATGCTAGACAGTTGAAATTTTCATAGATAAGTAACTAACCTTAAGCTAAAAGCAGAATAAAATATTTTTAAGTGGAGCTTCCATACAACAAACACAATTTTAATTTTTTTTTGTCTTTGATTTCCATTTCAGCTGAAAAGCTCGCTTCGGAAAATGGTAACGGCAGTCAAAACAACGGACAACCACCGGGAGGTGAATTGAGAGGGGAGCGATTTACTCTCAATCTCACTAAAGGCACACAGGTAAAACATACATAACTGAATGATCCTATTACATATAACAATAATAACAAATTGTACTCTTTAGGGTTTTGGGCGGTTTACTTTTGTTGGCCCGTAAATTTTTCTTTCTGTTGAGCGCGGGCCTCCTCTTAGAGACATTAGGCAGTAAGACGCCATGGGAGCCTACTCCGTATTGTCGAATGTCCCATGCTTTCGAGTTGTAATGAGGCCTAGTACATGTCGATTTCTTCACGATATTTGCCTTCATCGTAAGAGGAATGTTAATACCGTACATATTTTTTTCTTAAAACAAAGTGGTCTCGCGGTCGGCCGTAATTCGAATCCACAAATATAATATTTACGTCATGAAACCTATGACTATGCCCCCACGTTTTGTTTATTTATTTTCTAATATGATAATATAAATAAATTTTATATTAGAATATAAATAAAATCTAAATCATGGCTAACATAATATGGCATGAACATATTTTCCCTAATATCTTTACCTAGGGAGGTAACAGTCGACTACGTTTTTGTGGAGAAAAGAGTAGGTAGACAAAGCATTTCTCAACCCACGACATTTCAAAATCTTTCCAGATCTTTTAAAATATTGTTTCTTTTTCCAGGGTTTAGGTTTCACATTGATTGGTGCCGAGGGCATCCCGGAGACGGACGGTTATCTTCAAATACGCAGCATTGTACCAAATAGTCCGGCTTGGATAAATGGTATGCTATTATTTACATTGAATAATAATATACATCGATACAATGACCAGATCACAAAACGATGCCCAAATCACAATGCTTGAATTCATGATCTGTATAGGTAGACTACTTGTGCCCCGCGGTTTAACCTGCGTAAATCCCGATCCACTGGGCAGCGGTTTTGGGTGTGCGTTGATCCTCGGAGTGGAGAATTTCAAAATTGTGCTCCACTCTTTCGTAGTTAAGAGCTATAATTTGGAAAATTGTAAAATATGATGTAGGCATCCGATAAGAAAGATATTTTCGAAATTCCAACAGGATTGGAACTTTCACGGGTAAACCAAGGCACACAGCAAATCTGAAATTTAATATATCCTACTTTCGAGCAGGACTTGGGCTACAATTTACAACGAAAGCTACTTTTATTATTACTACATTTATCCACAAATAGATATCTAAAAGATAAGTAACGCGCGCAACCTACCGCTGTGCAAAAATCCACACTCAAGCGGTCGCTCACTGAAGTACAAATGCTGCCATATGTTGTTTTCCAGGCGGCCTCCGTCCCGGCGACGTTCTGGTCGGTGTCGGCAGTAGATGCGTGCGCGGACTGTCGCACGCGCAGGTTGCACAGATATTCCAGTCTATCACACCGGGCACCGACGTCGCCTTGTATCTTGTTAGAGGTTAGTACAGGACCAATGTAGTAGCCATAGAGATATTATGTGGTTCTTCAATATTTTTTTTGTATTATTGCTCAAGGCAATACCAAAAATTCTCCCGTGACAGGATTTGAACCGGTGCCTCTCGTTTGCCGGGCGAGCAGGCGATAAAATTAGTATAAATAAGAAGTTTTATATTATTTTTATAGGTACCTATGTACTACAATACAATATTTATTTATTTTTAAGAAACTTATCAAACAGTTCTCAAATTACATTATTTATCAGTTCTACACTAAGCACAAGCTTGTCTTTATATAAACTTAAGGACGAGGCGACTCTTACCATTTCCATACAAACTTAATACCAAAATAAATTTTGAAAAATTTAGTTTTCTACCTTAATATCGATATTATTCGGATTAAGATTTTACTTTTAAAGGGTCCCCATCACAAGGTTTTCCAAAATATTCATTCGAAATGAAATAAAACGGAGAAACATTTTTTCATTGAAAAATGTTTCTCCGTTTTATTTGAAGGTTCTTAAGCCTCCCAGTTGGTCAGTAAAGTGCGTTAATGTTGCAGGCTACCCGCTAACATTCGACGAGGACCCAAACACACGTGTGCTGAGTACGTTGGCAGTGGACGCTACGTCGCCTACTTCTAATGCTGTGGCCATGCAACAACTCACCAGGGCTTTGAGGACTAGGTAAATGGTTTTGAAGGTTCCGTACCCAAATTTATGGTAAAAACTGGACCTGAGACTTTGCTGTCTGTCTGTCTGTCTGCCATCATGCTGTATCGCATGAACCGTGATAGCTGGACAGTTGAAATTTTGATAGATGATGTATTTTTGTTGCCGCTATAAAATTTACTAAGAACAAAATAAAACAAATATTTAAGTGGGGCTCCCATACAATAAACGTTTGTTTTACCACTGACGCCATCTAGTAATAAACTGGCGTCAGTGGTAAAGATAATGCAAACGTGCGTCGTCGTTGCGTATCGAGTATACGCAACTTGGTCCTTTATTTATTTTTGGGTTCCGTACCCAACTATGTTAGTTTAAAGTAAAGCCAGTTTATCTGCCGTGTACCCATAATACAAGCCTAGTTGCTTACTGCTCCGTCTTGTAATATTTATGTATTAATTACAGATTCAACCTAGATTTACCCCATGAAACGGCCGCCCAAAGCCGCGACGAGCCGGACAATTCACCTGTCAACCCTCACAGTCCACAAGAGAGACGGCTGATGTCCAGATCCTTCGATCTGGATGAGCTGGGTACAGCTAACTATAGTACAGTGCCGCCGAGATGCCCTTCTGCGGATCATTTACTGTCTCTTACTGCAGGTTTGTACTGTGGGTTTTTATTACATGAGATAGGCTGAGCAATTCACATGTAAACCCTCACAGTCCAGAAGAGAGACGGCTGATGTCCAAATCCTTCGGTCTGGATGAGCTGGGTACGGCTAACTATAGTACAGTGCCGCTGAGATGCCCTTCTGCGGATCATTTACTGTCTCTTACTGCAGGTTTGTACTGTGGGTTTTTATTACATGAGATAGGCTGAGCAATTCACATGTAAACCCTCACAGTCCAGAAGAGAGACGGCTGATGCCCAAATCCTTCGGTCTGGATGAGCTGGGTACGGCTAACTATAGTACAGTGCCGCCGAGATGCCCTTCTGCGGATCATTTACTGTCTCTTACTGCAGGTTTGTACTGTGGGTTTTTATTACATGAGATAGGCTGAGCAATTCACATGTAAACCCTCACAGTCCAGAAGAGAGACGGCTGATGTCCAAATCCTTCGGTCTGGATGAGCTGGGTACGGCTAACTATAGTACAGTGCCGCCGAGATGCCCTTCTGCGGATCATTTACTGTCTCTTACTGCAGGTTTGTACTGTGGGTTTTTATTACATGAGATAGGCTGAGCAATTCACATGTAAACCCTCACAGTCCAGAAGAGAGACGGCTGATGTCCAAATCCTTCGGTCTGGATGAGCTGGGTACGGCTAACTATAGTACAGTGCCGCCGAGATGCCCTTCTGCGGATCATTTACTGTCTCTTACTGCAGGTTTGTACTGTGGGTTTTTATTACATGAGATAGGCTGAGCAATTCACATGTAAACCCTCACAGTCCAGAAGAGAGACGGCTGATGTCCAAATCCTTCGGTCTGGATGAGCTGGGTACGGCTAACTATAGTACAGTGCCGCCGAGATGCCCTTCTGCGGATCATTTACTGTCTCTTACTGCAGGTTTGTACTGTGGGTTTTTATTACATGAGATAGGCTGAGCAATTCACATGTAAACCCTCACAGTCCAGAAGAGAGACGGCTGATGTCCAAATCCTTCGGTCGGGATGAGCTGGGTACGGCTAACTATAGTACAGTGCCGCCGAGATGCCCTTCTGCGGATCATTTACTGTCTCTTACTGGAGGTTTGTACTGTGGTTTTTTATTACATGAGATAGGCTGGTGTTTTCCTCATCTCACCTGATGGGAAGCTACGATGAGGTCGACGGTGTACCATGCCCCGTCAATCCTTTGAACTCCTTTGATTTCCCATTTATCTTATGTATCTGTTTCCTTAACCATAAATACTTTGGTTGTTAAATTGAACCTGGGAAATACTGCCGTGCAAGAAGTGGCAGCGATTTAGGGTGGGAAGCTTTTTCCAAAATTTAATGCCTCTGGTGAGATTCAAACTTACGACCTGTGGATAAGCAACCGGACAATTCACCCGTAAACCCTCACAGTCCAGAAGAGAGACGGCTGATGTCCAGATCCTTCGATCTGGATGAGCTGGGTACAGCCAACTATAGTACAGTGCCGCCGAGATGCCCTTCTGCGGATCTTTTACTGTCTCTTACTACAGGTTTGTACTGTGGTTTTTATTACATAAGATAGGCTGGTGTTTTCCTCATCTCACCTAAAGGGAAGCGCAGATGAGGTTGACGGTGAAACGTGCCCCATCAATCCTATAAATTCCATGTATTTCCCATCTATTTGATGATATGCGAAAATTACTTCTGACTAAAAAATCATTCACTTCCATACAGACGCAATTACAAAACACTACTCAAGGTTGGCGTACAGTCGATCAATTCGGAACGGAAATTGAAAAACTATTTACAAGCTTAACAATATCGCAAGCAGAAGGTGATACGAGTAAATATTCAGTACTCAAACCAAGATTCAAACTTACGACCTGTGAATCAGCAACCGAACAATTCACCTGTAAACCCTCACAGTCCAGGAGAGAGACGGCTGATGTCCAGATCCAGATTAAATATTAATATTTCTTACTCTCAGGTCACGGTGAAGAAAACGGTCCATCCAATGAGAACGGTCAAGAGATAGTTCTAACGCTGACGAGAGGAGCGGCCGGCTTCGGGTTTACTATAGCGGACAGTGTTCACGGACAGAAGGTTAAAAAGGTAACAAATGCTTTCCTTTCCATCCCTTTAACATTGTCTGGTTCTGGTAATATTTTTATCGGAGCTTCAAACAAAAAAAAGCATTTTAATCAGTCAAGCCGTCTATGAGTAATCGTAACATAAGAATTTTAATGAGCAATCACATTCGTCACTCCGAAGATCCTTATCAAATCCTTACCAAATTTTTATGGGACTTATCTAGGGCAGCTATCCTAAAAAAATGCATTTTTTTATTGCATGTCTTTGTCGGTGTGATCATTATAATATGTATGTATCTATAACTACACTCGTTTCTGTCACACCTATAACTACACCTGTTTTTGTGACCCCTATAACTACACCTGTTTCTGTGACACCTATAACTACACCTGTTTCTGTGACACCTATAACTACACTTGTTTCTGTGACACCTATAACTACACCTGTTTCTGTGACACCTATAACTACACTTGTTTCTGTGACACCTATAACTACACCTGTTTCTGTGACACCTATAACTACACTTGTTTCT